>CM074734.1:127412415-127955151 GCA_037367245.1 Phrynocephalus guinanensis
TGGCTGTTACTATGACTAATAGGAATACTGTATATTATGAAACTATTATAAGCTCTGTTTATTCTTCTGCACATTTTATACAGTATATGTCCTTGTCTAGAACATATACTGCCATAAATGAATATTATTCCAAGTACTGGCACACACAGGTGGGAACATTCAGTTTGTATGCTTTTTAATACTATGTTGAAACTGCTGAGTGTAGAAACTCTTAAACATTTCAACAATGTAGGTGTTAAAGATGGTACAGAACATATTCTTGATGCGATAAAAGGAACTAAATAATTCGACCGAAAGGATTAACTATTGATACAGACTGCAGATGAGTGGCTCAACTAATTTTTTTTAAATAAGAGCTAAACTACTCCACTAATGTTAGTACAGCCTAGTGTTGCATGCCCTTAATGCAAAGTACAATTATATAAAAAATTGAACAAAAAATAATTCTATCCCTGGTTTCAAACTGTCTTTATCATTTAATCAATGAGGCATTATGGTCAAAAGCCTCACTCATCTTTATTAGTTTGGTAAGTGGAAGGGAGATTTGCATTTTTGTTGCTTTTAAATGTTTCAGTAAAGCTTTTATCTAATATTTTAATGTAATATTTTAATTTTTTAAATAATCAAATAATATGCTTTTCAGCTTTCAGTATTGTCTTTTTTAATAATATAAGTTGTCTCAGATCCTTTTTAATGAGAAAGATGAGGTAAAGTATTTTAGAGGGAGGGGGGAGAATGGAAACATGGTTTAGAAGTGATTTGAGGACAGGTGTACTGAACACACATTGCTGTAACTCAAGAGGCATTCTACACCCTTCCCATGGTCCATAGAGAATCTTAGGGCCAAGTATTTTTAGTGTGGCTTCTGGATAAAGGAAATAAAAATTCTTTTTCCACTGAAGTACCAGTCTTTTCTTTCATCAGTTAGTCAAACAGACATGTACGTACAATTCAATTTCTATGAACTCTTGAGAAATATTTGATACATTTTCTCCCTCCAAATCAGATTTTCACACTAAGGGCTACACACTGTCAGTATATCAAAAGTAAACATCCAATGAGAGTGTCATGTTGGCTGGTAAACTATCACTGTAAAAGAGGGAAAATTAGGAAAGCAAAACGGTGATTTCTTAAACCCTAGTAAGCTTTCAATTTCATTTATTTCATTTAAACGGAAAGAGACACAAATCAAACAACGCCCCCGAGAACACATAATTAGTGTTGCCTATGTTAAGGCAGTTTAAACAAACAAACAAATAGACAAAAATCCCAACTAGTCTAAATTTTGCATTCAAACGTTTTAATATTTAACACACAAAAGATAATCAACACTAAACATGGCTGTACTGAAACACTTTGCTCAAAATGGGAGTGGAGACAACTGCAAAGCTGAGCAACTGACAATCAACTCTATGAAGCTGAAGTAAACATAAAAACATAATAAATCAAAAGAATGCAGATCACGATTTTTCCCTTTTCTTTATTTGTCCAACAGAGTCAAAACTTGCAAGCCTTCCAGACACAGTGCAAGGCATGCATTTTCTTAACGATTATGGAAATTAGAGGTTAGCAATTCATGCTTTGTATGAAGCACCAATTGTGGCACCACAGGTTCGGCCCAGATCCATCCCTCATGCCCCAGGTTGTGCCACCACAGCCCTTTTTTCCGTGGTGGTGCTTCAATCCCAGAAGGTCCCTGGGCAACCTGGCCCCACTTCTGAAGGCAGCAGACTACCACCATCAAAAGGACACTATACGCAAATGTATTCTCAATTTTTAGCTCTATACATGTATATAAAAAAGTCATTTGTGAAAAAAGACATATATTATATATTTCATTTTGGCATAACCAGTGAACCTGGATGACAGGCTATGAAGAAGCTCAAGTACAAAGGCTGGGAGAAATTCATTTAATAATCATGGTATACCCAAGCAGCATAAGGCCATTGACTCCTTAACTCTTTGCCCTTATAATTACTGACTGTGAGCAATACAAAAGTGTGGTTCAAGGAGTGATCGGGGATTTCTTATGTGTGTGTGTTGAGGGGATTTTTTAATGTGTGTCAGAGTGTTCTGGGATTTTGTGTGTGTGTGTGTGTGTGTGTGTGTGTGTGTGTGTGTGTGTGTGTGTGTGTGTGTGTGTGTGTTGAATCTGGTCTCTGGATGTCTGAATTTCGTTGTATGTGTATACTGTGTATATACACACAGTGACAACAAATTATTATTATTAAATGATCAAGTATTACCAACTTTGTTAGAAAAATTATGCTAGTGAGGCTGTGCTAGATTTAACCAATATATGAGTGGGTAACACAAGAGACACCAGATTGCTGTAGCATGTTTTACATGGGGCTGCCTTTGAAGATGGTCCAGAAAAATCAACTAGTTCAAACTGCAATTGCCAGAGTGCTAACTGGGGCCAATTGTAGGGAATATATAACACTCCTGCTATTATAACTGCATTGTATACCAGTCTTTCCAGACCCAGTTATCACCTATAAAGCCCTCTTCAGAATGGGCCCAGGCTATTTGAAGACCTGTATCTCCCCATGTGACCCTTTCAGGTTCTTAAGATCAGCAAAGTACTCTTGGTTCCATTGTCATTACAAGTGCGTTGGTTGGGGACACAAGAGAACATAAGAACATAAAAACATAAGAATAGCCCTGCTGGAACAGGCCACAGCCCATCCTGTCCAGCATTCTGTCTCACAGTAGCTTACCATTTGCTTCAGGGTATTCCCAAGCAGGGTATTCACCTGCTTATGATTCCCTACAAATGGCATGGAGAGAGATCCTGCCTCTCTCTCCAACCCAGAGGCTGTCCTTAGGCATCCATAATGATAGCCATTGATACCCCTATCCACCACAAACTTGTCTAATCCTTTCTTAAAGCTGTCAAATCTGACAGCTGTAACCACTTCTTCTGGCAGGGAGTTCCATAGACCAGTGAACCTCTGGGTGAAAAAGTACTTTCTCTTATTTGTTTGAGATCCAGCACCCCAAAGTATCATGGAATGCCCCCTAGTTCTAGTGTTGTGCGATAGGGAAAACAGTTTTTTCCTTATCTACTTTGTCCACACTATGTATGATTTTATAAACTTCAATCAGGCCACCTCTTAGGAGCCATCGTTCAAGAGTGAAGAGGTCCAGCCGTTGCAGACTCAGATGATAAGGAAGGTGTTCCAGTCCTTTAATCCTTCTGGTTGCCCTCCTGTGCACTTTTTCCATTTCCATAATAGCCTTTTGGCGGTATGGTGACCAGAACTATACACAATACACCAGATGGGGTCTCACCATAGATTTGTAAAGAAGCAAAATGACACTTTACTTATTTTCTATACCCTTCCTAATGATCCCTAGCATTGAGTTTGCTTTTTTCACTGCTGCAGCACACTGGCTTGACACCTTCATTGAGCTTTCCGCCAGGACACCAAGGTCCTTTTCCTGCACTTGCAATGACACTGGCACCCTACCACCTGTTGTCACCATTATCCTCGGATAAGAGCATTTACTCTCATATATGGATTTCCTTGGATAAGAGCATTTAATCTTATCCATGGAGTTCGCTACCCACTGGGTGTCCTGGAACTGATCCCCCACAGATACGGATGGCCTACTATGCTTATTTTAGCACTACGAGACACCTTTGGTCCCTTCAATGACAGAAAGTTGGTGTACAAATGATACAAAATCAATAAAATAAGAGACAGAATATTCATGTTTACTCTATGCAACAAGTTGTAGAAAGAAAGAAAGAAAGAAAGAAAGAAAGAAAGAAAGAAAGAAAGAAAGAAAGAAAGAAAGAAAGAAAGAAAGAAAGAAAGAAAGAAAGAAAGAAAGAAAGAAAGAAAACGGTCATCCTATTTATTACCTTTTTTTCAAGAGATCTCTCCAAATGACCCTTCTCCTGTTGAAATTTCTGCTCCTGGTCCTAAAAAAAATGAGATAATTAAATTGCTAATCACATTGCATAGTCCACAAGCTTCCACAAAGACCCACACATACACACACACTAGCACTGAAAGAAAACAGTGCTAGCAAGGAGAATGGATCCACATCAGCTGGTCTGCATGCTGGCCGATGGTGGACCCAGGTGATCAGGAATGAGATTAAACATGTGGGTGTTCACCACTGTGTGAGCTCTCCTGTCCCCATGGACCAGAATGCATGCCGCCCTCTCCCGGGCATGCTGTGGCTCCATCTCAAAATGGCCTAGCAATCCCAACCAAAAGATGAGTGACAGTGGGATAGAGAAGCTCCAAAGCAGAATGGTTGATCTTGGCTCAGCATGCCTAATTTAGACCCTCCATTCAGGCCCCCAAATAACATGACCAACACCAGTGTCCTAAGCATTACACCATTCACAATCAAGGGCAAATTGCAGATAAGGAGCAGAAAACGGGGTTTGAGAAACTCCGAAGAAGATGCAGTGAACATATTTTAAGGGATGAGAAAAAGAATAGGAGCCAAAATAATTTGGACAGAAAGGAAAAGGCAGCAAAATACTACTGAGTTCTTTAAAATATAGCAGCAATGTGACAAGTTTTATGCTAATGTGCCAATTTATACAAATGTAGCTATCACTATGTAAGACAGACATAAGGATTACTTTCAACTTCACTGTATGCTTTTCTTTAATCCACTGATATATATGCTTTTCATATCAGTTCAATAAGCAAAGAAATAAGACAAATAGTCCCCAAGTTGCTTTAAAGGGTTTAGTAAGAAATTAGAACATATTCCATTATTTTTGGTGTTGAATGACTGGCTCATAACATTACTAAGAACTCCAAAAACTCTTACTTGAGCACTCTAGTCATACAAATCCCAAGAAGAAGTTAAAAGGGCTCATCATTTTCCCTGAGTGAAAAATTCAGAGCTCACCCTCAGCTGTTGCTGCCTTTGATGTTCTGATTCTAGTAACTGTTGTTTTAATTGAGACACACACTGTTCTAATTCTTCAATCACATCAGATGCCTGTAGGGATTTAACAGAAAAGTGAATGGTGGTTGTGCCTTAACTCTGGCAGAAATAACTTTTCTCTTTTTTCAAAGTTATGTTCTAAAAATATTTAATAAAATAAAGTTGAGCAAATTAAAAAGATGTTGCTGGAAACATGATCTACTCTTAAAAGACATGAACACTTTTATACTTAAGCACTGCACATTTTATTTGTCCTTAAAATGCAAATATTATTTTTATCACTGACTGAAGGTCAAACAGTATTTCCTTTATAAGTTCTAACAGGCACAAGATTTAAAAAACTTGTGCATATATCAAAAGAAACTACTCACTCAAAAATGTGACATAACAAGTTTAGACTTCAGCCTTGCCAACACATGCACATTTAAGAATAGTAAGGCATATGAGAAAACCCAGTGGAACCAGTCAGTGTTAATTCATATATTCACAGTATCATATTATGAAAGATTAACACTCCAGAAATTCATACTGAAAACTTTAATTCCTCATATATTGTTAATACGTAATCTATGTTTTCATGTTTGTATATATCTAAACATAACTTAGCTGCAGAAAGAGCATGTTCCTGTTTCATCAGTTTGAGGTCAGCATCGTATTTGCTTTGGAGTTGTTGAATACTTTCTTCAAATTCTTGTACAATATGCCCCTTTTCTTTTTGAAGTGAATTGTACCTACAAGATAGTACAAGCAAGGATTGCATGGTTCTACTTCCTTACAACATGAACCAAACTGTATTCTGATTTTCACGCTGATATTAAAAATACAGTAATCAACCAATTAGTTGATTTTAGAAAGCCAAGAGAAATCTGTTAGGGAAAGAAACATGGAATATGGATTCAACATGTGCTGGGTGGGGTTACACTCCCTGTGAAAACACAAGTGCACAGCTTGAGGGTACTCCTGAATTCATCTCAGAGCTGTAAATCATTCTATGTGGAGCTGTGTTTGGAAAGTGTTTGGTAACTTCAATAGCTCCATAATGCTAAAGCCATATTGCTATCTGGTGCTGGTTACAGGAATCACACATACACCAGGTCCATTGGGTGCTGATCTATTTCCAGCCACACTTCAAAGTGCTGGTTTTAATTTATAAAGTCCTTAAATGCTTGCATCCAAGCTACCTCAAGGACATTTTATATTGTGAGCCTGCTGTGGCATTCACCCTTTCCCTGACTCAAGTGCTTAACTAAGAGGGGGATAAAGGGTTAACACCATGGCCCAAATGAGGAGTGTGGAGGTGAAGTGTATAAAAGGCTCAACCTCAGGAGTTTTAGGGGGACAGGGAAGATTCAGCTAGTGAGCTAGGGAAAATCAGATGTAGCGACAGGGCTGAGTTAGTTTGTGAGAGGTTTGAAGTAAAAGACAGAGCTTGTGCGTTACTGCTTTGAGAACTTTTAAGTATTTGTACACCAGTGAACTTGAATCTGAAACATCTTTGTATTCAATAAATTTTATTTTATTTGGTTCCACATTACACTTTGACTGGGACTCGGTTATTTTAAACTGGGTTACCCTGGGTAGTTGCAGCAAAGATAAATAGGTAGTGAGTGCAGGTCAATGGTCTGTGAAATGAGTGGGGGCTCTGCACGCTACACCTGCCTAAGTGTTAAGATCATCAGAGGAGGTCTTTCTCTCTGTTCACATGTTTGTTTGGTGGGGAATCCAGAACAGAGTTTTCTCTATCACTGCTCACAGACTCAGGAACTCCTTCCTATGGGAAACCAGGGCTCCCCCATCTTTGCACAGTTAAAACTAGTGTGTCAGCTATGCCTCTACCTGGATAGGTCTGATCTAGCCATGGTTACACATGATTTTATTGACCATTTTAATACAATATTTGTTTAACTAAATCTTTTTTAAACATTTGTATACTTAACGTTTTTTTGCTTAAAATTATTGTTTTTCCCCATGATGTAAGTTATCTTGGTCCTTTTTAAGGAGAAAGGCAGGGTAAAAATACGTTAAATAAATAAATGAGGTTACATATAGCAGTTCCAACAACTGGACAAAGCTCATTAGGGCTAGTCTTTATTCAAATAAACCAATTCAAACATATCACTCGCAAATCATGCAGTCACAGCAATAAGTCTGACAAGCACAAGAAGGCCTGAGGTATATACAGCCAAGACCTAGATATTGTTTTAGACTTGTTACTGCAACAGTAACATGCTTTTCCAGCTGATATTGAAGATTATATCCAATTTATACCATTTTAGCTACCATTATTTTTAGAGATTTGCTATATCTTTCTATGGAACAGTGAACTCCACAAAATGTTTTTGTTGCCACAAGAGTCCTTTTATTTATTTATTTATTTATTTATTTATTTATTTATTTATTTATTTATTTGCTCTAACAGATCAATGCAGCATCCTCCCTGGGTGTTGCACCCTCTGCATCATATTTATCTCAGAAGAAGAAGCCTGATTTTGCTTGGTGTGAATAACATTTAACTCACATTTGATTCACCCTGGGAATATGTGAACCAATCAAAATAGAGATGTGTTATTTCATAATACCTGATGGAATGAATAAGTAAATAAAACAGATATGCCAGATATTTATGAATGTCAATGAATAAATTGATGATTCTTTTTCAATTAATTGAGTGCCTTACAATGAAAACCATTTCATTAGTACCTTGCTTTGACTTCTTTGATTTCCATGCATACAGCCTGGTAGGACTGTTCCAGATTGCTCTTTTCTTGAGATAACTTCTGACGCTGCAGATTACTATCTTCCGCTTCCACAGTCAACTGATGGACACGAGCCTCCAGCTCTTTGATCATCTGGTTCTAAACAAAGTCAAGAGAAAAAAATATCCATGGCGCTATTTTTAATTTTTGTCAAATCTCTCTAAAAAGGGAAGTTACCATTCGTGTAACTGTGGTTCTTTGAAATAACATCTGTGAATTCACACATTGGGTCTTGTGTGCCTGCACAGAAGTCACCAACATGTTCCAAGCTTCTCTCTCCTCTCAGGAGCACGCACACATGCTTTCTTCCCCCCCTCCCACCCCCTCCCTAACCCGTCCAACACCCTCCCCCTCAACCCTTATGAGTGAGCAAGCCGAGTGAGCATGTGGGGGAGGGGGGTGTGAGAGAGAGAAAGAAAGAAACCAGGGAGGGTTTCTCTTCTCTCTCTCTCTTCTCTCTCTCTCTCTCTCCTGAGAGGAGAGAGAAAGAAAGGGGGAGAAAAAGGGAGTCAGCCAGCAGCACAAGCATCCCCCCTCATTAACTGCCACCAGCGGAGGCCGCACCTAGGGCTGCAGCCACTTCCACAACCGCTGCCTTAGCAGCAGCAGCAACCACGACCCGCCAACTGCCTCTGTCACCACCGCCACCAGAGAGGAAAAATTCTGCCGCTGCTGCAGCTGCAGCAGCTCTTGCTGCCACTGGGGAACGGGAAGATAAGGAGGGGGCGAGCAGCCATGGGGCTGGCAGGGAGAATTGGGTAGGGTTCAGATCTTCTCTCCCCACCACCACCAATGCCCATCATTGCGAGCCAAACTTTCCCTCTCTCTTCTCCCCACAGGTTTTGGCCCTGGAAAGGGAGGGGTGTCCCTTGTGTCCAGGACACCATGTATCCCAGCAACTTGTGTTAACAGCTGTTCTTTCATTCCCCTTCTTTCATTCAGGGGGTGGGGATTAGGGATCAATGGGTGGGGCTTGCAAGGGGTCAGTGGGGGCAGGGTTGGGGATCACTCAGCCCCCCACACATTCTCAGCCACCAAATCTGGTCCTCCTTACAAAAAGTTTGGACACCCGTGGGTTAGAAGAATGTATAACCAGTCTCAGTCTTCCTGATGCCCCTTATACGAGAAAGGTAAAACAGAAGGGCTCTCCGTATGTCTAATGTGTGTAAAGTTTTCTCAATGTCAGTAGAGGGAACCGGAAAGAAGATGGGAAGCACAATGGGTTGTCGAAGGTGAAACTCTGACACAATCTATGGGAGAAACGAAATGTCCGGGTAAAGGGTGACTTTAAGGGGATGAAACTGGAGAAAAGGAGGATCAATTCAGAGAGCAGACAGTTCAGATGCTCATCTGGTGGAGGTAATCACCACAAGAAAGACTCTTTGAGGGACAGCATTTGTAGGGAAATAGAGGCGAGAGGTTCAAAAGGCGGTTTGGTAAGTCTAGTGAGGAATAAAGAGAGGGACCATTGGGGAACAGGTGTGCCAGAATAGCATTGCACGTTCTTCATTCCTTTGAGAAATTGTTTAAGTTGTAGATGTTGAAAAATTCTTGCAGCATCAGAATGAGGGGGCTGATAAGCCACAGTGGCCGCAATGTAAAATTGAAGAGTGGAGATAGATAGGCCTTGGTTGGAGAGGAGGAGTAGGAATTGAAGAACAGCATCAATTGCAATAGGATGAGAGGGGAAGCCATTACGGGGAAGTAAAACAGGGGAAGCTGTTCTATTTATAAGAGTAAAGTGTATTGGTGGAGGGTTTTCTGGAATGAGCCATGACCTGATCTAGGGTGAGTCGATCAGCCACGTTGCCAGATGAAGAGAGTGTAGGTCTGGATAAAGAACAGTCCCATCATTCTGAGAGAGGAGGTTGGGTACTTTGGGAAGATGAAGGAAATGAGTCACCAGGGACTTGAGAGTCACAAACCATGGCTGGCATGGCCACCATGGTGCAATAAAGATGAGTCTGGCTGAATCATGGCAAAGCTTGACAATGGGCTTCTGAATCATTAGGATGGGGGAAAGCATAAAGGAGGTTGTGAGACCACTTGATGAAAAAACCGTCCCCCAAGGAGTGGGTTCCTAGTCCTGCCCTTAAGCCAGGCATGTCCAAACTTCGGCCCTCCTGATGTTTTGGACCACAACTCCCAGAATTCCATGCCTGTATTTCCAATATCAAAGAACTGTGGGAGTTATGGTCCAAAATATCTGGAGGGCCAAAGTTTGGACATGCCTGCCTTAAGCAATAGAGGGAGCATTTTGTGTTGGCATCCATTGTGAACAGGTCTATTTGTGGCATGCCCCACCGGCAGTAGAGGTCTTGGAAGATCGAATCCAGAAGGGTCTACTCATGTGTGTCGTAGTAGTTCAGGCAGCTGAGGTGGTCTGCCATGTAACTGTCTTCCGACAATATATGTATGGCTATTAGGAAGATGTCTCTGTGGCAACACCAGTTCCAAATTTGAACGGTGAGGCAAAGGAGTAACGTGGAATGAGTCCCGCCCTGCTTGTTTAGATAACATAGGGCCGTGGTGTTGTTGGTTATGATTTGAATCGTTTGATTGAGAATAAGAAGTTCGAACGACTTCATTGCTTTGAAAATCGTCAGCAGCTTGAAGTTGATATGCGCCTGTTTTTCTTTTGTTTTCCAGGTGCCATGTATGCGGAGATCTTCGCAGTGGGCACCCCATCCGGTAGTGCTGGCATCAATGGTGATCACTACCAACACTGGACTTAGAGAGAAGGGCGGCTTCGAGCAAGGTGAGTAAGAGATGCCCACCCACAGAGGCTGTGGTGAACATGGTGGGGAATCTGAATGCATTTTGCTGGACTGTCGAAGTGAGGACAAAAATGAGCCAGAAGGTGGGCCTGAAGAGGTCAAAGTCGCAATCTGCCGTGCCTCAGTACCAAGGTTGTGAAGGCCATGAGACCCAGAAGGTGTTGAATCCTCCTGGCAGGTATCCGGTAGTTTGGTTTGAAGGATAGCGCCTTGGTAATCTTGAGCTTTCGGTCTTCTGGTAGAAAGGCTTTCCCTTGCACGGAGTCTAGAGTGGCTCCTATGTACTGTACAACTTGGTGAGGGGTCAGAGTGAATTTGTATTTGATAATTTTTAGACCTAATGAGGTAAGTATTTGCAGTGTGTAAATGATGTCCTGTGTGGCTCTATCCCTTGTAGGTGACATGACGAGCCAGTCGTCTAGGTATGGAAATACATTCGTGCCTTGGAGCCGGAGGAAGGTGGCGAATGGAGTGAGACATTTTGTAAACACTCGTGGTGCTGTGGACAAGCCAAACAGGAGAGCCTTGAATTGGTAAATTTGATAGGCTATACAAAATCGTAGGTACTTGCAGTGTTTCTTTATTGAAATGTGAAAGTATGTGCCTTAAAGATCGATGACTGCAAACAGTACCTTGATGAGTCCTCCCTGAGGACAGTTGTGCAGGCCCTTGTGATTTCGAGGATCGACTATTGTAATGCCCTCTACGTGGGGTTGCCCTTGACCCTTGTCCGAAGGCTCCAACAGGTGCAGAATGCGGCGGCCAGACTAGTGGTGGGTGCTCGTAGATTCGAGCACATCACCCCAGTTCTGGCTCGCCTGCATTGGCTACCTGTTGCCCTCCGGATAAGGTTCAAGGTCCTGGTTTTGATCTTCAAAGCCCTCCATGGCTTGGAGCCAGAGTACCTGTCGGAGCGTATCTCTCAGAGATCAACCGGGACCAGGCCCATGAGGATGGTGCAGGCGCGCACACTTAGGGTGGCTGCACCCAGGGAGGCGCGGAAATCACTTACACATAACCGCGCCTTCTCTGTGGTGGGCCCTACGTTGTGGAATCAGCTCCCTAGTGAGTTGCGCCTAGCAGCGTCCCTGCCCACCTTTAAAAGAGCCTTGAAAACACATCTCTTCAAGGAGGCATTTGGCGACCTTTCTATTTAATTTTCTATTTAATTTTTTTTTTCTCTGTTGCTGTCCATGCCATCCTCTGTGGAGGGTATTGTATCCCCCTATGTTTGGTAGTTGCCTTTGATCTCCATGTTTCTTTCCTGTTTGTCTGTTTTTAAAGTGTACCGTTCCGGAAGATGGGGTGGTATATAAATGTAATAATACATAAATAAATAAATAAACCAATCCTGCTGGAAGATAAGAGGAAGTATATTGTCCAAGGTGGTCATTCTGAAATGGTTAGGGTACATGAAAGAATTTAGGTCACGAAGACCGAGGATGGGACGCAACCCTCCATCCTTGTTTGGGACAGTAAAGTATTTTGAAAAGAATCCATAGGTATCCTCTGGAGAAACAAGTGTGATGGCATGCTTGCATAAGAGAGTGTTTACCTCTTCTTGGAGAGCTTGAAAAGGAGGTGTCACAATGACCTGTCCCAAAGGAGGGAGGGCATATAACTCGATGGCATATCTGGATCGGATGATGGTTAACACCCAAGTGTCCAATGTTATCTGGGGCCATGGAAGGAGATAGGGTTGCAGTCAGATGTCGGAATGGTTGGCTCATGACAATGGAAGGTAGTCAAAGGTTCTGTTTCTGCTTCTGATCAAACCGCCTGGCTGGTTGAGCACGGTGGTGCTTATGGCTGGGTTGCTGGTAAGACGGTATCGAGTAGCTGTGACAAACCCTAACCATTTCATTCCTGGTTGACTGGCCAGGAGAACTTCTGTCTTAAGATTCGAGGTGTATTGTCCTTATGCCGTTCATTACAGACATCAAGCAACTGACCAGCCAAGAAACTCATTCTTCTATGAGGATTTTGTTAAAACGGAGGCCAATCAGATTCTTTAATTAGCACTTCTTCCATCATCCATTCACTGTAAAAAAAATTTCCATTTTGTATTTCCCTCAGGGAAGAACCCCATAGATTCATATATGCCTTTATTATCAGCCTGGAAATAATCAGGAGCAATGTAAGCTATAATTTTTGTACCCTACTGCACAGAGATTTGTTCAGTCTGTGCATGCACGCCTCTCCCTGCAGGTTCTGTCTTGACCAGAAAAAATGGTCACAATGGGTGTGCAGGGGGCCAGAGCGGATGGGGGCAGAGGTGTGCATCCCCATGAACCCTAGAAGAAACCCTAGAACAGGCCTGCCCAACACGTCGACCGCGGTCGACCAGTCGCCCGCGGCGCCTTCAGAGGTCGCCCGCCAGGTCCATGTTGGGGGGGAATTCCCTCCCCCCACTCACGTACCAGCAAAGTGCCTGGGAGCCAGCCGGTGCTGGGCTCACTTGCTTTCTCAAGCAGCGACGGCGGCTCCAGTGGCAAGGCGGCGGCGGCGGGGACCAGAAACACTGAATAGGCCCAGCAAGCCCCACCACTGGAGAAAATGAGCGACCCCAGCAGACCGGCCTAGGCCTGCCACCGCCGATGAAGCCGCCGAGGCCAAACCCACCCCCAACGCCGTTCCCCCGCCGATGACATCACTGCCCACGCTGCCCCCTGATGCTAACATTGCCCCACCGTCCCTGCCGCCACCGCTGCCGCCACTGCCAACCTCACCCCGCCGCCAACGTTGTTCCCACTGTTCCTGCCGCCACGCCCTGTAGGGTCATAGTGTCCGGATCATCTTCCTTCTCTGCAGGGAGGAAGCAGGCGTTGTTATGTTTTCCAGGTCTTTAGCGTTCAGATTCTGAACCCTGTCTCGACTGCTCAATTTCCCCACAGTCCTGCCGGTCTCCCCTTTCCCACCCGTTCTCCACCTTCCCCCTTTTCTCTTCCCGGATTTGATGGTTCAGATGTCTTGCCCTCACCAGTTCTTACTGCCCCAGCTGGATCAGTTCTCGTCAACTCATCCCGAGGCTTGCCGAGGGGAGTCAACTCCCCACGGCAGCTCAGCCAGCCCCTCTTCTCCCACCCGCGGTCCTGTTTTGCCTTTATGTTGTGACCAAAGTGCAACAAACAGGATGCGAGCAGCAGCTGCTGCTGCCAAGGTCGCCATAGCAACCCTCAAACTGCCGGGGAAGCCCAGGAGGCAGCCTGCTTTCACCTTGCCGGCACCTGAAGGGGTTAAAGAAAGGAAGAAGGGACGGAGGGAGGGAGGAGCAGCCTTTTCACCCGTGCAGGGCGACCCGATCATGGCTCTCTCCCACTTAGTCATCGTGCCCAGTTGTTTTCCTCTCCTTTCTCAAATGAGAACGCCGAGGCACTCGACAAAAAGGCAAAGGACATAGAGAGAGTGCCCTCCTCACAAGTCCCCACACCCACGCTTCTGTACTCTCCCCACTTCTAAGACTCTGAAGGCTGACTTCCTACACACTGACCACAAGTCCCTCATGGAGTTTCTGATCCTGCACAGCCAGTTGATGACCCATGACCACCACCACCACCACGCTGCATCCGAGGGCAGCGTTCTACTTTATAGGAGCTAATAAATCTGAGCAAACATGCACGCACGCACACGCACGCACGCACACACACACACACACACACACACACACACACACACACACACACACACACACAGGCACGGTTCCATGGAAAAGAGTGAACTCTCTGAGAGGTTGCGTTTTTCCTTGCACCCACCCACACTTTTGAGTGGGTGCAAGCGAAGCACGTGCATGGTCAGACTTCCCATGGGATACATTAAAATCTGTTCCCTCCAGAAAGGATTAATGCATTCCTATGGGAAACCACTGCTCTACTTTTTTTTTACTTATCAGCATGTGCTCAGAATGGATAAAATTCGTAAGTAGAGGTTTTAGTGTAGTAGCCCTCAGGCACTTTGGGTCGGAAAAAAATAGACCTCGGACTGTTCAAAGTTGGACAGCCCTGCCCTAGAAGAAACCTTGATCAGGAGTCAATAGTAGCTTCGCTGCCTGTCAGGAAAACACCATTCATTTGCTTATCAATTGATAATTGCCTTGTTGCCAAGGCATGAGCTGTTTAAAAAGTAGCTAGTTATTTGACAAAACAATCATCTCTTACAAACACAGCTAATCTTTGCTGGACTTAAAATATATTCAGGCCCTCTCATCCTGCCCACCCACCCATTCCAAAACAGACATGTATATAGTAGAAGAATTTCCAATAATATAATTTGCAAGTCTCATCACTCAGCAAAATTCCCTTGTGCTCAATAAATGGCACTCTTAACAGAAGGATTTTGGAGAGGGGAAGTCTCAAATAATAAGAGAAGAGAAACTAATTTTCAGTGACAGTTTAGTCTTTCATCTTAAGCCATGCCTTGAACTCTACCTTGTTTAATTATTAAAATCAGGAGCTGCTGTGCAAGATCTGTCTGTTTTTGAAGGTTCTTAAATTCAATCCTGCTGACAGACTGTGTCCATTTCTTGCCGTATTTATCATTACCAATGACAAAGCCTGAATGCTAATTTTTCTCATTTCAACTTTCATTAACAACAGAATTGAAACTTTGAATGAGCTTTATGGGCGACATCAAACAAACAATCACTTCACAAATGTGCCAAAGTGATGAACAATGTCAAAAGGGACTTCCTGATTTAACACAGAAATGTTTGCCTCACAAACCAGTGCAAAATTTATCTTACTTGACCCAGAAGGAGGGCATGGACAAAAAGCCTCAAACGCAACCACCTGGGTGAAGAACAGAGAGAAATCATGGCAGCTGATTTATTTTCTGCCTTTAGAGTCCGGCTACAATTAATAAAGGATAATGAATATTATGAAGGATGACATGTATAGCTTCTCTTCCAAAAGAGAAATAATTCAGGACACGTTCCTCCAAGGAGACTACATCAATACCCCTAATCTATGCTAATTTATTATATGTTATATCTCTAACTCACAAAGCATTACTAGATCTTTTTCACATTACTATGTCCTCCTGGCAAGCTTCTAAAAGTAAAAGGCCTGCATTGCATCTCCTTCTGTAACAGGGTGGATTTGACTTAAATCACTTTGACTTAATTCATGTTATAAATCACAATTTAAATCACTAGTCAATAAGACTCAGTTTAAATCATGATTTTCTACATAAAGACTTGTTTTTGCTTGAATTGTTTTAATCTTAGTATTTACAACCAGATGAAGATTTCATTTTTAGAATAATAACTTTTCAGATTAGTTTTACAGTTATATCAGAAAATTACTGATTTGGTGGTTATATACGATTAGAAATGCATAGATAGATAGTTATGAAATTATTGCAAGGTGAACTATCTCCAGTTTAATAGGTTTGTCATTCATATTTAGACAACTGTTCTGTTGTACTTTATAATCATTACCTTAATAATAACAATTTAAATAGTTTTATTTAAGCAAAACAAAAATATTACAGGTCTTTCTTCTCAAGGGATATAGTGAGAATAATATATTTATTTATTTATTTATTTATTTATTTATTTATTTATTTATTTATTTAACTTATATGCCGCCCACTACCCAAAGGTCTCTGGGCGGCTTACAATATGATAACCCTCAGGCCACTATGCACACAAAGATCTCAAAATGTGGCGTACTGTGCTAAAAAACTTTCATTTTAATGCTTGCCCCTCCCTCCTCAAACTTTGTTCCTTGTGCAGACTTATTCCATTCCAAACAGCCTTCTATTCATTGAATTTGAAATGTAGCACTTAAGAGGTAAGGAGATTGATTCTGTGTACACAGATTTCCAAAGGATCAATGGGATTAAGGTCTTTTCCTCAAGTCTGGTGTTTATTTTATAACTTTTTTCCTATGAAGGAGGTATGTTAGTGTTGCAGTCCCAAATGCACTGTTGGCATTAAGTCTATCAGCATAAATTTCAGCAGCAAGCTGTCATGGGTTATTAAGTTAGACTAGACATTTGGTGTCACACACTAGGTGTGAGACTTTGCACATGGCAATAAATGCCTACCTGGGCACCGTATCTACTGGCAACTGAATAATAAAATATACCCATTTACCCCTCCATGGACATAGGCCTTGACGAGGTGGAGAGGCTTGCATGCTTCAGTAAAGCTGAGAGCTATGATGGCAGTAGCACTGCTACTAGAAGCGTCTCCCAAGCCAGACAGGTCTCAGTGGAGAAACCAGACTAACAATGTCCACCAGCACCCTGAAGTGTCTGGCCCAGAGTGGGCAGCTTCAAACCCTGATCCATAATGGGCAGCTAACATAATGGCCACTAATGGCAGTGAAGAAGGCAATGGGAAACCACTTCACTTAAGTTAAATTCCTTAGGCAAATCTTTAACTTGACAGGAATATCTAAAGCCATGGCCCCCTGTCCTTGGCAGCCCTTCAATGGGCAGGGAATGCTAAGAATCTCTGGGAAGGATAGCCACCTGGAATGTTTGTAGCTTATTTCAACTTGGGAAAATCCATAACGCCATCAGGGAAATGGAAAGACTTAATATTTATATCCTCGGTATTAGTGTGATGTGTTGGCCTAATTTTGGGAAGTGTGTAGTAGATAGATATCAGGTGTACTATGCTGGTAACAACAAACCTCATCACTTTAACAGAGTGGGAATCATAATCCATCCAAACATCAGTGACACTGTCAGAAAGTTTGTGCCAGTGTCAGATAGAGTCATTTTTCTCCACTTTAATCCACAACCTATCTTGGTCATTCTTACCCAGGTGTATTCACCAATATGTGATGTATCAGATGATGATATATAATAATTTTATACTCAATTAAAGACTGTTTTATCATTTATCAAATCAGTGGAAGTTACCATAGTAATGGGTGCATTAAATGCAAAGGTAGGACAAACCCAATGGGATGAAGTAGTAGGTAATTATGGATTAGGAATTGGCAATGAGTGAGGTGACCGACTAATTCAGTTATGTCAAGAAGAGGAACTTATAATAGTAAATGCATATTTCCAGATGCCACATTTTTGCCTTTATACTTGAACTTCAATGCTGATAGGAACATCAGAAATCAGATTGATTGCATCATAATTAATAAACATTTCAGGAACTCAATTAAATGTGTGAAAAGTACCAGGGTGCAGATATTAATTCAGATAATAATCTTTTGTTAGCAACAGTGAAGCTTAAGTTGAAGAAATGTCAGTTAAATGTGACAAACCATAACATATGAAATTCTGGGCACAGATTATAAAAGAGAGATGAAAAATAGAGATCCTGAAATATATAAACAGCTGCAGAAAGCAGTGTAAGAATGGCAAAGGAACAATAACTTTCAAAGGAATGTAGCAAAATTGAAGAACTGGATGATAAGCATGATTCATTTAACATGTACCAGAAAATAAGGCAAGCAGCAGATGTGTATAATAGTAGAGGAAATGAATCTCTTATTGGTAAGAACCGTAATACCTTGACAAGTAGTGAAGAGAAACTATAGGAGTGGAAAGGATATATAGAACATCTCTTTAAGGATAACAGAAGTATTGACCATGGTATCAAGTTAGATGGTGGTGTAGATATCATGAGGGAAGTACAGTGGTACCTTGTATAACGTAATTAATTCGTTCCAAATTAAATTATGTTATACAAGTTTTCTGCATGGGTGGGAGGCAGTGAGCAGGAAGAAGGCGCCCGATTGGCTGCCGCGGCTCATGTCACCCCTCCTGGCCTCCCCTCCCCTCTTTCCCCGACCGCCCCGCGTCCTCTTCCCCGGGCGGCTGCAGGTGGTGGGCAGAGGTGGCCGTGGGGGGGTGCGTGGCCTGGGGCGGGGGGCCGCCCTGGGAATTCCCCCCCCTGCTCGCCTCTTGCCGGAGCCCCGGAGGTGGCCGGCAGGCCGGAGGGCGCACTGGCGGCCCGCCCCGCCGGGAGGAACCCCAGCATCCGCGGCGGCGGCAAGAGGCTAGCGGGGGGGATTCCCAGCGCGCCCCACCCCCGCCCAGGTCACACACACCCTTCTCCTCCCAGCATCCGCGGCGGCGGCAAGAGGCGAGCGGGGGGGATTCCCAGCACGCCCCCCCCGCCCCAGGTCACACACACCCTTCCCCTCCCAGCATCCGCGGCGGCGGCAAGAGGCGAGTCAGGGGGGGGAATTCCCAGCGCGGCCCCCCCGCCCCAGGCCACGCACCCCCTTCCCCTCCCAGCATCCGCGGCAGCGGCAAGAGGCGAGCGGGGGGGGATTCCCAGCGCGCGCCCCCCGCCCCAGGCCACGCACCCCCTTCCCCTCCCAGCATCCGTGGCAGCGGCAAGAGATGAGCGAGGGGGGGATCCCAGCGCGGACCCCCACCCCAGGCCACGCACCCCCTTCCCCTCCCAGCATCCGCGGCGGCGGCAAGCGGAGGACCCTGCCAGGTAAGGGCGCCCCTCCCCGGCTCGCCCCCCTCTGTGCCTGCCGCCCCTCCCCTCTTTCCCCGACCGCCCCACGTGGTCTTCCCAGGCAGCCGCAGGTGGTGGGCGGAGGTGGCGGGGGGAGGGGGTGGGGTGCACCACTTGGTATACAGTGGTACCTCGTATAATGGAGGGAGTGGGGTGCGCCGGGCATCCCCCCCGCCTCTTGCCGGAGCCCCGGAGGACTTAGTTCCGAGGGGCTCATGGGGGGAGGGGGGCGGAATTTGTTTTCCATTGTACAGATTTTTCGTTAAACAAACCCTCCGTTATACGAGGTACGACTGTAGTAGAACATGCCATTAAATTATCAAAGTGTGGCAATTAAGAATATACCAGAAGTATGAGGAGAGTATTGGAGATATCCAACTCAAATTCAGGAACAGATCTGGAATTGGGAAGGCATTATTTAGTCTTCAGATTAGACATGGGCACGACTCGGCAAAATTGTCGTTTCCGTTTTCGGTTATCGTTTCCGTTACGTAATGGAAACGGTAATGATAACTAAGCCGTCAGAACTCGAACTCGAACCGAAAAAAGAAAAATTTGGTCGGGTTTTTCGTTTCTGTTTGTGGCATCGCAGCGATCCCGCAATGTGAAGCACAGAAAAAGTTTTTAAAAGTTTTTTTTTAAAAAAACCGACTCCTGGCCAAAAAAGCAGGCGAAAATATGCCTGCCTGAGGCTTTGCCACCTACCAGAGGGGTGGTTTCTGGGGGGTCCCCGGCCTTCCCCCCCCTCTTCTCCTGTCCTGGGCTGCTTGCACCAGGCTGGGGGGGGGGGTCATCCTCGTCGTCTCGCCATGCCATGCGGTGGGGGGGGGATCCAAAATGGCGACCGCAATTTTTCTTTTGAAATCGTGGTAAAAAAACACACCAAATCAGCACAGAAACATGTGAAATTTATTTATTTTAAATGCCTGAATTTTAATAGTAGCAGCAGTGGGTTTTTTTATAGCAATAAAATGTCATATTGATTTTATTTTATTTTATTATTTTTTTAGACCTGCCCATTTGGGCTGGGCACGGGATGGGACCATGCAAATTGTTTGAACCATTCCACCAATGGCATCGCCAGGTTTTTGACTGACACTTCTGGATGTCTCGGAGGGCATAAAAAGAAATCGCCTTCCAGAAATCGCAGTCGGGTGTATGGATGTGGTTGAGGGAGGAGGGCTGGCTGCTGGTGCTGGTGTGATCCGATCGAGATTGGGGAGGGAGGCTGGAGGCTTTAGGATTTAAGTTAGGCAGGCAGGCAGAGAATTGAATTTAGAAAATAATTTCTTTGATTCCCTGCAGCTTTGTCTGCTGAAGGGAATAGCAGTTTATTCTTTATTTCTTCTCTGGCAGTTTGTGAGGATTTTTTATTGATATTGGATAAAGGGGGAGGTTCGACTGGGAGTGGGAGGTGTGGATTTATTTTAAAAATATATTATATACTACCATTTATTTTCTATTTTCCCAACTTCAATTTGCTTGCACACGCACACATTTGGGGTGCAAGCCAAGAACAGAACCTCTATCCTAAATGATATCCTAACTGCCCACTCGCCCGTCCGCCCGCGCTGCCACCTGCCTGCGGCCCGCGCCGCTGCCCGCCCACTCACCCACCCGCGGCCGCCCCCCGCCCATGGCACCCCCGCCACTGGGGGAAGTCAAATCGCGCTAAATCGCAGTGGAAACGACAAACAACAAACGAAACGACAAATTTTTGAAAAATTTCACGACAAACGGAAACGACCAGAAACGGACCCGTTCCGACAAACGAAAACTCGAAACGTCATTTTTTCTGGTCGTGCCCGTGTCTACGTTAACGTTTTTGTTTGCTTCATTGATTATGAAAAATCATTTGATTCAGTTAACATGATAAACTTACCATATTAATATTCTTAAAGAATTGGACTTGGACAACTGTGATATTAGATTGACTGGGAATTTGTACTGGAATCAGTGTGCTGGTGTCCAGATAGCTGATCAGAAATCAGAAGAGGTGTCAAGTACAAAAGGTGTTCATCAAGGTTGCAGACTCTCACCTCTACTTTTTAATATCTACTCAAAAGGAATTTTCTGAAATGCTCTTGAAGGAAAGAACCAAGGTGTGAAGGTGAATGGAGTTCTTGTTAAAAACATTAGATACACTGGCGACTCTGTCCTGCTTCCAATTAGTCTAGCAGATTTGCAAGTATTACTAGATTCTGTTGCGGCAGAAAGCGACGCCATGGATTGTGATTTAATGTAAAGGAGACAAAAGAGAGTCGTATATTCTGGAGGGTTTTCTCCTTAAAATCATGTTTTGATGCCTATATACCATAATTCCTGTTTGCAGTTGTTAACCTATTTGAGAGAGTTACAGGTCCAATTTCAAGATGGACATCATCTATGAGAAGTACTCCTGTCATTTTGTTCTGTGTAATCCTGTACCCATAGGCTTAATCTGTTGACACATTATTTATTGCACTCTGTCTAAGAGAAAGGAGAGGCTGTCCACTTCAGACTTCAGAGAATTAAAGACCAATTTCTAGTTCTGTGGTACTGTCTAGCATCTTCCCAATTTGACAGTCGATTTGTTGTTTAATAAGGTCTTCCTATCTACTGCCTTGATAAGTGTCCCAGGGACAATTTATTCATATGAAGAACAAAGATTAATCAAATCATCTTGTGGCAAAGTTTAACCTCAACGAAGTGCAGGATACGATCAATCCAACCAGTGTTTAGATTTGTGGAATCACCCCCAATGGCCTGCAGAGTTTTATCAATGCCCTTCTTCACGAAAGCCACTTGATTATCAGCAATAACTTCAGCATGTTTCTTTGTGTTCGAATGTTTCTTTGGAGTAAAGTGGTACAGATAATGCCTCCCTGGCTTGCTGCACACATAAAAATGCTCCTCTTAGATGGTGCTGATGAAATACTGCTGGTTCCAGATAAAAGTGACAGTGGTGAGAGAAATGCTGGAATACAGAAAATTAACTTAAGGATTCGATATTATATCCTGGGAGATCTTTCTGTAGGTTCCAGAAAGACTCTTCCTATTAATCCTCATGCTACTTCACTATTAGAACTCATAGACTGGTCTCAAAATGTATATGAACCTCCTTTGACATGCAAACTGATGAAAATGGAAGTCAAGAAGTTCATTAATGAACCTATGCAAGTTCTAAAGTAGCCATGTCATGGTCAGTCTGTAGAACGAATTGTCAAACAAGTCACAGAGACAGGAGGCAAAGTATATGCATATACAGTATAGTTGAAAAATGTGTGGGATATGTAAGAGGTCAAGAAGCAAGTTGTAAGTTGATGCCCAAGAATGAACCAAAACAAGGCCTAAACGTATCACCTAATTTTACATTTTGTTATCCTTTGTTTAAAAAGATGTTTTGATTTATGGCAACGGTATGTTTCATACAACAGAAATACATGTTTCTCACAACTGCATGCTGTTTTCTGAGAGCAGTGAATGTCCCTTTTGTTCAAGTGCCCATTTACCAAGCTAAACATAGTCCATTCAAAAATAATAGCAGATTTGAATTCCTGACATCACAAGACAAATTTTAGGCCCCCTTACTCAGACATTTGTAAAAAAAACAAAGCAAAAAAACCCCTAAATGACATGCCCAGTGTGCCTATGTATTCTACCATCTCCATCAGAGGACTGTGAACATATCAAGATACCTACTGTCTGGGATTTTTTTGGGGGGGGTAATAAAAACAAGGATCAATTTATTATTCTTGGGTTTTCCTTTCTCTGACCCTACACTTCAAATGGAGATACAACACAGAGTATATCACTAGTGCCTAACAAAGAATAAATTGATGACTGTTCCTATGATCTTTATTTTCCCTCCAACAACACTTTCATCTGAGCCCTGCAGTATGTTCTACAACTTCTAGTGCCTAAAGTTCTTTCCCTTCTCCTTAAAAATAGATAGTAAAAGAGCAGCAAACCTCTATGGTAAACATTCCACTCATCATCACTCTCAGCCTGGTTTTCTAATGAAAGGGAATCATAGGGCAAAGGTGGAACGTATAAGAGTTAGGAGTAGCAAAGAACTATCTCACTGGCAGTTCGACTGACATGCTTTTATCCCTTAACTAATCACATCTAAGAATCAGTCATATATAGAAATGTTAGAACAAATTTAATTATTGTCAACAGCCATGAACGGTGTGTTATTTATTTGCTTATTTAAAATACCCTTCTTTTATTTTCAAAAGGTGCCATAGTAGCTTACTATATGAGAACAAACAATTACAAAAAAACCCAATAATGAAATTACTAATATGGAGGAAGTCAGTTCTGACTTTATGCCAACCCTTTCCACGGTTTTCCTGGTGATAAGTTTAAGATGTTTCTTAAAAATATTGCCAATACACCATCTGATAAGTTTTGGTGGTTCTTTAAAAATTGCCACGCTGATAGTTATATAGCAAGGGTTTTATTAGACATTCACAGGAATACAGAAATATAGAAAGTAATTAGCAAGCCAGCAGTACACAAAACACAGATATGATTAGTATGAATTCTTAAGCCATCGCTTAAGGGTTCAGAGCTGCATGGGTTGATCCATTGTACGGATCATGCCCTGCTGGTCTAGACAGGGTTCAAATGGTTTCCCATGATTTATATACTCTCTGTATGGTCTGTATGATCTCAGACTTACGTATTTTGTACGCCCCTTCACGTGCCCACACGTACCTACACGTGCCTGTTCATTAACTCATGTTCTTGGCTTATAGCCATTTGGCCATCAAAGCCAGAATGACTTGACCCTATTTCCCAGTTTGTTTGATAGTTCAAGTCGGTTCCTTATTCCTGGCTAACTGCCAAATGTTGCTCTTCAGGAGACTGGCACCCCCGCACTTGCAGTCATGCCAAACCTTAGCTACAGAGAAGGTAGGTCACTGAGACCTTATGCCTTGTCAGCACATTCGGGTCCGTTAATGCTTATAATAATTTTTTTCTCATCATTATAAATTCCTAACACTGGTATAGAGTACTCAGAAGTGGTTTAACATCCTTTTCTTCTGGGGACATCACAGGATTGTACACTTTCTCCAAAGCTACACAGGCTGGTTCTCCTCCTGAGTTGCTCACTGGAAATAGAACTACCAAAGTCTGGCTTACAGAGTTATTAGCCAGTTAATTGTGTGCCATCAAATCGATTTTGCTTATGGCACCACTTTGGAGGATTTTCTAGGCATAGAGTACTGAGATGCTGTTTACTGTTCCCTTCTTCTTGGGGATGGCCCGGGACAGCACATTTTGCCCAAGGTACATAGGCTGGCTCTATTCTCAGCAGGTACAGTGAGGAATTGAGCAATCAACCTCTGGCTCCACAGCCAGATATCGAACCCTCTGGGCTATCCCGCCAGCTACAGTATTTGAAGAAATGACCAAAGAGCAGATGAAAAACTAATGGATAAATATAATTTAAAATATTCTTAAAATAGTTTTTAAAAATCTAAAAAAATCTAATTAAAAATTCCTGTGAAAGGACAGCCAGGAGGGGACTAGCCTGGTCTTATCAGAGAGGGAGTTTGGAAGTTTGGAAGCAGCAGGACAGAAGGCCACTTGTGTCCTCACCAAACATACCTGTGAGAATGGCAAGAAAGGCCACCTCAAATAATTATAAAGCCCAGGCAGGCTCATAAAAGAACACACGGCGTTTTAGACAGCATGGACCCAAGCTGTTGAGGGCTTCATTGCTCAAAACCAGCAATTTTCATTGTGCCCAGAAATGAACTGGCAGCCAATGAAGATGTTGTAACAGAGGAGTTTTGTGGCTCAGGTAATCAGCTTCAGTTAACACTCTTTCTGGAGCATTTTGGACATGCTGAAGTTTCCAAACACTTTCCAAACAGTGTCCACATAAACCACGCTACAGTTATTCAAAGAGGTTTTAACTAAAGCATGTGTCACTCTGACCAAATCAGACCTCTCCAGGAACAAGCATGAAGTGCTCCAAAATCTCCTGGCAGGCGGCTGCGTTGACCCTGGACTTAATGAAGCACAGTGGACCAACACCAGCAGATGACACGGCTCCCCAAATCAACACAAACTGTGGAAACTTCACACTGGACTTCAAGCATTGTGCATTGTGTGCCTCTCCATTCTTCCTCCAGATTCTGGGTCCTTGGTTCCCAAATGAAATGCAAAAGTTGCTCTCATCAGAAAAGAGGACTTTGGACCACTGAGCAACAGCGTTCAGGAGCGGCTTGACAAGAGGAATACACCATTTGAAGCCCATGTCCAGGATCCGTCTGTGTGTGGTGACTCTTGAGGCACTAACTCCAGCCTCCGTCCACTCCTTGTGAAAGACCCCAACATTTTTGAATGGCCTTTTCCTGACAATCCTCTCCAAGCTGCGGTCATCCCTGCTGCTTGTGCACCTTCTTCTTCCACACTTTTCCCTTCCACATAATTTTCTACTTATGTGCTTTGATACGGCACTATGGGAACATCCCACTTCTTCTGCAATCTGTAACTTTGAAGCTTTCCCTCCTTATGGTGGGTGACAACGATAGTTTTCTGCACAACTGTCAGGTCAGCAGTCTTTCCCATTATTGTGATTCCTACTGAACCTGACTGAGAGACCATTTAAAGGCTCAGGAACCCTTTGCAGGTGTTATGGATTAGTCAGCTGAATAGAGTGAGACACTTTGAACCTAGAATATTGAACCTTTTCACAATATTCTAATTGTCTGAGATTGTGAATTTATGGTTTTCATAAGCTGTAAACCATAATCATCACAATTATAACAAATTAAGGCTTGAACTATCTCCCTTTCCATGTAATGAGTCTATCCCTTATATTAGTTTCACCTTTAAAGTTGCTTTACTGAAATAAATGAACTTTTGCACAATATTCTAATTTTTTGAGTTTCACCTATATATTTTAAAAGTATGAGGTATGTCTAAACTGAAGCAAAAATGATTAGGGATTCAAGACCAAGGCATTAAAATGGCATCAATATTTGTAGGGGGGGAATAATAAGCAGGTATATTCCTTGGCAATTTAATACACAAATCCCAAGGAATACACTTTTATACAGCTCATCCCAGTCTTTACAGGAATGCTTCTTCGGCTTCAGCTGCTACACGTAGACCTACAAGAAATACACCACAATAATGCCTTGTAATACCAGAAGAGCTAATCCATTAAAGAGCACCAAGAAAAAAAGAATTCTTCATAGGAAACCCTTCTAGATTCAAGGGAAATAAGGTCACATTAAAGGATAGACAATACTGGAGACCCGTATGTGTATGTGATTATTTCTTAATGCTTGGTAGTAATGCTAATGTAATGTTAAGAAAAGAATTGAGATGTGCAATTGCCCTGTAAAAAGAGTACATTTAAGATTGTTATTCAGACTGATACTTAAAAGGAACTATCATATACTGTGAAAAGTGATACAGATGGCTTTGAGAGACAGTCAACAGAGGACACACCATAATTAGCTTCCAAATATCTATCCCAACATCTAACTCATCCAAAAAAGAATCTTTCATCAGTCTCTACACGGAACTGACAGATACAAAAGTGAGTCAGGAAAGCAGAATAAGGTTGTTACAATCTAATTGAGCAACTCTTTTGAAAATGAACAAAAGCAATACAAATATAATAAAAACATAAGAACCGCTTATAGCACTGCAAACAATATAGAAGAAGACCATACGCCAGAAACATAAACTCATACTCATGTTGCACACAAAAAGTACCTGAAATAAAGCTCACAAACCACTATCTTTATGCATACCGTTAGTTAGTGGAAGAATGCATGGTATCTGCAGTGCCACTAAGGCTGTGCATTTTATCAGAAGTATTCGTACTCTTTTAAACTGCTAAGGCCACATTTAGACAACATACTAAAAGGGAAACCTTACATTTTCCCTAGATGATTGATAGGAATAAGCCAAAAGAAAGAATCATTATCTTCTTCCTAGCATTTTCCCACAGGTGTGGGGTCCACTACAAAGACAGAATCCTTCTGCACAGGCTCATATAAGCACCCCAAACTTAGTAAGGGGATTTGGATGTGATTGTCATTTGAGTGGTGGCACATGCAGATTAAAAAAAGCTTCTTGAAAGCCACAGCAATGTTAACCTATAATAGGCAGGGAACAAAGAGCAAGGCAAATTGTAACCCTGTGGAATCAGAGAGAAGGGACATGAAAAAGAGTGCATCCTTCATTTTCCGTTTAATAAACCAGCCTTGGACTACGAGAATGCAAAATCATTTTCAACATGATAAAATTTAGGCATATTAAACAAAAGACATTATTTCAGTAATGGTTTGTCTACAACTTTTAGAAAAGTTATCACCAGAAACTGCTGCTTCATAACACTTGAATAATCTGGAATCAACTTTTGTTGAATTTTAGTAAAACTTACCGTGGCTTTTGTCTGTGCCAAGTATTCGTCTTCCATTTTACTTAGACGTGTATTTGTATCCTCCAACAATTCTTGGATATTTTCTGTGTGTTTCTTCTGAAGATCAAACTTTTCCTTTTCCATTTCAGCCACAGCATTGTGGAGCTATACCCACAAACAAAAGGACACAAATGAGGATAGTATTTAGCAGCTAGTAAAAACCCAATTTATATTCTTTATACAGTGACCCCCCACCATTTTGCAGTTCAGGTATTGAGGCTCCGCTACATCGCGGGGGCGGTGGGGGCGATCGGGTTGCTTTGTGCTGCCCTCCGACGCACCTCCAAGAAGCCTCGGGGTGGGGCGGGGCGGGCGACAGGGGGCGATTGGGTCGCTTCGCGCTGCCCTCCCACGCACCCCCCGAGAAGCCTCAGGGCGGCGTGGAGCGATCTGGTCACTCCGCGCCGCTCAACCAGGCTCCCGCGAGAAGCCTCGGGGCAGCCAGGAGGGGCGGCGGGGGGCAATCCGGTCGCTCCGCGCCACTCAACCAGGCTCCCTCGAGAAGCCTCGGGGCAGCTGGGAGGACGGCAGGGAGGGGCAGTGTGGAGCAATCGGGTCGCTCCGCGCCGCTCTACCAGGCTCCCCCGAGAAGCCTCGGGGTCGCGGGGAGCGCTCGGGTCGCTCCGTGCCGCTCAACCAGGCTCCCCCAAGAAGCCTCGGGATGCGCGGGCGGGCGGCAGAGGGAAGTAAGATTGCCCCCCGCCCCATACCCGCTTCCGCATATCACAGATTTTCATGCATCACGGGTGGGGTGGGTCCCTAACCCCTGCGATCGGCAGGGGGTTACTGTATGACAAAAAAAAACAACCCTACCCCACACACTAGAATAGTGGTTCCCAACCTTGGGTCTCCAGATGTTCTTGAACTACAACTCCCAGAAATTTTAGCCAGCACACTAATGGTAAAGACTTTGGGAGTTTTACTCCAAGAACATCTAAGGACTCAAGGTTGGGAATCACTAGAATAACTAAAACTAACTAAATAAATAAACTAAAACAACAGAGTGGAATTAGTGGAACAGATTCCATTTGCTGCCAGATAATAGTCAAAACCCTGTTGTTTAATATAGGAAATCAAAAAAGTAGGCCTATTGAGTCAATGGGGATGTGGTAAGTTAACTAATCCACATGTTTCATTAATTAAAGGTCTCTCTGGGTGGTTTAAAATTTCCTGACGCAGGCTATACTTATGCTGCATAAGACTAATGATGCCACCAACATTTTTTTTCATAAATTAAACATATCTATGGCTTCTGTGTAAAATCTTTCATTTGTAGGAAGTCATGGCATCACAGGAGTGGGGGGGAGTCTTTAATTACTGAATATGATTGTCACCAGGATGAGCACCTGCCCTTACATATTTCCATTCAAGGCACTGAGGAAGTCCTATTATGTTACATGAAAGAAAAAAGCAAGTTAAGATACAGAATTCCTACATGTGAATCACAACAGAATTGTAGTTTTTTAAAAATCACATAAATATTTCTTGACAATGCACTCAAAATGGCCACAATAAAAATTATTTTAAGAACAAGCAGTAAAACTTCTGTAAAACTAAGGCAAAATGTTTCAACTGACAGTTAATCTAAAAATATTTTTAATTAACTGAAGCAGAAATTCTGATTAATCAGAGAGCAGATTTATTTTCTCCTTCATTTTGACTAGTAGAAGCAATAATCATTACCCTTTTCTCCCACTCATTGTTCAGAGACTCTGTACTTTGCTCACACAATTTTTTGAGCTCCACGATTTGTTTTTCCTTAGCTTCTCTAACAACTTGAGACTCACGGACAAGCATCTGAACTGTCAGAAAACAAACAAAACGAAGAAGAAACATTATGTCAGATGAATATCAGGCTATCCCACTTGGCAAAAAATATTAGTACATTCCTCTTCCATTTTGTTTAAAATAGAGTAATGTTGAAATGACCTTTCAAAATTTCCCACCGTAGTTGGATGCTAAGAAACAATTCACTCATGCTCTTGAAATGTGAGATAAATCCTCCAGCAACATCTCTGAGGTATGGCTCACCGTTTGCTGCAGTTATAGCACTCTGAGTCCCCCCCCCCTATATGTTTTGGTTTCTGCACAATTCCTGGCAGGGGCAACAACAACCACTGTGTCTCATTTCCTCCAAAACATCCTCTTCTTAATGTTTAGTGTACTGTGATGATGACGGCGAAACATCAACAACAGAAATATTGTGGGGGGGGATCTATTATTGTTAGCTCCTATAGGAATAGGTCAATTGATACTAATTATTCATGTTGACTTATGTAAATACCATTGCTTCAATTACTCTACCCTAAATGGGACCAAGAACAGGATTTAGCTCCAGATCTCTCTCAGAAAAATGTTCCCTAAGCAGTTTTTGGTCACTGCTAGACATCATTCTTCAGAGCTCACATGTTCCACAGTTTCTAAATGCTATATTTTGGAAAGATTACTGCAAATATACTTCATCTCAACTATAAATGCTCATAGTACAGCTTCCTCCCTGTGACCTCGGTAGCAGCCACTGCAGAAGACAGTGTTATTTGTATTTCCAGGGAAAAGGTAAAATCAGTAGAGGGTACCATAATTGGTCCTTCAGTTTCCCATAAGTTCTTTTCAGCCATGAAAAACACTTCAATTTTTATGCCTCATTCTCTGAGCCAATTAGAATTTCTTTAATCATTTTTTAAAAAAATATTTCCATAATACCATAGGATGAGTAAGACTATTTTCCTTTTTTCTTTCTGTTACAAATCTGTTCGTCAGAACAGTTGCGGCAACACATAGAACAATAAGGAAAATACAGTGGTACCTTCTGTAAAGAAATTAATTTGTTCCAAATGAAATTATGTTAAGCAAAATTTCCTTTCTACAAATTGTGATTTCCCATAGGAATGCATTGAAAATGGATTAATCCGTTCCAATGCATAGAAAAATGACAAAGAAAAAGCACACATTAGGCTGTCCTGCCGCATGTCCTTGGCCCTCTCTGGCCTGGCTGGGTGATCTTGCGGCCGTGGCGGCAGCCACAGCAATGGAAGACAAGGAGGGCCAGGAGGGCTGCCACGCACATTAGGCCCTCTCCGCATACCTTTTAAGTTTTGGATTTGAAAAGGGAAATTTTCCAGCACTTGCCGTGGAGGCCCCAATGCGGAGGCTTCCCAACCGAGACAGTGGGAAGGTGTGCAGGCATACACCAATGGCCCAGCACCCCCTCCTTTCCCCTGCTGAGAGGTGAAGGAAGTTGCCTGAGCCTGCGTGCCCCGGGGCCTCCTTGGGAGGGAATGGCACAGCCGACCAGGGAGCCTAGAGTCCACCTGCCCAGTCCACGATGGACCCTGCCTCTTGGCACTGCCTTCCCCGACTGCAGAAAGACTCCCCTGCCGTCGCCGCCTGTGCACCCTTTCGAGGCCGAAGTGCTGGCCACAGATGGCCATCCCCACAATGGGGTGGCAGCAGGCCAGGCAAGTGCCCGGCGCCCAAAGCCCTCTTCTTTCCCACGTGCACCTGGTGATGTCGGCCTGGCTACCGCTCCAATTCTCACTCAGTCCCCCCACCGCCAGCAGAAGGAGAGCTGGAACCAACACACCAGCTGCCTCGGCCTCAGTGGGAGGCGACAACGCCACCCTTTTGAAAGCAGTGAGTATGGCGGCAAAGGCAAGCCCAGCAGCAGGTTGGGTTCCGGAGGCTCCTTGAGGGGAGGGAAAGCGGGGCGAGGAGAGGCAAGGAGATCATCCGCAGTCTGCAGCTCTGCCTTGGAGAAAATCAACCAGGGGCGTCCTTTACCCCCACCCCACTGCACCCCCAAAGGAGAAAGGGGGGAAGGCCACGTCGGCAGCTGCTCCAGCCCAGTGCAGGTGAAAGTGGGGGCCAGCTGGGATTCTCAGTTGCCAAGGGCTCTCCGACCTGGCCGGGCGACCTTGCGGCCACGACGAAACAGGAAAAGGAGGACCAGGCCTGGCTGCCATGCATGCTTGACCCTCTCCGGCCTGGCCGGGTGGCCTTGCGGCCACGACGAAACAGGAAAATGAGGGCCAAGCCTGGCTGTTGTGCATGCTTGACCCTCTCTGGCCTGGCCGGGTGGCCTTGCAGCCACGACGAAACAGGAAAATGAGGGCCAAGCCTGATGTTGTGCATGCTTGACCCTCTCTGGCCTGGCTGGGTGGCCTCGTGGCCATGACAATACCCACAGTGATGCCATAGAAGGAGGAGGAGCTGTGTGCGCGCTCCTGTAAGTAGAATTCGGGGCCCTTGGGGAGATCAAAGTAGACCGCGGGCTGCACAAAGTGATTTTCCCCTATCTCCAGAATTTTTTCCATTAAGCAGATTTCCCGTTAAACAAACTGCTCGTTACGAGGATCCACTGTACTAAGAAAATGCGAGGATCCACTGTACTAAGAAAATGCCATTTCCCTGGCTTCCCAAAATTGTTCAACAGAAATAGGCCTGTGGAAGGGGCTAGAATCCCCATGGATTCAGTTCAAGTATGGGAAGCTTGGGCTGTCATAGAAGTGATTATACACTGAAAGTCCAGACATGCACACAGATTGGTCATTTCACCATCAGGATGGCAACAAGGTCCTGAATCACACACATAACATTTTATTTGAAATTATGTATCCTCTGAAATTATTTTCAAAGAAAATTTCCTTTGTATCAAATTAAATTGGAATGATCTAGTTTGTCATGCACAGTATGTTCAACATAGCATGAATTTCAAAACACTATTCATTCTATGGTTTCTTAAATCCATCTTTAATTGTATTTTAATTACAATTAATAATAAACATTCAGTCAGACCGTATCCCCTTAATGTTTTCCTTCCATGTATTAGTAACAATTTTCCATGGCAAGTGATATCACATCTTGTCTTTGCATTCTGAAAACAACCTTTACTTATGATCTAGAAAATTACTTTAATTCTTTCCAACATGTATGTTCCAACAGATTTTTCTAAAAGCTTCTTCACATAGTGGATCATCATGCCATATTAAAAACCACCTTTAAGTTTCAAAAGTAGTTTGCATAAGAATAATAGAATCATAGAATTGTGAAGTTGGACGGGGCCTACATCGGCATCAAGTCCAACCCACAGTTTGATGCAGAAATACAAATAAAAGGATATAATACGCTCAGGGTAAAGATACAAAAAGAAACACAGTCCCAAGGCATATTGGCTACACTGCATGTTAGGTACTATAGTTCTTTGCTATCATTCAACTACATTCAGTTTAAGAATTAAGCAACTGAAATGTTGTACAAATCCCATAAAATTTCTAATAGAAAAACAACTGGCAGAGGAATCTCATATAAAGGAAGAAACAGTTGCTGGCCTATAGCTGAACAACCTTGTCCCTTACCCTTAACATTAGAACACACAAACACAGTTCTGGAAGAAAAGGAAACAACTTTATTGGTTAAAGCTGAAGGTGCTGCCACAGCATTGGAATGGATCCAGTGCTACAAGAGACCTGCCTGCCTCTCGATGATGCCTCCCTCTTAGCGTGGAGGTGACAGACCCTGGAGGGCCCCCAGACATACTCCACTCCATGCCTTCTCATTACCTAGGGGCACTGGCACGCCTCTGGCCCCTGAGCTAGGCCAGACCACTCTGCCCCCCTGCTCCCATTCAGGGGTTCCCTTAATTTCCAGAGGCTGTAGGACTTGCCCTTGGCCCAATGACGCCAACTGAATCCATCACAATGCCCAAACTACCAGAGAAAGGTGTGCCAAGGAAATGTGTAAGAAACAGACCCGTATCCAAAACACGACCCACAACCTACATCCCAGCATTTTCATTCACCAGCTCTGTGCAGCCCTGCATTCGGGGGGATGGGGAGAACCACCAAGCCAAGAAGATGGCCTGTGGAAGCACCAGTCTTAGTTAAAGTGTCAGGAGGAGGCAGGGTGGAGATGAAAGCTTCTCCCCAAGCCCCCAAGCTCAAGCCAAAGTTCACAACATGGCCTACCAAGAGGAGGGCACCACGTTGCCCATGCACCTTTTCATCAGCCCCCATGCTTGTCATGGGTAAAGCTGCTTGCCATCTTTCTCCCCAAGGGCCAAGGACACTGCTCTACCCGCAACAAAGGAAACCAAGTAGGTTGGGACCCCCTATTTTGTAAAAGAAGAACCAAATCCAAACTTTCTTTTTCTGAATGTGTACTTCTGATACAAATGGAGATAAGCACAACACTTCTCTTGCATCACCTTTCTTTTCAAGCTTTTGAATAGTCTCCTCAGCTTCGCTCTGTTTGGTTTTGTACAAGGTCTTCAGTACTTCAATTTCATTATTCTTTCTGTCCAAAATCTGTGGTAGAAAATAATGGTTGTTAAGTTATTTGATGGAACTAAATGAAAGAGAGAACCACTAGAGTGGAATACAATACAGCACAAGCAGGGACAACACTATATTTTATATATTTAAAAAGGCTTTTTAAAACGTGTATGTCCTAGACACCTTGTGAAGCCTTTGTGAATTTAGAATGTTATTTTGAACACCTAAATGCTGCTAAGCAGTAGATGGGTTTTGTTAGTAAAGCTAGAAAAAAATACTTATTCCTGAAGAGTGCTGCAGTTTTAGTGTAAATGCCCCTTGTGAAATAAAACTGAAAAGAAAGAAAAAGTGTTACACAAAAGACTGATTTCAGAAGATTTTCCCCAAGGCATCAGCACCTCTCTACAATCAGATAAAGAGTTCTGAAGTATAACAAGTTTTGAAAGATATCTCTAAAATGCAAATGTAAGTATTATTGCTAAATGTTCTGTTTAAATCCTTTGGGATCCAAGAAAGAAAAGAAAAAGAACACTCATGAACACAGGGAAGAAAACAATCAAGATGAAATATTTTCCTTGGGAAAGAACTGAAAACTGGATATTCAGCCTGCAAACAAAAAAATAAAATAAAATAAAATAAAATAAAATAAAATAAAATAAAATAAAATGATTCTTCTTTACTTTAGAATACCATAGGAATTTCATCTGGAAACCCTGCTGTGGCAGTCAAAACAAACTATTCATTTCAAAGAAAATGGAAGGGCAATTATTTTTCATTCTAAAACTCTCTTTTGAGAGAACTCCCCCAGAATACACTGTGGTACATATTTATGAATGTTAACCAGATGAAACTTTTTAATGGTTTCCCCAAATCCCGAAATAATACACTATTCTCCCAGCCATATTCTCTAGGCAAAGTCTTACCTTTGTTAGTAAAACATTTACCCCACCACCATCCCTTTCTCCTCACACAGAATTTTCTGATACATTTCTATAAAATTCAGATTTGTGAACAAGACATTCTGGCTGGCTGGCTTTGACTGCTGCACAAAGTCTTCAACAGACCTTAGAGGCAACAACTGCTTACTTTTACTGACCAGAACAATAAAACTTTGCTCATGTTCCAGAGTACCACATATATTTATGAAGTAGCTAAGATACCCCACAAAAATATACAACAATGTTCTGTTTCCCTGAGCAGCATTCGATTGAAGACATTCCAGTGCAGTCTATACTCTCCAGAATGCAAAATAAATGAAGCATGGTATTATTTTCAGAACTCTCATAGATCTGAAAGGCAGGCATGTACATTAAAAAGTTTATAAAAATTAAACAACCATCTGTAAAATACATTCTGATTTAGTTTCCTGTACTGAGCAGAGTAGAGTCGATGGCCTTATAGCAGGCATGGCCAAAGGCAGGCCTAGGGGCCAAATGCGGCCCGTTTTCAAATTTTGAGTGGCCCGCAGCCTCTTCTCCCCACCAGCTCAGCCTGTCACGCATCCCTGCCAGCTGGCCTCTCTCCATACTGGATGGAGACATCAGCTTGCAGTTTTACGGTTTGCCTGCCCTCCCTGCCTCTGCTCATCCCCTCAGCCACCTCTCCAGCCTACTCGCCCCTGCCTCCCTTCCCGCCTCCTTGCATGTCCTAGAGGCTTGTCCAAAGTCCAGCCCAGGGGCCAAATGTGGCTGAATAGTGGGCCCCCACACATTTTCACCTCACCAAATATGCCCTCCTTGCAAAAAGTTTGGACAGCCCTGCCTTATAGCCACCTTTGAATTCTATGATTTTATGTGCTACACTGTTGCAGGCTATAGTGGTACAGCCAAATAAGATAAGAGTATTGACTATTATTTTGCTCAGATGAGTATAAAGAGTTAGGATTTTATTATTTTTAGAAGACAATCAGCCAACCTTGTCCAAACTTCAATCCTTTTCATTATCCCAACTACAGCTCCCCAACTACAATCCTCCTCCTCACCAACTGAGAATCCCTGTCTGTATTTTTCAGTTCTGTAGCTCCTCTTCAAAGTCTGACTGGCAATGTGTGGAAAGAGAAGCACATGTTTGTCAAATTTTTATTTGGGGGGACGTTCTTCCCACCTTTAAAAAGCAAAAGCAAAGTGTTCTACTTATATACCGCCCCAAACCACTTCAAGTACTCTCTGGGTGGTTTACAGTTTTAATTACAGTTTGCAGACTACACATTACCCCCTCCCCCCAGCAAGCTGGATACTCATTTTACCGACCTTGGAAGGATGGAAGGCTGAGTCAACCATGAGCCTCCTACCTGGGATAGAACCCCAGGTTGTGAGCACAGTTTTAGCTGCAGTACAGACATTTAACCACTGTGCCACGTGGCTCCACTCTCTTAGTTTGTAGTAGGCAACTTTGTATCCAGTCCAAAGTCATTGAAGAAGAAGAAGAAGAAGAAGAAGAAGAAGAAGAAGAAGAAGAAGAAGAAGAAGAAGAAGAAGAAGAAGAAGAAGAAGGTGGCGATATGTTAACATAGAGCTTGCTCCTATTGAAAGTTATTAGTGTTGGAATCTAACACTTCTGCCATAAAAAATTTAACACTATGAAGTGCTCATAGGTATCATCTTCCCCCTAGTGCAGCTCACTTTATTAGATATAACTAGAGATGGGCACGAAATGAATTTTTTAATTCGTTTCATTATTTGTTATTCATTTTGTTACGTAACAAAACGAATAATGAACCTTGGAGTAAAATCCAACCAAACCGAACCGAACCGGGAAAAATTAGTTCATTATGTTTCTTTTCATTAATGGCAAAGAAATGAGCTGTTTTTAAATGCTTTAAACGGATGAAAAACACTTCAAAAATATTGTAAATTTTTTTATGCCTGATTATAGATATTAGGTTGATGCCAGTCATTTAAAACATCTAAAATGTGTTTTTAAAGATATTTTTTAAAGGGGACAAAATGGCTGCCGCATACTTTTGTTAATGGTGGCAAATCTGTGCAGAATGGCATTTTTAAGGTATTAAAACATCCTGATTATACTTAAAAACCCAGCGAAAATTATATTTTTTCTGCCTGATAATACCTAGCAGGGGGTGAGGAGTGCTTAAAACGTCTATTTATGTGTTTTTTCATCACTTCTATTTATTTATTTATTTAAATAAATTTATTTATTTAAAACGTCTATGTGTTTTCTGTATCACTTTTTTTTCTTTTTTCTTTTTTAATGTTTTCCATCTGGTCTGGGGCGCTGGGACACCCGCACACAGTCAAATGCATTAAATCGTGCAAAGCGGGTAAAAATGAATAACAAATTAACAAACCAACGAAATGATTTTTTGAAAAAAAATCATTAAAAACGAAACAAAACGAAGCCTTAAATGAAATGAAATGAATCACCATTTTTCGGTTCATGCCCATCTCTAGATATAACTATTTCTTTAGCAGAAGAAACTGTACCTATATAAAACAGAAAATCACATCCTCCTTCATATCTTCACATCCTCCTTCTTTTTTTTTTCCTTTTCCTCGTTGCCACCAATGCCATCTTTTGTGGAGGAGGGTATTGTACCCTCCTATTTTTACTGGTAGTTCACTACTGATGTTTTTATGTGTGTTTGCTACTGTTTGTTTTTAAGTGTACACCGCCCTGAGTTCCGCTTCAGAAGATAGGGCGGTATATAAATGTAATAAATAAATAAATAAATAAATAAATAAATAAATAAATAAATAAATAAATAAATAAATAAATAATATCAGAAGCCATCCAATGGTTCTTCTGCAGTCGAAGGTATAGCTAAGCGAGTAATTTCATTGCCTAGGGAACTCCCAATGAATTAGATGAATAATTCTTACCTTGGAAATCCTATGATGAGATAATTAAAAATAAAACAAGACATAGTGCTGGAAGATATGAGTCCCAGGGCAGAAGGCACTCTCAATCAGCTGCCAGGGAACAGCAAAGGACGAATAACACTGTCACTAATGATGCAACTAGACTCTAGATTAAAACTGAAAGGACATCTAGTGGCCATCATGCACAGAGATGAAAAGAGTGTCCAGTGCTGCACAACACATACAACTGAAACATGGAATGTGAAAAGTATAATTCCTTTACAGGAAGCTGTAAAGCAATAAATGGATCTTTTAAACATTACAATACTCTGTGTGAACTAACTAAAGTGGAATGGGACATTTTCAGTCAAGTAACTACGAAAGGTTATATTCTGGAAATACAAACTCAGAAGAAATAGAATGGCTTGATTACTAAGACGAGTTAGCACAGAGAGCATACCAAAAAGTCTGTCCAAGTAACATTAGTCAGACTTCTTGGAAAACCTATCCTTTTAGCCATCATTCAAATCCATGCTCCAATTACAGATGCCAAAGAAGAATATAAAGAAAAGGCTTTCTGACCTTTAACATGAAGGAGAAAACTGATCACAACCAAAACCGACATGCTAATAATCATATATGACTGGAATGCAAAAGTAGGAACCAAAGTAGAATTTGTTGAAGAATTTGGCCAAAGCATCTAAAACAAAGCAGGAGAATGATTCATAGAATTCTGTAAAGCCAATAATCATTTTACTGCAAATACAAACTTCAGGCAAAGGAACAGACTACATAATTGGAAATAGACTAAGGAGAAGCTCTATTCTCTGTGGCAAAACATGACCAGGAGTAGATAGTATGGACAATGAATCATTAATATTAAAAATAGAATAAGGCTGAAAAAGAGCACTGAAAGTATCATAGAGCCAAAATATAAATTAAATAGCCATCCTTAAGTGTTGAGAGACTAGGGTATTGTGCTCTGTATAGAAGTCCAAAAGCAATATCTAGTGTAGAGCATGTTGTCTCTTCTCCTGTTAATATGGAAGTTAAAACTATTACCCAAGCAGAAAAAAAAACCCTCTCCACATTTCTGAAACAGTCTAATGGAACAGCAGAACTGATACGATTAGTTCCAGCTGCCTTGCAGGAGTTGCCACAACATGATTGTACACAGCCATGAACTGCCTCCAAGACTCCTGCTTCGGATTTTGCCTCGAGGTTAACTCCTGAAGCTTTTTCCAGAAATGGATATAGCCACAAGGCAGTAATAGAGTTTTCATTTTTCCTTTTCTTAGAAGATGGTTCTTCCATAAATTAAAGAACACAAATTAAAAGTCCACAAAAAGGTCAGATTTGCATTATTTAACTCAATTGACTGTGAACTAGAAGAGTATGGATTGGAAACAGATATTATTACTAGAGAAGAATGCAAAAAGACTATTTCTATAATAAAAAGTAAAAATGTCTAGATGGATGATGGAAGAAATACAAATTATTAAGGATAGTCAAAAAACAAAATTGAGGGTAGATGCCTTTTAAATGAAACTTTTAAATGACTATTACATATAGGGCCGACCTGGCATTTCTCACAGAGACCTGGGTGGGCGAGAGGGGGGAGCTTCCCTCGCCCTTCTTCGCCCCCAGGGCTACTGTGTTCAGCATCTGGGCAGGTCGGAGGGTCAGGGGGGCATTGTGTTTAGGGAATCCCTTTATGTCAGGAGATCTGCGATGTTGGTGAGTCCGGGGTTAGAATGTCTCCACCTAGTGGTGGGACAGAGGGACAAGTTTGGGATTGTGCTCGTGTACCGTGCTCCCCGCAACCCTGCACTCTCCCTTCCAGAGCTCTCCGAGTTCATCTCGGCGGCACTTTTGAAGTCCCCCCACCTTCTGGTGGTTGGGGACTTCAATGTGCATGCCGAGTCTGAACTGTCGGGAGCTGCTCTGGAGTTCATGGAGTCCATGGCCTCCATGAACCTGTCACAAGGGAGGACATACCCTGGACCTGGTTTTTTCACTAATCCACATCTGCAGGTTTTGTTGAGTTTGGGCCTGTTTCATCAGGGATGCATCCAGGGCCCTGGGACATTGCAGGCCTGCGGCTTCTCCGTTCAACCCTTGTTGTTCTGGGGGTCGGGAGGTTGTGTACCCGACCCGTGTCATGGTCAGATCATTATTTGCTGACCTTTTCCATATCAATCGCCCCCCCGCCCCGTGGGGGTCAGGGCCCCTCCATCTGGGCCCGCCCCCGGAGGCTCCTGGACCCGGTGCGGTTCTCGGAGACCTTCGGGGGGGTGCCTCAGGGGTCGGCTCTCTCCCCCATTACCGGACGGACTGGTTGACTATCCGGTCGACTCCCTGGTTGATAGGTGGTTTGAGGATGTGGCCGGGGTAGTGGACCGGACCAGGTTGGTGATTGGTGAGCGTAAATTCGACCGCATCACCCCCATCCTGGTCCATCTGCACTGGTTGCCCGTTGCCTCCCGAATAAGGTTCAAGGTGTTGGTTTTGGTTTACAAAACCCTCCATGGCTTGGCCCCTGTCTATCTGGCAGAGCATATCTTCCGACGATCAGAACTGGCCCGACCCACCCAATCCTCCCAGGCCCTCTCGCTTCGGACTGCCACACCGAGGGAGGCCAGTAAAGTGACCCCTCGCAACCGGGCTTTCTCGGTTGTTGGTCCATCCATCTGGAACGCTGTGCCAGGCGAGTTGCGGCAAGCTCCGTCGGCGTCCTTCAAGAAAGCCTTGAAGACCTGGCTATTTAAGGACGCCTTCGGAAATTGCTAGGGGCAAACGTTTTTTTCTCTCCTTCCCTCCTCTGTCCCTGCCAACAATGGTTCGCCATCCTGGATGTTGCTGTGATTGTTTTATCTGTTTAACTGTGTGTGTAAACCGCCCTGAGTTCCCGGTTGGGAAATAGGTGCGGTATATAAATTTGAAAATAAATAAACAAATAAATAAATAAATAGACAAAGAGAACAATTAAAATGATTAGTACAGAGAAATAGAAAAAGAGCATCAAAAGATAAAAAGCAAGATGTGTCTTAAGGAAGATCTGAAAACCAATAGAAGAAATACTATCTGACCTGGATAAAATAAAGGGAAATGAAAACAATATGCTGTATAATTATATAGAAGAGACACAAACATTTTTGAAGAAGAACTTTACAATGAATAATCAACATGTTTAGAAAATGAAGTGAAAGGTACTCTCAAACCATATGGAATAAATAAATCACCAAGTGCAGATAGAATGTTAATAAACCTATTCCAGGCAGGCTGTAGAAGCAAAATCTATCAATATTCTAAAAAGGATATGCCAACAAATATGGAAAAGAAGACACTGGCCCACAGACTAGAAACATTAAATATATATTCTAGCCTTCAAGAAAAAAGATATCAATGAGTGAAGTAACTATAGGACCATTGCTTTAATTCCCCATGTAGGGAAGGTGATGCCCAAGGTGTACAAAAGTAACAAAGACTTCAACCATATATTTAGCAAGAAATGCTAGATGTTTAGGGTGGGATCTGGGGGGAAAGAGGAACTCTAGATTATATGGCAAACATATGTTTGCTACTGGTGTACATCATACACAAATATCAGCCTATGTTGATCTTCACTCATATTTTCTTATATTTTTATACCCAAACAACAGCACCATTACTCCCACATATTTAGAGAAATAGGGAAAGCTTCCCAGAGGTCAGGTTGAAAAAACACCCATTACTAATTTATTGGTGCCTTCTCCCACATTTCTGAGCATGCAAACATACTTACCTATGTAAGAATATCTCTGAATGATCTGATTTATCTGATAAGGCCAATAAGTATGCAATCCTAACAGATCAACAGCAGCTACATAAAATATTATATATTTCATAAGTGAATCTAAACCCTAATCATTTTTATTATTCTAATATAAAATACACTTAATCCACATCAAATTTTAAATTCCACAATATCCCATGGAATGCTTTTTAACGCCTAATTAGTGATGCAAAATTTCCAGAAATTTTGAAGCTTGGGAAAAAAACACATTTTTTCCATTGGGGGGGAAAAAAATTTTCCAGAAAAAATGGAAATTTTCAGAAAAATTGAAAAAAATGTTACATTACCACTCCCACTCCCATTTTACGGCTTGAAAATCATTCTGTTACTTTAGGGGTGCACTGTTGTTGATGTTTGTCTTTTTTTTGTAATTTGTATATATAAAAATAAAAAATAAGTAAAAATAAACAAAGGAACATAAAATATGACTATGGACAATTTGACGGCATAAAATTATCATAACTAGCATATTAAAAGATAGTGTATCCAAACAATTATTACAAATAGAATTTACTTTTTTAAATAATATTTATATGTAATTGTAACAAATGGAGTAAGAATCTCCTGAACTGTTTACTAGCTTAATGTTAACTGTTTACTTTTTTGTGGAACAAAAAAACTCTACAAAACAATGTTTAAAAATCCAGAATTAACAATTATTCATATTTTCCTCTCCACAGTATTAAATAAAATAAAAACCTCATTCTCATAAAAAGAATTGAGGAATTGGGGAATGTATAGAAGGGACCGGTAGTGAAAAGGACAGAACAGAACTAAACATACTCACCCACATGCAAAAAAAAAAAGTGAAACCTTTTTCTTTTTCTTATAACAATAACAGCACCTCCTAATGGAAGAAATGCATCTTGTTCTTGCACTGGAGAGTTCAGTTTGTAACCTAGGACTTGCTTGTCCTCAGTGCACAGAAATCAGAATACTAACTTCATATACTATGCATACTGATGCTATGCGTATTTTTAGAAATGATTTGGAAAATATTTGAACACCCTGTTTTAAAATATTTTATTGATCATGTTAAAATAAAATATTCCATAATCATTTTTCTTTTTCTTTTTTTCAGTTTTTTCCAATTTCTCAGGAAAAAGCCAAAAAAGCTTCAGGGGAAAAAACGGAAATAAATGTTTGTTTTTCAAATTTTTCTTTTTTTTCCGGGCTTTCACATCTCTAGGCCTAATTATGCAAAATCTGCTCAATGCCAAATTTGGGGGGAAGTGTTTCTCATATCATTTCATGCAATACAGTATCACATACAATAACCCCTCAGATTTTTTTTGCCATGATACACTGTACCTTTTGAACATCAGCATCATGTTTCTGTTGCAATTTAAGCTTTTCTTCATGAATTCTAGCTTCCATTAGTTTTGTTTTCATCTCCATCTGCAAATCAAGTTTGTATTTACAGTTCAGCTTTGGGGTAAAGAGGAAGACAATTTTATTTCACCTCATCCTCCAAAATAGGCCCAGCATCTCTAAATTGGGTACAAACCCAAAAATGAAATATTAATCACAGATGACTACATGCAGTACAACTGACCCTGATAATATGATCAAAGGTCTAAGAAGCTATGTGAAGTAAAACTGACTCTCTTTAAATAAGATGGCAAAAAACTAAGAATTTTATTTATTTATTTAAAATATTTTTGCCCCATCTTTCTTCCTAAAGAGGACTCAATGCAGCTGTCATCATTAAAAGATAAGATTTAAAAGCTAAAATCAAGTATTTTTAAAAAATCAAACAAATAGTTGAAAAGGAGCCAACAAATACCATACTAGGTGCAAGGTAAACAACTATGAAGCAGCACTCATTATTGACTATCATACAAGGAAGTGAAGGCCCCTGCACTGTTTGCAACATTATGTACTGAAGTTCCCCATGGTTTCCAAAACAACCCTGATAAATTCTTGTTAAAAATATTGAAATCCACATTTTGTCAATTCATATACCGTATATACTCGAGTATAAGTCGACCCGAGTATAAGTCGGGGCCCCTAATTTAAACCCAAAAAACTGGGAAAATTTATTGACTCAAGTATAAGCCTAGGGTGGGAAATGCTTTGTGAGCTGTGTGTGTGTGTGATGTTTAAAATGACTTTTAGCCACCGAGGCAAGTGCTTGAGTTGGTGGTTAAAAGTCATTTTAAACATTGTTTTAAAATGACTTTTTAAAAAGTCATTTAAACATGGGGGGGTCAGGAGAAGTGGCGCACAATGTTTAAAATGACTTTTACCCAAACTTGCTTCAGTGGCTAAAAGTATTGACCTGAATATAAGCCGAGGCCCCTTTTTTCAGCCCAAAATTAGAGCTGAAAAACTAGGCTTATATTCGAGTATATACAGTAAATAAAACAGAACACTCTCAAAATGGCTTCACCTTATATAACGAAGTGAACAAGGGCCTTTTAAAATCACTTAATCATTTTGAATTCTGGTACAATAGTCCCGCGCCATATCGCGCCTCAAATAATGTGATCCTGCTATATAGCGGGATCTGCCCCCTCACCCTCCACTTTGGTGATGGAGGCCCTTGGGAGGCCTCCACTAGGAGGGACAGACTGACGGAGGAGGAGGAGAAGTAGCCACAGTCAGCCAGCAACTGTCTTTGCCCTTGCCCACTCATTTGCTTGCACGCTGGCCGCTACGCCACCCATGTGCCTTCCCCTCAGCCAGGGCAGCGGATTCTCCTCCATTTCCTCTCCTTCCTTCGTCAGATTGAGGCTTCTTCCTGCCTCTTTTGGGCTCACCATGCCATTGTTGGATGCCCCCCTCAGGTGCGGGTCCCTGCAGTCACTCTGCGTGGTGTGTGTGCGCTCTCTTCTCTCTCTCTCTCTCTCTCTCTCTCTCTCTCTCTCTCTCTCTCTCTCTCTCTCTCTCTCTCTCTCTCTCTCTCTCTCTCAATCTGCTGGGCAGAACAAGTTTTACAGGGCTTGCTGGCTCACCTGCCTTCCCCTCAGCTGAGGCAGCAACAGCAGTAATGGCTTCTCCTCCATCTCCTCTCCTTCCCTCACCAGCTTGAGGCTACTTCCAGCCAGTAAGGCAGAGAAATGAGAAATAGAGAGGAGGAGGGAGGGAGAGGGAGAGCCATCACACACAGAACACACACCACCCCGGGCGACTGCAGGGACCCGCATCCGAGGAGGATGTCCAACAATCAAATGCTGAGCCCTGAAGAAGCAGGCAAGGGGACCCCATTTCCTTAGCTGGGTGAGGTGAAAGCAGGAAAGGTGAGAGAAGGAGAGAAAATGGTGCAGAAGTCACCAACACAAGGGACCCCTTTTCCTTAGCCGGCTGAGGTGAACGCAGGAAGCTGACAAGGGAAGGAAGAAGAATGGAGAAGCTGTGGCTGTTGCAATGGAACTTTACGGGGGGGGGGGTGCTCCTCTGCCCAGATCCATCTGTCTTCAAACAACCACAGCTGCTGTTAACTGGTATCTGGAGAAGTTACTCCCCCTAAATGGGCTTGTCAATAATTTTCCATCCTGGCTGTATTTACTTACCAAAATAATTCAATAATTATTCCAAAAGGCACTTTCACTTAAATGATAAGTAAAAGCTTTTATTTAACTGATGAGGTTTCACAGAAATATTCACTTGCTGGAAAATAAAAACCATGATTTCCCTTCCTGACATTAAGAAATCTAAAGCAAACTTCAGAGGCAGAAGCCTCACTACATTGTTACGTATTAGCCCAATAGTCCATATGAAGAAACCATTCAGGAAAAAAATCTCTCTGTGTGTCTCTCTCCATCTCTCTTCACAGCATGGGAAAATCAGGCACATGTCTTCTTAGACCAATCAGGGTCACTTGCTTCCTAGATGGAATGAATCTTTGGGTTTTGCTTACATTCCTTTATGATTTCAAATCTACAACAGGCTAGGAATTGCAGCTTAATATTAGCGATGTTTAAGTTTGGCCTTAAAGACAGGCTTCTTCACTCTTAATTTACGTTAAGGCTTCTGGACCCAATACAATACAGAGGCTTCTGGACCCAATACATTATGTGGATGCCATCACCATGAAGGTGTCCACAGATCGCGGATTTTCATTTACCACAGTTGATTAGAGAACCTAACCCCCAAGGGAAACGGGGGATTACTGTACTTGGCGTCTACTTGTACAACTACCAACTTGAATTATACAGGCCAGTTTTCAACATTTTCCAATAATACATGGAATTTTGTCCAACCTATTTATCATTTCCCAACAGCCCACAATGACGAAGAAAAGAAAAGAAAGAAGAAGAAAGACACAAAGCAAGGTAATGAATGGTTAATGCTTAAAGTCTCTTTGTGATATTTTTCCTGATATGAAATATTATCCCATATCTTACCATCATCTTGCCTTGCGTTTTTTTTAAAAAAATTCTACCCACACTGATTGGAAACATACCATAAAAAACATAAGACACTTCCAACTCGTGGTGCTTTCACCTCATGGTGACCTAAAGAACTAACAATCTCCAAAAGGTCCTACCAAGCTGTGCTGAAGTCTTTCTTGAAAACTCAAAGCCATGGCTTCCTTTACAGATTAAGTAAGTCAAATAACTAAATAATCATGACAATACAGCGGACCCTTGTATAACAAACAGTTTGTATAACATAAAATTTGTACAACATAAAAAAATTCCGGAGATAGGAGAAATTTGCTTAACATAATTGCCTATGGGGAGAATCTGTACAACATAAAATGGTATTACTCCATTTTCAATGCATTCCTGTGGGAAATTTGTATAAAGGAAAATTTGCTTAACATAATTTCCATCTGGAACAAATTAATTCCTTTATACAAGGTACCGCTGTACTTGAGTACCAAAGCTAACCCAGTAAAATAACTGCTGAAAGCAAGCTGCATACAACATAGGTCTCAAGAGCTACTTTAAGATGGCTTTCAAGGAAGAAATATATTTAAGGCGTAATGTCACCTGTGCACCCCCTTCCATGAGTTTCCATGAATGAGTGATGATTCTTATCCAGATCTCCTGAGTCCTAATTAGACATGGGTGTTTCGTTTCAGAAGGGGTCCAGTTCCAAAATGAAACACGGCAGAACAGCTGCCATTCAGTACCAGGACCCACCTTCCAGAATGAAATCAACCAGTCTTTTATCTTGTTTGGGGTCACATGGGGCTAAACTCCAACAAGGAAGCAGCCTCTGACATATCATCTTTCACTCTTCCTGGCACTGACCAACCAAGCAGGGAGACAGGATGATGCATATCCCTGCTCAGCTCCTAAATGGAATACTCTGCAAATCATTCTGCAACAACTCATAAGCTAAAACTCAAAGGATACAAAGAGGATTGGCATGGCCCCTAAAGCTGTACATGAAATAGTGCCAGATATTTCATTAATTTGAGCTGTTTATTTTTCTTTTTACTGAACCAAAATTTCACACATCTTCACATTTTCTTTCATGGTCATGCCAGGAATTTGTCTCAAACTAGTAAATTATCCAGTTAAAAAAAGAGAGAGAAATCTCAAGTCATACTATAGTAGAATATTAAAAATATAATAACAAAAATAATTATATAAGTCTTTCCAACATATTCATCCATAGTTTAATTATAATGAGTTTCAATGGACATGAAACAGAAGTATCACTATGAAACATATTTTCTAATGAAGTCAAAAGATGGACATAAAAATATTTAAGCTTTGCATCTCTACAAATTTTAGATAGGCTTAAGGAATTCAAGATTCCTTAAATCATTTTAGTCATAATCCCTCTTCATGAATACATCCCACAGAACCAAATGAAAATTAGGGTGTTTTTTTATAACAATCAGACCTTACAAAGTGATTGTATCTCGAAGTATAACATGGTAGGTGAAGACAAAGATGTTGCTTCACTCTTGACATACTCTATACCAGTGGTTCTCAACCTGTGGGTCCCCAGATGTTCCTGGACTGCAACTCCCAGAAGCCTCCACCACTCACTGTGCTGGAAGGGCTTTCTGGGAGTTGTAGTCCAGGAACATCTGGGGACCCACAGGTTGAGAACCATTGCTCTATACAGTGATACCTCAAATTACAAATGCGCCTAATTATGAAAAATTCAAATTATGAAACGAAATCCTCGGGTACAGGAAAAATTCAAGTTATGAAAAAAATTGTATCTCAAAACGTGATTTCCCATGGGAACACATTGGAAACGGATTCATTCATTCCAGAGGCTAGAAAAGAGACAAACACACACTTTTTTGTGCAAAACTCCTTATAAAGTGTGCCTTAAAGACATGCACACTGTACATGGACATGACTGATCCAGAATAAATATTTCAAACACACATCAAATTTTTGAATATGATATGAAATAGTTCAGTGCACTTTAAAGACATGCACACTGTACATGTCTTTACAGTGTGCTTTATAAAGAGTTTTGAACAAAAAAGGGTGTTTTGTCTCTTTTCTAGCCTCGAATGAATTAATCAGTTTCCAATGCATTCCTATGTAAAATCACATTTCAAGATACGAAAATTTCAAGTTAAAAAAATGCATTTGGAATGGATTACTTTTGTAATTGGAGGTACCACTGTATCTTAATATCCATGAACCACAATGGGGAAAATAGAATCAAAGTTTTAAAGAACTGAAAAACCTATTAAACTCCAAGACATACTATCTAGAAGGTTTAAAAGTATACATATATTCCAAATTATTTAGTTCAATGGAGGAAATGAAGTTCAGGATACTTTTTATCGAAGAAAATTCCCCAAATTACAGGGAAAGTTCAAATTCAAGAGAGCTTTATTGGCATTAAAACAACAAACAAGTTGATAGTACAGTTCAAAAGGCAAACTGGAAACAAACAGCTAATAATTCTGATATAAGCAACTAATAGTGAAAACAGAAGAGGGAGGACAGGAGAACCCAGGGCCGTGAGCTTCTAAATTCTAGAAGCAAAAGTTGCCACCACCTCCAGAAAGAAGGTGACACGTGTAGGAGGAAGAAACTTGAGCCTAGTTGAGTCTTCCCACCCCTGCATCCTGCCAAGGACTGAGGACAGATGTTTCTTACGGAGTGTATCAAGAAGTGGGCAGCGGAAAAAATATGTTTGAGTGTTTCTACAGAGTTGGGTTGACATGGACAGATCCTCTGAAAATATGGGATTCCACCAAACCTGCCCGCCAACAAAGCAGGTGGGAAAGAGTTGCATCTAGCAAGTGAGTAAGCTCTATGAACCTCTGGGCATCTCAGATGGTTGAGAAAAAAGGCTGGCTTCCCAGAGCAGAATGGGATGTTAAATTGAACCGGGGAGCATATGGTGTTGTCTTCACTGCACAATTCTTGCCATTCAATGTCCAGCAGCCTATCTTTGATAGTCTTATAGTCTTCAGATTGTCTAAACATACCGAGCTGCGCAGGGAAATATTTCCTGGAACAATCAATAGAAACTGTAACTGTATTCACATAATATAAGGGGGGAAATAATGTTTTACCAAAATAGTACACTGAGATATGTTACCTAATACATTAACCTAGTTCCCAGTGCTTCAGATACATTTCATTCAGAATGGGTAACAGCAACAATTACATCATACCTTTGTTTTGTTTTGTTTTGTTTTGTTTTGTTTTGTTGGGTTTGACCCTTGTCTGTGCTCATTACACACAACTCTTTCCACAAATTCTCATCACTTACCCCACTGCATGAGTTTGCTTTTAGTTCAGCCTAAACTATAAGGAATGTACAGTTTTATGTCAACTAATGTCTTACAATCACAGCTGGTTGGATAGCTCAGTGGTTTAAGTATCTGACTATGGTGCCACAGATTGGATGCCTCCAGTGAGTCAAGTCTGACAAGGTGGCCTTGGGTGAACTGCAGTCCCAGGATCCCCCCCCCCCCTAAGGAAGAGAACAATAAACCATTTCTGAAAAGGGTCACTATAAGTCAGAACTGATTTGAAAGCATATAGCTATTATTATTAATAACTTGCATGTGGATTTTTAAATGCAGCTGTATCTTATTTTTTCCCCTAATATATGGAAAAAGAAGCAGAGGGGAGTGCAGACCAAATCAGTTATAAACTGGTTGTACTCACAAAAGCAAACATCTAGCCATACCTATTTGTTTCTATCCAAACAGAAATGCCCCTTTAAGCTATAACTGTGATTTAATTAGGCTGATTAATTGATTCATTTGTTTGAATATTCATGATATACTATGACAGCACGCTTTCCAACAAACAGCTGGCATAAAATAATTTCTCTGCTATTTTTGACAGCTTAGTGCCATATATTGTATACTGCAAAATATTTTCAAAACAACATACTGAAGCTTTTTTTCAGAATTGCAAACAATAAAACTATATGGAGAACTTTGGCCAACTTGTCAAGTGGTTTAAGTGTCTGACTGCAGAGCCAGAGGTTGTGTGTTCCATTTCCCACTGTGCCCCCTTGATAGAGGATGGGCTCAATGATCCATGCGGTCCCTTCTAGCTCTGCAGTTCTAAAGATTACAAAAAAGACAATTGTTTCATTTTTCAAGATTAGCTATAAATGACAATAATTGAAATTATTTGCATTCGCAATAGTTAAGTGCAAAATTTTACTACCACCAAAGTTCATTCCTTTGAGTTTCTGTTGTTTATGCTCTTTAGAGAGAAATATGGATCAATTAAGCCTTGCGGACAGGTAAACACTACTGATGTCAAACATCTGTTGTGCCCCCATGATTCAAGCAGTTGAGAGTGATACCAATGAAACCAATTTTGTGAGAGAGGAATCAGTAAGTTGTGAGTGATACCAATGAAACTAATGTTATGTGCCCTTGCTCTCTCATACACACGTGCACACGTACACACTTTTTTCTTACAACCATCAACAACATGCTGTTTCAAGATACTCTGCCTACTTAAATCTCTGGCTGAAACAACTCCAGTTAATTGTATAATACTTTCAACTGACAAGATTCAAGATTAAACTAATTAACTGAATGTGTAAGCAACATGCATTTCTGATTGGGCATGAGGAAGGGAAAACAAACCATTTTGCATCACAAAATACCGGTCTAGAACAATGCTCTGTTTTCAATTCAGTGAGATAAATTTGTTGCAGAGCTAAAGTAACTTCTACTAGCAAGGGAGAGTTAGCAAACCTGGGCACCAATGAAGGCCATAAACATGCATGTGTGGATCCCAGCTACTGAAATGTTTTACAGAATATTATAGATGGTTTCTATTTGGGGTGTGCATTCAGATTTGGAACTATTTTGAATTCACCAGATAATGGCATATTCAGAATCCAAATTTGATTGTTTCAAATATCTGTGATACTAATTTTTAATATTTGACATCTTGTTTCTTGATTAGAAAGCAAAAGGCTATACACTTCTGCTTCTTAGAAGAAGAAATAAATGAAACTTATTTCTCTCAGACGTCCTGGAGGGAGTTCTTGAGAAATTAAATGCAAAGACACTCTGGTGCCTAGGATAGCGAGGGCACAGAATTGTCTCTCCTGATTGGGAATGAAAACCTGTAAATGATGTCTGTCCATACAGTGAAATATAGAAGCAAGCACAGACATTAGAAAGTACAGTATTTTTCACATTGGCTCTTCCCCATTTAAATGAGGACACAGCTGCTTATAAATTCTTGGAGCATTTGTTGTCAAGCTATCATCATGTCTGTACTACAGCAGTTTTCTCTGCGTTCTTTTCTAAACCCTCAACTTACATTTACATTTTCTACATTTCATTGTATATTCTTTACTTAATACAATTAGAAATAAGACTTAAGCGGACAATTAGAGGTCACACTGAGCAGGAAGAAACTATCAGTGTTCACAGCATTCCAAACAGGAGGACCTGAAGTTGTCCTCTATAGAGTCCAAGTCCCTCACCCCAGCAGCAAAAGGACATGCTTTGTGAGATTCCTGTCTTGAGTTCAGAAACACCATCCTGGAGGATGGACATGTACTCAAGAGATTTACATGCAGGAGCCCTGCAAGCCTAAAGGGACCAATTGTTTGTCTTACTTGGATGTGAAGAAGTCTATCTGCGAAGGAACTGGCCAAGGTGGCAATGGGACTACTGTCTTGGCCACCAACTAGTATGCCCAGTGACAGAGTATTCTCTCAGGCTAGGAACACTGTGGGATCACACTGCTCACATCTGGATGTGTTCAAAAACTCATTTTAAGGGTTTTTTTAAAGTTTAAGTAAAAAGGAATGACATACTCTGCTCACAGTACTTTAGTCTGCTGCCCCCTCCTTCTACCTCTTTCATCCTTCCATGTGTTACTCCAAGATAGTGCTCACTCAGTCAAATGTGTTATGCTCCATCCTGGTGCCTCAGTTCCCACCCACCACAGGGTATCTGCTACCCCAGTTCACCTGCCATTGCTGCCCATTGTACCTGCCCACTCCTAAGGGTGACCTGTCTTCTGTTTTCCCAATGGAGCTGGCATTTCCTGCTAGCATTCCCACTAATCAGCATTCTACCAGTATACCGTATTTCAGTCATTTCATAACAGCTAGGCATTGCTGATTGTTTGTATGCACTCTTTCTTTCTGTTTAGGATAATCACTGGGAAGGTAACAGAAAATAATAATACCGTAATTTTAAAATGCTTTGCCTGGTTGTGTTCTTTAAAGGAGGAAAATAATGACTATATAGTAGCCATACTGACTATAAAAGAGTTATGGATATCCAGAGATTCCAACTTTTTAAACTCCCAAATTCCAAATCCAAAGGGCTATAATTCCAAATCTGAATGTTGGTGCTAATGCACATCTCCAGTTTACATGCATTGCTAGCTGAATCCCATGAGGATGTTTTTTTTCCTACTCAGAATTTTGTTCTGGAATAATCATTGTCTATTGTATTTTTTCCATATATCAGGACTCTTGGGAGTATTTCAGATTATAGAAGCAACTCCTCATCTGTTTTTTTACATCTCCAAATCTAGGTTCTTGATATGCTGGTATAAATAAATTCTCTTCTTCACCAGCAGTTGCTTCTAACCTGCCCTGAAGATTGTGTAGACATCTACTTTAAAAGTACTGCGACAAAAATTGTTTGCATTTGTTATGCACTTTGACACTCACAGCAAGTAGCAGAACAAAAGTAAAGATCTGAAGAAAAGCAAGGATCTTTAGAAGATAACATCTTCCAGCAAGAACTTGTTTTCTGAAAGCTGCTGCTCTTCTAAGAAGAGAACGTTGGCAAGAACTTCTTTTTTAATTATTATTTTTATTTTTACTTGCAATTGCTCTTTCTGTAGTATCTGAGAAATTTATTCTTTCAGCTATAGATAAGTGATTTAGGCAAAGAAAAAATTCTCCTTTTAGAGTTGAGAGAGAGATAAATAATCTTTGAATCCAGAGTGTCGTGGTAAGCAGGGCCAGCGCTAGGTTTTTTTGCGCCCTAGGTGAGGGGCGGGGGTGGGGTGGGCCAGGGGGGCAGGCCATGGGTGGCAGTGGCCGGGTGGGGCGGCGGATGGCGGGGGATGGCGACGGGCATGGGGGGCAGGCAGCGATGGGCGCGGGGGGCAGGTGGACGGTGATGGGCAGCTGGCGCGCAGTGGGGGGATGGACGGCGGTGGCCAGTGGCGGGGGAGGGGCGTGGGAGGGCAGCAGGCTGGCCAGCGCCCTCTCTCCATTTTGGTGCCCTAGGCAACTGCCTAGTTCGCCTTAATGGACGTGCCGGCCCTGGTGGTAAGAACAAACAATGTATGCTTTATATACATATTTTATACCCTTACTTTTATCTTCAAGACCTAAGGCAGCTTACAATATTAGGCAATGCTAAAAGCTTAAAAAACCACAAAACTATTACAATATTTATACAATAACTAAACAGAAATCAAACTAAAAACTAATAAAAAAATTAAAACCACTGTAAAAACGCATCTATGTTTTTAAGATTGTCCTCTTAGGTAGCCAATTAATGAGAAGAAGGTCTTTGCTTGTTTTCAGGAGGCGATCAAACATGGGGCCAACTTGGTCTCCCAGTTTAGAACCAAGAGAGCTTCTCCAGAATTAGATGGGAAAAAGGGCCAGAGCTGGACGTAATTCACATACTGACGACACCAAACTCCAAACTTCAAACAACCTCTATCAGCAGTTTCATATAGGCATAAAATAGCACGGGGACAAAACTCACGCCTGAGTGATGCCATAGGCCAAGGGCCAGGACGTCAAATAGGAATTGGCCAGCACCACTTTCTCAGTTTTCCCTTCTAGGAAGGACCAGAGCCGCTGTGGAACAAAGCCTCCAAGTTCCATTCTGGAGAGATGACCCAGAAGCATAACATGCCCAATGATATTGAAAGCAGCTGAGAGGTCCAACAGAACCAACAGAGACATACTTTCCCTGTCCAGTTCCTGACATACATCATCCACCAAGGAGACCAAAGCAGTCCCCATCGCATAATCAGGCCTGGAGCCAGACTGAAATGGTTCTAGGTAACCTGCCCTACTCAGGAGCTCTTAGAATTGAGAAGTCACTTCGGTAACTTGTCTTGGATGGAACATGTAAGACTGGCTAGTAATTTTCCCACACCATGGGATTCAAGGAGAACTTCTCCAGTTTGAGAAAACATTCATCTTCGACAGTTGCCATTTTATTTCTACCAAGTAGCAATACTTTTAATTCCTATGAGTATTGGTTTTGAAAACTTAAAAATTTACATCTTTTTGTACTTCAGAATTAAAAATTTAAAACTATTATCTATTCATTATTAATATAAATGTCTGTTTGGAGAGCTTTCAAAAAGAAAATGCCACCTATGATTTTATGCCTCTAATGTTTTATGGATACCAGCCCCAGGGAAAAAATATTTTAAAGTATTATATTCCAGCTTGTGCACTCTTCTCTACAGAACACTTTGCTTTTTGCTTTACCCATAAAAGTAGCTATAAATTCACTTTCCATTAAGTCAGTTCAGCAGCATCACCTTACCTGAACACTGTAACATCGAATTCATTCTATTTTGTCCATTAATATCTGAGCACAATACTTACTCTTTTATTTATTTTTCCTAATGGATACAATACAACTGCCCTTCATAATAAGAGAGTGTCTCTTCTTCTTGCCCCTTTATGCCTTGAAAATTAACACTTACACCATCAGAAGTGAGCCCTGTCATCATCTACCCAAACTATACACGAGTACCTCCTAGCCATAAAGGCCTGTCTTCTATTCATTTCCAAGAGATCTGCTACGCTTGCCGTCGTATATCCAGATCTGTTTTTCCTTTTTTCAATTATATTCAAGGTAAAAAAAGATAAAGGTACAACAGCAAAATATTTGTTATCACATTTTTGGAGTTGAAGAATTAAGTATCATTATAATGACCTCTGCAGATACTGCAGCTCCAGATAGAGGAGTTTACCAAGAATTCTTCTAATGGCTCACAAGTAGGAACAATCCAGCACTTGAACACAATCAATTCCTGTATAAAATACCTATTGTCTGTGTAATTTCACACTGAAAACAGGTTCATCCCCTACATTAAAAAACAAACAAAATAATCCTTAATTATCTATCTTGCCATATATACTAGGGCAGGTTAAGTGGGGACGCAGCACATGTATTCAAAAGCCTGCAGGCCAAGAACATAGTACCCAGCCAATTACACCTTTTAATCCACACTGCATTTTCACAGCAGTGGTTATCCAGTTCAAATAAAATTGTGTCCAACTGTTCCAGGCCTGTTTTTCCCCGTTTGCCAACATCCTTTGAGGGTTTGCAAAAGGCCTCAAAGGAAAGTGGGTAACTGCTCATTATCACAATAAAGTATATATGTACAATTGCACCAGTAGCCAAACAGAAGCTTTAAAAAATGACCAGTGAATTTCTTGTGCCATATGAAGGAACAGAATAAAAAGCAATTGGTGATCGCCACTAGAGCTATGTGGGGAGAATCCCTGCCCCTCCTCCTTGTTGAAGTGGTCAGCTGCCAGTGGAGGAGGGGAAGGGCAGTCCAGGCTCCTTCCCAGACTAGAGTGCAGCTGGAGAAGGAGGACCCACAGGCATGTGACAGAGGGTGAGTGGGCCAGCCAGCTCAGGGGGGTAGGGGCAGGACAAGCGTCGCAACAGTGGTACTGCACTGACAGTGTTCTACAAAATGTCACAACTCCATTCATGCCCAACTCTAACCAAAAGCCAAATCATGTATTGTCACAAAGCTGTGTCCTTACGCAATTCTATCAAAACTGCGTATCAAGATAAACAATTTCCTCAGTATGACATGGTAAGATTGGCTCCTAGCCAGGTGCCAAAACTTAAAGACATGTCACAGAAACAAACTTTCTGTAGTTACAGTATTTAAACTTATCATGGCTGCATTTAAGGAACACAATTTACACAGTTTGCCTCCAGAATGGCATGGTGAGACTGAACACCCAAGTCTACTGGTGCTGAGCTTACTGGAACAAGCAACATGCTGGAAGCAGACACAGTGAATAATCTCAGCTCTTTGTGATGTCTCCCCCAAAACCTCAAGACATTACTGGGCCTGCTCACTGCTTTAAGTGGCTGCAGAATTATAACAACACATCTCAGTGCCAAAATCTAGGTATTCCGAGTCAGAGGCTGAGCTTGTTCCAGTAATAAGATTAATATATGCAAGCAGAGAAGTTGACACACAGGAAAAATTCTGTTAAACAGTTTCATAGTATATAAAAATCAACATTTCACCATAAATGTTACATACAATATTAAAAACTGTGTAAGAATTGAATTTAAAATCAGTATTTTCTCAAAGCACCTGCTTATACCATATTAGTCTCAAATTATGCTAGTGCTCCATCTCATATATTTATGTCAGTGCAAATGTACAACAGCCTTAACATGAGATTTTTAAACAAAAATCAAAAGGGAAAGAAGCAAGAAAGAAGATTTAATTGATATGTAGAAAACTGAATGGCAAAACTCCCAATTTAGTGTTTATAGTCTGTTTTGCTGGATTAACCATTTCTGTGTTCATTCATCCATGCCTTTTCAGGTTTATAGTCAAGAAAAATTATTTCATAAAGTTGATTCTATGTGCTGAAACAGCCTAAGAATCCCTTGAAAAAAGCTGTTGATTATATTTAAAAACTGAGTCCACATTTCAAAAGTTTTTTTTAAAAAAAAAAGTCTGTTAACTGTCTATAAACGGCAAGACTTAGTAATGTTATCAAATAGTACCTTGTTTCATTTTTTAAAATTGTGGACTACTAGGGACTTTTTAATAAGCTCAATTTGTCTAATTAGACTCTACCATTAGACTCTACCAAGGGGTGTGGTGGCTCAGTGGGCTAGAGTGCTGAAACTGTCATCTGCAAAGTCAGCAGCTTGGCGGTTTGAATCCCGGGTGCCACGCAGTGCAGTGAGCTCCCGCTGTTAACCCCAGCTCCTGACAACCTAGCTGTTCCAAAGCATGTAAATGCAAGTAGATAAATAGGCCACGTAGATGAATAGATACTGCCATAAAAAGCAGGAAGGTAAACAGCATTTTGTGTGCAGAAATGCGTTCAGACTTGCACAACACTGGCTCTTTGGCTTGAAAACAAAGATGAGCACCGCCCCTAGAGTCAGACACAGCTAGCATGCATGTGCGGGGGGGGGGTACATTTACCTATGTGACTTATATCATTCCTGCTACCCAACCAATCTGGTTGGCTTTGTTCTCTGTGCCATCCATTAGGAAGGTAGATACTAGAGACAGAGCCTTCAGGAATTTTTTTGGATCAAAGAGCAGCATCTTACCCCAGAATTGGGAGACAGATTGTTCTGCTCACATCAGCTATGCTTCTTATCGAGATTTGTCATGATGTTATTGTTCAAGTGAGTAAAAGATCTATATGCTCAATTACCGTTTTCGGTAGTTGTTGCTGCAAACTATATACTGCCCCACAATGGTTAAACCACTCTCTGGACAGTTAAACATTTTATTTATGCAGGCTACACATTGCCCCCTTGGAAGGATGGAAGGTTGACTGACTCTTGAACCAGCTACCTGGGGGTTAAAGCTGGGTCACGAGCAGAGTTTTGGCTGCAGTGCTGCAGCTTAACCACTGTGTCACAAGAAGTTGCTCCTTGTCTGTTGAGGAAGTAAACTGCTGTGGTACTCTCTGTACATATCTGTACCATCTTGTGGACTAGAAGCATCTGAAAGGCTCTTAAGGCGAATAACCTGAGGCTGTTGTTTTTATCTTGGACTGCTGAATTATTTTTATTATTATTATTATTATTATTATTATTATTATTATTATTATTATTATTATTATTATGGAAGACTGCTTGAAATTCAGACTGGACAAAAGAGCATTTGGAGCGTATTTTGATACTTTTGGCAAGCATCTGCTGCCAGAAGCCAGTCACGGTACAGGAACATTTTCATGCGATGAAGCCATTAAGCATGCCACCATTGGAGTCATGCATTTTTTAAAAAAAAAGCTTTGTGAGGTATTGCTAGTCCATAAGGAAGAACCCTGAATTTTTATATTTGTTGACCCAAGGCAAAAAGTAGGAACCAATGGTCTTCTTTCCATATTGCAGCATAGAAATAGGGACCCGTAAGGTCTAAACACAGCAAACCAGGCTTCCTTTTCAAATAGTTTGTAGGCGGTCCATTCAAAATTTCCTGCATGTAATGTATAATTTGACACCTGCAAGGTCTAATATTTGAGAAATACCTCCATCTTTCATTGGGAGGAGTGACAGGGAACAGAAATGAAATCATGTGCTTGTCCTTTTGGGGGATAATGTCTGGATAGCATCTTTGTTCAGTTATTTTGTAATCTCTTCTGTACAAGTTGGAGCTGCTGATGAAAACCTCCTTCCAGTGGCAAAATGTCAAATTCTATAGCGTAGCCATGTGATATGAGAAATAAAATCTGTGAATTAATGTCGACATTTCACCAGGTGTTGATAGAAGCTGCTAAACTCCTGGTAGTATGAGACTAAATTGTGAAAGGCAGGTCAATATTTAGCTGGGTTAAGTCCTCAATATGTTCAGAGGCAGAGACATTGTTGAGATTATTCTGACCTCTTCTTGAAGGTAGCTAGAATGTTATATTTACTTTGCCATGCCCAATATCTACAGTAATGCAAAGATGATTGGGCTGAATTCTGGGATTTGTCAGAAAGGTGACTTATTCTTATTATAAGGCTATAATGATACAAACATGGCTCCAGTGGTGGCATACTTAATGGCCTCATCTCATGAAACTGTTCCTGGAAGAAGAAAGGGGTATTAAGAGCATTGTGAGGGGAATTTATCTGAAGGAAAGAGAGTGACCCCTGCACAGCACAAGAAGGAGAGGGATGAATGGCTGGAGAAGCAGAAGAGCAGGGAGAAACCCGAGGCACCACTCAAACTGGAGGCTCAAGATAGAGCAATGTTGTGGAAGGGGTTTAATGATGCTCTTAAGATAATAGAGGAACAGAAAGAAAGAGAAAAGGAAATGACCTTGGCTATGGCAGGAGGAGGGGACGAGGAGAAGGCGGAAAAATTCCACCAATCAGAGGTGGTGGAGGTGGGATCCATGGATGGGAAACTGGGAAAGAATGATGATGCCTAAGAAGGAGGCAGAGAGCTACAGGCGTCGGGTGCATAAGAAGAGTTGTTGATATTGGGGTGAGAGAGAGGCCCGCGAATACAACCGCAAGAGGAAGGAGATAAGAAAGACACTGGAACTGGAGCAATGGCTGGCCAAGGTACGGGAGGAGACCAAAGCCGGGAAACTGGACACCCAGATGGACTTAACCCAGAGGGATGACTATCCCTTACGCTGCCCCCACCAGAGACGCCCTGGACCCAAGCTCACCTCGGAAGTTGGGGTGCAAGTGGGGGAGCGGTGCCTTTTCGAGAAAGAGGAGGAGACCAGTGGTGGGGCCAGCTCTCCCCAGGTGGAGGTGGGGAATTTGATTTCTCTTTAAGAACTCCTACTTATGAGTTCAAGAATAATCCTTTTGTTACAGAAGTTAAATATGTTGAAACTGTTGTAAGGAAAAGAACCTCTGTTGTAGTGGAAGAACCCAATAAAAGTTCTGTTTGTTTGTTTCATGACATGCCTTCTTTGAAGTTGGAGGGGCGGGACGCCTGGGCAAAGACTGAACCCTCACAAGCATAAAAGCAAGAAAATGGATTCAAAGGCAGCAGAATTAGCAAAACCAATAGTGAAGTCAATAAATAACAAGTGCATAGGGCAGTGATGGTGAACCTTTTAGAGACTAAGTGCCCAAACTGCAATTATTTTTCACAAAGTGCCAATACGGCAATTTAACCTGAATATAGTGGTATCCCGGGTAACAAATGCTTCCGATGCTACGCTTTGGGAAAGTGAGGATCAAAGAGCAGGCTTTTGAATTTCCCACGGCCACAGCACCCTTGCTGTGGCCACGGGAAATTAAAAAAACTGCTCTTTGATCCTTGCTTTCCTGAAGACTAGCACCTCATCCACCTTTCTGCCCTGGGCAGAGAGGTGGGTGGGCTGCTACACTGTTGGAAAACCCAGGGGGTGTGGCAGCGGCGTGTGGGCTGGTTCATAGCCCCAGTTTACTCTCCAGCCACGCCACTCTGGGCATCCCAAAAGCAGTTGGGCTGGACAGTAAACTGGGGCTACGAAGGCACCCACAAACCACTTCCTCCCCTTTGCCCGGTTCTCTTCACAGAGCCATTTTGGCAGTCTCGAAGCAGCTCTTTGAAGAGAGCCAGGCAAAGAGGAGGCAGCCATTTCGAGACCACCCAAATGGCTCTGTACCAAGAGCTGGGTGAAGTTGAGGCAGTGGTTTGTGGGCTCCTTCGTAGCCCCCGTTTATTCTCCTGCCACACCACTTTTCAGATGCCCAGAGCGACGTGGCTGGACAGTAAACTGGGGCTATGAATGAGCCCACAAACCACTGCCTCCCCTTCGCTCGGCTCTCTTCACGGAGCCGTTTTGAGACCACCAAAATGGCTTCATGCAGAGAGCCGGGCGAAGGGGAGGCAGTGGTTTGTGGGCTTCTTCATAGCCCCAGTTTACTGTCTAGCCATGCCACTTTTAGGATGCCCAGAGCAAGGTGGCTGGAGAATAAACTGGTGCTACGAAGGAGCCCAAAAGCTGCTGCCTTCCCTTTGCCCGGCTCTCTGCACAGACCACAATGGTGTGCTCCAAGCAGAGGGGGAAGTACTGTGGCTTTGAGGGGGCGATGTCGCATGACCAGAGAAAGGGCTCTGTGTGCCACCTTTGGCGCCTGTGCCATAGATTCACCAACACTGACATAGGGCATAGTTGTATTCCTAACTTGATATACAATATAGCATCTCGTTCTGCTACCTCTGTTAGATATGCAGGTTCTATGCAAACATATTGGGCTTTGCCATGTATAAAACTGTCTCATTTATTTCATCTAAGGGGACACAGACACAGATGTCTCTGCCTGCAAAATGTTCCTCTTGGGCAAGCAGTCCCTGCTCTCCATTTTCTTTCCAGATAGCATTATGATACCACTGACATCAAATTAGTTTTCAGACTTTTCTCTGTGTGCCTTGTCAGAGGGGCTTAGGTAAACACAGTATTTGAGATTCTGGTTGAAACACATAGAATTTGTTCTCAGTCACAGCGTGTGAGAAAAGCATTAACATTAGGGTGTGTTCTATAGAGACATTTTTTCTTTTCAAAAGTTCCCACACGATTGCTAACAAGCAAGAAGGAACTGTGGTAAGCAGTTAAAACTGCTACCTAAAACTGCTTCGAGGACTGCAGAACTTTCCTCACATTAGCATAAATGAAGGAAGCAGCTTCATCACTGAACTAAAGTTAATGACTTGTTTCCTTAAATTATTAGCCTATGTTCTTTATAAAAACATCGATTTATTAAACTGCACTAAGTACAAAATGAAACCTCTGCTGTAATGTTTTCAGTGGCACCATTGTGTTCAATCCTGTATAGTAAGTACCAGTAGTAACACTTTGGGGTGGGACAGGGAGAAGGTAAACCACAATGCAGTCACCATAAGGCAACTTACTGCATATGTGTCTCATATTTAGCTAGGTAGCCATTTAGTCACATTTTAAACTACAGACCAAACCATTTAGTATTTGCAAGCTTCTTATAGAAACCACATACTAAAATACATGTAGACTATTGGCAGACAACAAAAAATAACTCAGGGTGTGGATTAAGACACAAAACCACAACAAACTCAAGAATAATTTTGTATACTGTATATGAACAGGTCCATGAGGTTTCTTCCTTTCAAATACCCGTGTGCGGTACAACTGGGATGTTTATTTCAATACCCATCTGACATCTCAGGAAGTAAGATTTCATTACGTACATGGCAAGAACATCAAAAAGAAAGCTGACACTTTTAGTTACTCTCTAGATTCTAGAGTCTAGAATATATCCAAAAGGGGTGGGGGAGTACCAGAATAGCTAAGAGTACCAGAATACTAAGAATAACATTGACTCAAAAAAAAAAAAAGAGGAGGAGGAGGAGGAGGAGAGAGACACAATTTGCTATCATTCTTCAAACCAATGGTCTGTCTAATTTTCAGCCCCGCTCACCATAGCTCCACCCCACATAAAAATGTCCATAATGGCCAGAACCAAAGGGGCCGAAAATAATTGTGTGGAGGAAGTGGGTTACTGCGAGGACGGAAGTGGAGTCACAGATCCACAACCTTAAAGGGAACCTTGCTCCAAACCTTGATTTAATCTGTGAAAATACTGGTCAGAATCCTGAAGAGAATTATGCACAAGACAGACTCACAGACTTCAGTGGAATTTACGAAAACTAACTACTGTATATGTCCAAACTGCAAACCTTGAAAAAAAATCATTAAGATTTTTAAAAAGAGTTTAAAAGCAAATTATACTGTCATAGGCAATACTGAACAATTTGTAGTCTTTTAAAAACACAACATTCAAGTAGTGATTTCTCTGAGGGCGTTTATACACGACCCCTAAGCTCCGCTGCAAATGGCTCCCAGCTCCGGAGCTTAAAAATGTTTCCCCACCAGCTCCAGAGCTAACAGAAAATTAAGTGCGACCCCGCCCACCTAAGCGCGACCCAGCACACCTTTCAAGTACCTGCTCTGGGAGAGTGAAAAATTTTGATACGGAGAGTGCCGGGCTCTCCTCGCTTCTTTTTGTTGTTGTTTTTTTTTTGCCTCCCGCCCCTTTAAGAGGAACCAGGAAGTGACGGGGGGGTCGGAGCAACTTCCACCGGCACTCCGGAGGTAAGAGTGCATTCTTTTCTCCCTTTTTTTCTCCCTCCCCTCACGCAGACAGAACAAGGAAGTGCGGAGGGGGTGGGAACGCAGGGAGAGCGACAAACCCTCAAGATCTCTGGTCCGAATTTAAGGGACCAGCGGATCTTAGGGGTCGTGTAAAAGCGCCCTGAATTTGTTTCTCGGATGCTTGACCGCCCAATGTCTTTAATGGGACCAGGCTCCATGCCAAACACACCTGGCATGCTATACTGCACTTCTTTGAAAAGCAGATTGCTACGCCACATCATAAATTACTCTTCCTACAACAAACTATGCACATGGATGTTTTTAAAGTCAATTTCCAGACGAGATTTGATCCTGACATTACCTCAATTATCTTTAAAGCAGTGGTTGGCAACCATGTGCTGCCCGGGTATTCTTGGCTACAATTGCAAGAACCTGTGCAGCCTAGGGCTTACAGGAGTTGTAGACCAGAATGCTTACTCTATCCTAGCAGAGGACTTCCAGAAGATGATTGTTCCATTAGCAGCACTGAAACAGGCTCACTCTGTATGATTCCCATATTAGAGAAAAAGAAGTTCTAAGCCCCCCCAAAAAAATCTCTTCCGGATTGCTGGAAGCCCTTTGACAAAGCATAAGACACAGTATCTTACACTATTAGGGGACTTAGGGGGGGAAAGCTACCTGTCTTTCTATGAGCAATAATTACCACTAAACTGATAGACCTTTGACAAAGTTCCAAGATATGGTTATATTTAAACATCTGTCTTTTATTTCATTAATATCAATTTCCTCTAAAGCCAGGGACTTAATAAAACTTTTTCTTCCAGATAGACAGGGTGAACACTTAGTGAACTGTGCTGAAACAGCACAGTCTGATTCAGCACTCCCACCCTGAGCCAAGTTTAAGGACCTCCAATTGTAATTATTGTGTTAATTAGGCCAATAAAGCTTTATATTATTATCCTGTACACAGGATAAGGTGGAGAATGTGATGTGCTCTGTGGCATAAATAGTCAAACTGCATAGAATACAACCAGACTTTGTTACTACAGTACTTTAGAAAATCCCAGTTAAGTTCTGCTGAATGTATTTTCCATATATGGGTTTTGTTTATCCCAATAAAGGTTTGGATTGTGAGAAGAAAACTCGCAACATTAAAAGCAAAAGAAATGAAAAAACAAAAAACAAAACAAGTTATAATACTAACATTTAAACAGTTCACATCAATTTAAAATAGAAGTAAAAATGTGCAACACCAAATCTTCTAAAAGCTCCCTTTTCAGCAAGCAGCTAAACGCTGTAAAATCTGTCTCAATAAAACAGCAATTGCCTCTTGGCAGAAGGAAAGGAGGAAGAGGGCCATGCTACCCACCATCAAAAGGTTTTTCACGGCCTGGGAACAGCCACAAAGAAAGCACTTGCTCACTTCACCACCCAACGTACTCATGATGGAGGTAAGATGCAGAGAAGCTTTCCCTTGAAGATTCCAGAGCCCAGGAAGACTCTCAAGGGATAAAATAGTACTTTAAGATAACATGCACCCAAAATATAGATGATTTTTTAAGGTCCTAGCCCAGTGATGGCAAACCTTTGGCACTCCAGATGTTTTGGACCACAATTCCCAGAATTCCAAGCTGAGACTGCCAATGACCAAGGACTGTGGGAATTGTGGTCCAAAACATCTGGAGTGCCGAAGGTTCACCACCACTGTTCTAGCCGGCACTAGGAAATGTATTCAGAAACAATAGTTAATGAAGCTATTGTGACAAGGGTGTTGTGTACGTCTAATCAGCACTGGTTAACAGACTGGGAGCAACTCCTTAAGCCAGGAGAATGCTTTTCAAGGGAAGTCCTGAGTAGAAAGGTGGGGTTTAAACATTTTAAATGCATACATTTTCTGTGGAAGATGCCTAGAGGCTCTTTCTTGATTCAAAAAGACATCCAAGAACTAGAATTACAAGCAGTAACAACAATAATATAGTGTACCTCCTTTTGATGCATATGGAATAATGTCTGCTCATCCCGAGAAGTGCTGTTTTTCCCAATGCTTATTTTGGGTGACATCTATTGAAAAAAAGGAAATGTCTGTATTTAGATTCATGTCAGAAGGAAACTGATGGGGAGTAAAAATCAAATACTGCTACCTACCAGAGACAAGGGTATAGGCTTCTCACGTAAATATCTGGGATTTTCAAGCTGGAAAAGAGATATCAAGACAAGTTGAATATATAAGAATTTTTGAACTTACATTATTTATATCCTAGGATAAAATTCAGGAGTGACTAGTTTTAGGATTTTTAGTTATATGAAATATTTAGAAGGAAAGAGCTCATCATTTTTCCAAAAGTCACATCCAGAAGACTCCATATTACATTAAAAACCTCTCTCAGTCCAAGAAGTTGAATAGAGCATGACTGATACCTCAAGCGGCCCAGAGGAGGGCAGCCAGGATGGTTAAAACTCTGGAAGAAATGTCTTATGAGGAGTGACTTAGTAATCTGGGAATGTTCTCTTACAAAGAGAAGGCTGAGAGGGGATATGATAGCCATGTTTAAATATCTGAAAGGATATCATATCAAAGAGGGGGCTGGCTTGTTTTCCATAGCTTCAGAGACTAGGACTTGGAGAAATGGTTTCAAATTAAAGGAAAAGAGATTCCACTTGAACATTAGGAAGAACGTCCTGATGGTTAGAGCTGTTCAGCAGTGGAATATGCTGCCACGGAGAGTGGTGGAGTCTCCTTCTTTGAGGGTTTTTAAGCAAAGTCCAGATGGCCCTCTGTCGGGGGTACTTTGAGGGGGTTTCCTGCACGGGAGGGGGTCAGACTGGATAGCCCTTGAGGTCTCTTCCAACTATGATTCCATGACTCTATGATTCTATGATAGATCACAATTCCTTAGCTAAGCTATCACATGGGATTATTCTAAGAACAATGACCAAATACCTGAAGTCAATGGGGAAAAGGTGAAATGCAAATTAAAAGACCTCTACAAGAAAAGCATGACTAAGGTCCTGTGGTGTAACTGCATGCTGCATAGGATTGATGGCATCAACAGCTGTGGCATTTTTTTTCAGAAACTGATTCCCACCCAAACGTGTTGAGTCTACATTAGGATCCCTTTCATTGCTGGGAAAGTGCTGGGGACCCAGAGGTGGGTGTGGTGGGAGACTTTGATTTCCAAGTGTATCACTGATACCAATAAAATCACCCCACCTGTGGCAAGCTTCAGAAATTTCCAAAACTGAATAGTAAGCATTTTTCCTGTCTTGTCTCTTCCTTTTTCACAGAAAGTACCAGTATATGTCTGTGAAGTAGGTATCTATGAAATTCACCATTATATCAACACCCATTTGGACTGTCATATTTTGGTACTGTACCAAAATAAAGGGATGAGAAAGGGAAAACTTGCTATTTAGTTTGTGGAGGCATTTTAAAAACCAAGGCTATCTATGTAATTCATCATTGTATTGGGGGACACAGAAGAAATCTCCCCAAAGACTGGGGAAGCATTATCCCTTGGGCAACTGCAGGCAACTGGCAAATCCTTCACTTGCACAGTGTTCACTGGAACAGCACCAAACACGCCCATTTCACAGATGTTGACTCTCCGGACGATTGCTAAAGATAAGAAAAAGTTTCTACACACATCTCAAAATCTGACTACTTCTGGTCAAAATAGTCTCACTATCTTGAAATATTTATTTATTTATTTATTTTTGCCTATATTTCATGTGCATCCATCATTTTGAATTGTGCAATGCTCAGATTTGAATAATGAAAAAATATTATATTAAACATATTTTTAAAACTCCATCACAAAACATGTAGGATGATTAAATTCCAGCAAATAACTCCGTACGAAACACAAGAACTACCTCCTCTACCATAAAGACACAATAAATAATGTTATATTTTCCCCCCAGCAGAAAGCAACAGAATGTATGTGCAAAAACTTCTGCAACATGAAAATGATCTTTTTCCAGGAATTTAAGTTATGAGAGAGGCAATGCTTTGAACATGAAGTGAGTAGCACAGTATGTTCCAGAATACATAATGTATCTTTCTACAGTGAAATATTTTTTCTTAATTATATATATGATTGTTTATTTTAAACAAAGTGGCTAGGAGCCAGAGTCTGTCTGTCTGTCTGTCTGTCTGTCTGTCTGTCTGTCTGTCTAGGGGACTCAAGGCGGCTCACAACAATTAAAATGATATTATAATAAGCTAAATAAGGACATACAAAGCTATATATAAAAATAATTAAAACATTGGTCATTATTAAATATAAATCTGAAATATTTCTCAAGACATTTAAAAATACTGTACCTACCTTTCAAACATAAAAATTGTGTGTTCCCTAGATACAAGACTTAAATGCTTGCCTGAAAAAGAACATCTTTGCTTGATAATAGAAGGACAAGAGGGAAGGAGCCAAGCTGGCCTCTTGGGGCAATGAATGTCAAAGCCTGGGAGCAACTAGTGAGAACACCATCTCTTGGAGTGTAGCTTCAGTCACTCTAGTCTAGTAGCTCTGCATTAGTTGCTTGAACAACAGCAGACCATTATTTATGAAAAGCCAATTCCAAAACTAGGCACCTTTCAAAAGGCACTTAAAATACTGCAAAGCATTCTGCCATTCCAAGAGAAACTATGAACACATGAACTCCATGGTTAAGCAGGACACCACTGAATCTGTGTCTTGCTAATATTTTTTAATATTTATTCTTTACTATCTTCATTTAATAGTAAAGCAATGTTTGTTTCTGCCCTTTAAAATACATTAAAGGTTTTGGTCATCAGCCCCCCCAAAAAAAAACCAACCATGAACAACATGCATTGAGATATTTCTTAGCCCGAAGCAAAGGTTATGAGTTGAATTGGCTGCACTTAAATTGTGGAACTATCTATTGCAAAGTAACTGAGACTCTCACTTTAAAGACTCCTCTACAAAAGAGATTCCATGCCCACATCCCATTATAATCCATCCCTCATAGGCTGACAGTGCTATCTACGTTTACCAACCTCCATGGAGCTGCCATGAGTGTAGAATTAAGTAGGGAAGCAAGGGACACATTCAAGACACAGAGCAAACTGAATTAGAAATTCTTGATAAAAAGAACCCCAAATCCTGTGACTGCAATCCTGTTGCTTAGCATAGTAAGACACACTAGAGTAGGTCCACTGAATCAGCGGGGATTCAACGAGCATTGTCTTCCATGTGTTCCATTGACTCAAATGGATCTACACTAACACAACTAACTTGACTAAACAACAGGATTTCAACCTGTGGCTTGCTTTGTGTACAACGTTATTGACATTTGGATATCTAGAATTATTTCAACAGAATGGATGAGATGAAATATATTGATATATTTTTTAAATTTTTCCTCATAATTTATTCTACTTTATTCCAGGAAATAATGTGGCTTTGAAGTCATAAATACCACCACTCAACTCTACAATTCAATATGACGAGAACCCCTATTTATTCAGTCAAGGTCATTTACACCCCTGAAGAAAATGGCCATATTGTAAATTTGGGGGCAGGATTGTCTTTGTCTTAAAACTTTGAATAGGTTAATGTTTATAAATATTGACTATAGTCTTAAAACATTTTCCTAACTACTCCTGAATAATCAATCCACATTAGTGGAAACTTTTGTGAAAATTACTAACATGGTATGAAGCTTTCAGGATATGTCCTTCTCAAATAACATCCCCTGCATATACAAAAATACTCTTATTTTTTACAAAAACTTTTCATTTTTAAAATGAGGTAGGCAAACAGACATGCAGCTATTAATGGAAATGAAAATTGACGGCTACTTTGCATATTTTATTTGGCATGAAATACAATAAATGGATTCTAAAATAAAATAAGGCTATAAGTGGGGAAGGTAAACATTACTTGTTTACAAATGAACAAAATGTGGCTGAGTGGTTGCTCTACATAAAGTTTTGCATTTTCCAATTTAGAGAGAGCCATACTTTGAAGTTAAATGCTCCCAGTCTGTAACCTTGTGGACCACATTTACTCAAACTGATATGTAAACATTCTGTCTAAACATTCATTCCTCTTCAGCTGTTTGTCAGTGCATTTTCTCATTTCACAAGAAATGCCACAGTAAAAAGACAGCCACCCAATTTTTTTTAAAAGCGAGACAGGCAAGCAAACAAACAAAATCCAGTGTGTATCTGCCAAGCTGAGCAGATGGACATTTTAAATAAGAAACCCTTAAAATATCTGGAATCCAGAGACCTGCTTGAGAAGATGTTTCTCAATGTTTCAGTTTTTTTTAATCTTTCTATTAAGTTAAATAAAAATTCATTCATTTATGCCTACTCTCAATAAAGGGTCTCAAGGGGACTTGCAAAATGTTTAAAAGACAAATGTTAAGAGAGTTAAAATCAAATAAATTAGAAGAGTAAAACAAATATATTAAACATTTTAAAAGAACCGGTTGCTTACCTGTAATGGTGGTTCTTCGAGTGTCCTCCGTGAATCCACACCATAGGGTTCTCGTGCGCGTCGCGCTCGATGGTACCGGAAACACTTCTAAGCAAGGAAGTAGAAGCGTTAGTCTCCGCCCCACCACCCATGGTCCCTTGCGTTCCCGCCCAAACGCCTCAGTTCCCTCTACACGCCATATGAGGATAAAAATCCAGCACTGACGTGACAAGAGGGGAGGCGGGCGGGTTGGTGTGGATTCACGGAGGACACTCGAACCACCATTACAGGTAAGCAACCGGTTCTTCTCCTTCGTGTCCTCCGTGAATCCACACCATAGGGTGAGTACCAAGCTACCTGAGAAGGTGGTGGGGAGTCACGGAAGAACAGCAGCCAATACCGCCCGACCAAAAGACGCAGAGGACTTGGCCCTAGTGTCCAGACGGTAGTGGCGGACGAACGTAGAAGGTTGAGACCACGTGGCCGCCCTGCAGATATCCTCAAGGGGGACACCACGAAGGAAAGCTGTGGAGGAAGCCATGGCTCTAGTGGAATGAGAACGCACTCCCTGAGGGAGAGGGCGATGAGATAACTCGTAACAAAGCTTAATTGTCTCAACAATCCATTTTGAAAAACGTTGAGATGAAACAGGAGACCCATGAAACTTCGGGTCGTAAACAATAAACAAACGAGGTGTGCTCCTGAGAGCAGCAGTTTTAGAAACATAGAAGGCCAAGGCCCTTCGCACATCCAGGGAATGGAGGTCCCGCTCGATAGATGTAGAAGGGGATGGAAAAAACACAGGGAAGGTGATCGGTTGGGACAGGTGGAAAGGAGAGACCACTTTAGGAAGGAAGGAAACGTCCGGGAAAGCAACAACCTTGTCCGGAAAAAACTGCAAGTAGGGCTGGTCATATCTAAGCGCACAAAGTTCGCTAGCTCGTCTGGCCGACGTGATGGCAACTAGGAAGGCAACTTTTAGAGTGAGTAGGCGGAGAGATGCAGTGGCCAGGGGTTCGAAGGGTGGCCGGGTTAGGGCTTGCAGGACCAGGCGGAGAGACCATTGAGGGGTCGGGAGACGTCTATCTGGATAGGTGTTCTTAAGTCCCCTCATGAAGGTCTTCAGCCTGGGATGACGGAAGAAGGCTGAAGCCATTGAACTCGGTGGCTGATGGGCCACTATGGCTGACAGGTACACCCGAAGGGAGGACATGGAGAGACCGGAACGCTTCAAATGAAGGAGAAATCGAAGGACCACGAGTAGGGGAGGGTCAAGGTGAGGATAAGAGTGGGTCGCCGTGAAATTCTGAAAGCGCTTCCACTTGGAAAGGTAATTTCTTCTGGTGGACGGTTTCCGTGCAGCCTGGCAAATGGAATCTATTAAAACCCGATCCTCCAGGCCGTCAGTTTGAGGTTCGGAAGATCTGGGTGGAGCACCAGACCGTTGTCTCGTGACAGGAGGTCGGGAACTAAGGGTAAGGAGATGCGATCCTGGGCCATCTGAAGAAGGGTAGCGAACCAAGGCTGGCGAGGCCACCAGGGAGCAATCAATATGGCACTGGCCTTGTCGCGGCGTAATTTCACCAAGGTCCTGTGGAGAAGGGGAATCGGAGGAAAAGCGTATAGGAGGTGGCGGGACCACCGGAACATAAAGGCATCTCCCAGAGATCGGGGGCCGACACCCGCCCTGGAACAAAAGCGTTCGCACTTGGCATTGATCTCCGAGGCAAACAGGTCGATGGAAGGGAGGCCCCACCTCCGAACTAGGAGCCGGAAGACCAAGTCTCGGAGTTCCCATTCGTGGGAAATCGAGGTCCGGCGGCTGAGAATGTCCGCCAGGTCGTTGTCGTCGCCTGAGAGGTGGATCGCCATCGGATAGATCCGGTGCTGGAGACACCAATCCCAAAGGTCGACCGCGAGTGCCAGAAGTGCTAGGGAGTGGGTGCCGCCCTGCTTGTTCAGGTACCACATAGCTGTGGAGTTGTCCATGGCGATCAGGACGATTTGACCCCGGATCAAGGGAAGGAAGGCCTTCATGGCTGTAAAAATGGCCAAAAGTTCCAGTTCGTTGATGTGGCGAGAGGAGTCCGAAGCGGACCAAAGGCCATGGATTTGGTGTGTGCCACAAAATGCCCCCCACCCCGAGAGGCTGGCATCTGATGTAATTTGGACAGTAGGGGAAGCCGTATGAAACCGGCGGCCAGCAAAGAGATTGGACGGACGAAGCCACCAACGTGTGCGCTCCCAGACTTGAATGGGGATGAGGATTGGTTTCTGAGGGGGGTCCACCTCTGGGTCGAATTGGGACAGGAGGCAGATTTGGAGGTGCCTCATGTTCAGTCGAGCGTACGGTACCACTGAAGTAGTGGAGGCCATCAGCCCGAGGATTCGTTGGACCATCCGAGCCGGTGTGTGGGTATTTGGGCGTAGCAGAGCGACGGCGGAGGTGATGTCTGCAAAACGGCCAGAGGTTGGAAAGGCCTTCTGGCGTTGGGAGTCTATCACTGCCCCGGTGTACTCGACTCGTTGAGATGGAATCAGCTTGGACTTCTCGAAATTGACCTCGAGCCCGAGGTCTTGGAGGAGATGAAGAGTAGTCCGAAGATGGTTGAGGGCCTCGGTGCGCGAGGGGGAGACCAGAAGCCAGTCGTCTATATAGGGAAAAATAACTATCCCTTTTGAGCGCAGGAAGGCAGCTACGGGGGCCATACACTTGGTAAACACCCTGGGTGCCGTCGCCAGGCCAAAGGGCAGGGACAGGAATTCGAAGGCCTGGCCTGCTATGATGAAGCGCAGAAACTTGCGGTGAGAAGGATGGATAGAAATATGGAAATAAGCGTCCCGGAGATCGATAACTGTGAACCAGTCGTCTGGTTGAAGTAGCGGAAGAAGTCTCTAGGGTCACCATTTTGAACTTTTTTGGGGGGCTAAACCAATTGACAGATCTTAAGTCTAGTATGGGTCGGAGGCCCCCATCTTTCTTTGGGACAGTGAAGTAGGGGGATAATGGCCCAGATGAACGTCTTCTGATGGTACAGGGCAAATGGCGGCTTTTTGGAGAAGAGTGGAAATTTCGGCCCAGAGTACAGGAGACGGGGTGGTCGGTACCACACGGCCCGTAGGGGGAAGAGAAGAGAACTCTATTAGGTAGCCCATAGAAATGATGGAGAGGACCCATCTGTCCGTGGTGATACGGCGCCACGCAGGTAGGAATGGCCATAGTCTGGGTAGGTCAGAAATCCTTGCGTCCTCGTCTATCCTGGTGACGGGTTGACGGACGAAACTTGGGCTTCTGCTGCTTATCCTTCCCTGCGAATGTTGTTGCTGAAGAGGAGGGGAAGGACTGGTCTCGCTGATGCTGTCTAGGCGAGGTCTGGGTGAAGGGTCTCTTCCAGGAGGAACGAAAGGATCGATTTTGTTTTGACGGGACCAAATTAAGGCGTTTAGCAGTGGTTTGGCTCTTCTGGTGCTCGTTCATGATCTCATCCGTCTTTTCATGGAATAGGCCTTCGCCCTCAAATGGTAGGCTACAAATCTTGTTTTTGGAATCTTCAGACAGGCCAGTGGACCTCAACCAGGCGTGGCGGCGAAAGGCGATGGCGGACCCCATGGCCTTGGTGGCAGCATCAGAAGCATGGCGGCCGGACCTCATCTGCTGAGCTGCGATGGATAACGCCTCTTCAATCGCTGGGAGAGCAGCGGCCTTAGAAGCATCAGCAGTAGAGTCAATGGATGACTTGACTCTATTGATGAGGGCTCTCTGGTAAGCGCCCATAGCGGCTTGATAATTAGCAATTTTGAAGGACAAGGCAGCTGTTGAGTATAGTTGTCTGGCCATGGTGTCTATCTTCCTACCCTCCTTGGACGGAGGAATGGGGATTTGGGAGGACCGGGATTGAAGCTGAGAAGCGGAAACAACCACAGAATTAGGTGTTGGGTGTTTAGCAAGGAAGGGTGCACCCTCATCAAAGACCCTGTAGAAACCCTCCAACTTTCTCGATTTAGAGGAGGCTGGAATCTTCTTAAAGGAGTCCTTGGCCATATCAAGGATGGACGGGAGGACTCCAAGGTGTGCAGGTGAATTAGAGTCAGACGCAATCTGATCGAACAAATGATCAGAGTACTGAGGGGCAGGGTGATGTACAGGAATGTTCAGAGTGGTAGCCATCTTGTTGATGAATTCAGAATAGTTGCCAATAGAATCCGCAGAGGATGGAGGGCTCTCTCCTGCGACGTTAGAGTCAGGGGTTGCAGCTCCATCACGATCGGTACCGTCGTCGCCCTCAGAGTCAGAAGAGGCCGGAGAGGATGAGCCTGAATTTGATGGTGAGGGTGGGTTTCCATCCGTGACCGCGGTACCAGAACGGTGCCGTTTATCTACCGCCTTGGAGCGCTTGTGGCGACGTGGGTTGACAGGCTCAAGCGCCATTGAGCTGGGGGACCTCGGTTCCGAAGGTCTGTCTCTGTCGTACCATGAGTCGACAGGCTGCCAACCGGGTCCCGTAGGGTATGGTATCGACGGGAACCCCGGGAACATGGGGTAGGTCGGGAAATGAAACGGCATCATGGAGGACTGGCTAGGTAGCCAGGAAGGCGGGACTGGTGGTACCGACGGCCAGGTAGACGGTCCCGGCGGCCATCCCCAAGGTTGCGCCTGGGAGGGTACCGATGTAGAAGGTTGAGATCGAGAGAGGTTCGAAGCTGCCGCCGTATCGGTATCACGGTGAGGCCTCTTCGCCGTCAAGGGAGAAGAGGGTTCCTCCGCACGGTTGGCTGAGCGCTTCCGAGCCACATGCTCCGGATGGACGCTGGGTTCAGGTACCGGTGGCAAGGGCGGTACCGTGCCCTGCCAGCCCGATCCCGGGTAGCCAGGAAAAGACGGATGAGACATCGTCATAGGCATCTGGCTGGTGGGTCGCGGTAAGGACTCACTGGCGAACAAGGAAGCCAGCTCCGAGCGGTGATGTGGCTTACCGAGAGCGGTGGCCGCGACCAATGCCGAGTCCGAGGAGCATATCGAGACGGGTGAGAGGCTCCTGCGGTTCGGAGACAAAGATGGCGACTCCCGGCGGGCAGGCGACTTATCTCGACGCGGTTTCTTGGATACCGAGGCCTCGGTATCAGTCTTTTTCGACTTAGATTTTTTGGCTGGTTTTTCCACAGGTTCTGCCGCCGCTTGAGATGCAGACTCGGACTCCATCTGAGGCTTCAGAGATTTCTCCAAAAGGTAGGTATTAAGCCTATGTTTTCTATTTCTGAGAGCCTGGGAGCTGAGGCTCTTGCAATGTGAGCAGGAACTTGGGGAGTGAGTCTCGCCGAGGCAGTATAAACAGGAGGAGTGCCCGTCGGAGAAGGGGATTTTCCCCCCGCAACGGACACAGTTTTTGAAGAGGGCCCGTTGGGCCATAAAAGGTGGTCGAAAAACTATCCGTGACTGGAGCAAAGATTTCAAGTTACCATCCAACACGGCGGTTAGAGGGAACTGGGGCGTTTGGGCGGGAACGCAAGGGACCATGGGTGGTGGGGCGGAGACTAACGCTTCTACTTCCTTGCTTAGAAGTGTTTCCGGTACCATCGAGCGCGACGCGCACGAGAACCCTATGGTGTGGATTCACGGAGGACACGAAGGAGAACTACTAATAAACATGATTTAAAACAGTATAAAAGTATATTTTAAAAGATATAACATCCCCACTAAAGACCCTTTCCTTGGCAGCCAGGAAATGAGAAAAGTCTTTTCTGCTGGCAGGTGGCAATTTGGCTTATTGTGGAAGGCAGTTCCACCGTCTCTAGAAGGCCTGCTCTGCAAATCTTCAATGCCAGGAAGGCCCATACATACAACTATGTTTCCAAACCAGGCCAACCACAGTCTTAGATGGTAGGTATATGAATGTCCCTAAACATCTAAGTCTTTGCATTTGCAGAGCAGGTGAGATAGAGGATTCTGTTCACTATTTACTTAACTGTCAGCTCTACCAAAACTGTAGGGGAAAATTCCTGAGAAACATCTTGGCTACCCCACAGATGGAGAGTCCCCTGACAAAGGTGGGCAGGATCCTCTCAGACTGTGATCCACATGTTACCTATAAAACTGTGCTGTTTGCTAAAGCTGCTAAAAAAATCTCTGCACTAACTTCCTGAGAGCCATTGTGGTCAACTGTGCAGGGGACTCCCTGATATGTAGGGGTACCTATGCATGTTTTTCCTTTTTCTCCCCTTCTTTCTCTGGCAAAGGTGGCCACATATTGGATCTCCCCATCGATAGGACCCTTATTTTATGATTCTGATTTTATTTTATCTCATTTGTAACTTTATCTATTGTGACGGCTTTTAGCCAATACAATAAACTGACTTGAACTTGAAGGAAGGCCCTTACATTCCTTTAGAAAGGTAAACAGAACTAGATAAACCACTTACTACCATGGAATACTCATTATTTTAGATACATGTATAAAAGTGCACATATAGGCATGTGAAAAAGATGGTCTTGGAGTATTTAAACACCAATTTAAAAAATAATGGAGACTAACATAGCCACATTGCAATTACTTCTATTCTGCTATGGGACAATAAACTTAGCAGAAACAAAACAATATTTGAATATCAAACTGTAGCTCTAGTTATCACTGCTGAGATAAAGTTCTAACACAAACAGCTGCAACTAATTCCACACTCCCAAAAAGGTTGTGGATTGGATCTTTTTAACTGCAGCTCTCTTATGAGGCAAATTCACTTCTATAGCAAGGGGACTTTGCAAAATAATTTATGTTACTACATATGGGTCTGCTATTCAAAGGGAAAAAAACCCAACAGTCTCCGGCCAAATCAAGCTTTTAGCCTAGCCTGAAATAGCTCTTTCGCTCTCTGCTTATATTTGAAAAGCTGGAGATAAAAGAAACCACTACTGCTCACACTCAAGGGCTTGTGCTTGCCTAGTGGGATTTTTCATTCCTTTAAAAAAAGAGAGAGAGATTTCCCCAAGGGTATGCTGATACTTTTCAAATTCCCTCCTGTTTCAGTCGAAGTCTTTTTATAGGGCAGTGTTGGCGAACCTATGGTACAGGTGCCAAAGGTGGCACTCAGAGCCCTTTCTGTGGGCACCCGACATCGCCCCTTGACAGCCACCAGTATTCGGGTTAAATGGCTGTAATGGCACTTTGTGAAAAATTAGTGGGTTTTGAATTGCAGTTTGGGCTCTTGGTCTCTAAAGGGTTCGCCAACACACACACACACACACACACACACACACACACACACACACACACACACACACACACACACACACACACACACGCACGCACGCACGCACGCACGCACACACACACACACACACACACACACACACACAAAAAAAAAAAAAGAAATCTTTCTGCATGTGACTGAGTAGTTATTTTTGTTTTCTATTTTCAAACAGAAACACCTTCCAGGCATGTTCCGGGGGAAATTGAAAGAGGTTCCTCTCATGCTCCTTTTGTAGCATTGTTTTTTCTGACAGCAGTTGAGCATTATTTCCCCTCTGCAGGTAAAAAAAAAAGGACCACATGACTCCAGTTCAAAAAGGCCCTAAATTTGTTTTGAAAGCACAGGTACAGGCAGCTACCATATGAATCCACTCTCTATGAAATTCTCAAATTAACTGCGAGGGTTAAAAGTCCAGCACCAACCATTTCGGTAAGCAGAGGCTGGTGATCGCTTTCAAGCCTTTCCCCACTGAAATATTCTTGAACCATGGGATCCCCGAGGATGCCAACAAGATATAATCAATCACACTTCCTCCTTTACAACAGGGGAAAGTAAACTCCTCTTCTGGATCACCCTAACGTGAGCCATTACAAATGACCAGTTAGTATTTATAAATAATATTAAACAACTGCAAACATGGTTTATCAATGCATATACCTTTGATTTTCTAGGAGAGATTTCCTTCAAATCTTTCTGCTATAACAGAATACAGTGGTACCTTGTATAAAGGAATTAATTCATGCCAAATGAAATTATGTTAAGCAAATTTCCTTTATATAAATTTCCCATAGGAATGCATTGAAAACAGAATAATCCCTAATCACAACCATTTTTAAGTTGTACGGATTTGCCCCATAGACCATTCTGTTAAGCAAATTTCCCCTATCTCCGGAATTTTTTATGTTGTACAGATTTTATGTTATACAAACCATTTGTTATACGAGGGTCCACTGTAATTGCCTGTAATTCTAGCACTGAAATCCCCAATATAATCACTGGTGTTTAAGGGTGCTTTAACTTCAATTTCATTAGAAGGAAGCTGAGGAACATTATTGAGGTCTGTTGCCTAAATAAATTTCCCTGTCCAGACCAATGGCTTTAACTTTCCGTTTGAAAAGATGCATCACCATATAGGATTCAATTTCCTTTAAAAGGCAATATAGCAGACTATTGTGGTCAGATGTATAGAATATTCTGAGCCAATACTGGAAGAATCTTAACCAGGCCTCTGTCTCCAACCTGAATAACCTTGTCTGTATACAAAGCACAGCAAATGCTATATAACCTGGCAATCCAAGAATTGAGCCCTGGCCCCGTCTAGGACTATGGGGATAATATTTGCTCTATAAAGTTGAGCTGCTGGGACATTTTCCCCTTCAATTTAATCAATTTATTCATTTTTATTGACAACACTTGTGACCCCTCTTGACCTCAAAGTACTAGATGCCTTTACAGAAATATCAGACTGTTTTAATTTACTTTTGTAAGATGAATTTCTGGTTTATTTGTTTAAAAAAATCCTTATATCAGCTCTCTATTAAAAACACTTCTAGGCTTTTCCTTTTTATACCATTCCTCAGACCTTTGCATTTAAAATTGTTCTTAAAGTTTTCACCATATTTGCCCAATTTCATCTCTCCATTCTGGTCTCTTAATTGAGGGAAAATATAACTTAATAATAATAATAATAATAATAATAATAATAATAATAATAATAATAATAATAATAATAATAATAATAATAAATAAATGTTATTACAGTCATTGGCCAGCAAGTACATAAAACATCACAGTATGTAACAATATGTAAGCCATTTTATCATAAATCCTCTACCTGTGCAACTTATCTATGAAAGTTGTCTATGCACAGTTGTATAACATAATACAGTAGAAGACAATATCAAGCTTGAGCATAATCGGCACTGTGCTTACTTAAAACCCTATTAAAAATATCCATCCCTAAGACCCCTACCTACAAAACAACTTGCTACTACTGTAACTGAACAGTAGACGTTGATCTATAGTAGAAGACTCAAGTTTACTCCAGAGCCTATCTCTGGAAACTGAGTCAAAGGCTGATTTAAGATCAATAAAGGCAGCAAAGAGGGACCCTCGAGTTTTGTTGAGAATGAGTACTCATCTACTAAATGCTTTAGAATAAGGGCATGGTCTTGGGTGGATCTGCCAGATCTGAATTCAGCTTGTTTGTCTGCTAAAATATTCTCTGAAACAAACCAGTTTTTCAGTTTCCAAGACAAGTGTCTGGCATAAAGTTTGCTGATTATGAGTAATAGACTGATATGTCTATAATTAGCTGGATTATCTTTCCTGCCCTTTTTATGAATGGGGATAAAGATGAGTGTACCTCATTCAGATGGCATATGAGCATTTTCATGATTTGCCAAAATCGGAGCCCACCATTGGCAATTGTTCTTAATGAGTTCAAGAGGAATACCATCGCAACCCGGAGCTTTGCCAGATTTTAATAACTCAATACCCAACCACTCCTGCAACCTTTATCCCACCCTTCTCCCATTTCTACATCCCAGATTTTCTCCCCCTTATTCCATTGGGGTTCCAACATGCCAATCACAGCTTGTTCACCAACACATGGGGATTGATGAGGACCTGCCTACCATCCCAGTCTCTAACAGCTTCCCAATCTTCTCTTATTTCTACACATGCCCATTCTCTTATATTACCTACTCACCCCTTCCTATTGGTTTTCCATTTCTTTGTTGTCCTTTCTATATTCCGACAACTATCATGCTTCCGAATATATCTGAATAGACAACTATTACCTGATCCTTTAATTACTATTTCTTTTAGGATATTCTACTATTCCCATACCTTTTAACCACCCATAATTGCTTATTCTTTATATTTATAAGAAAAAACAAAGAACACAACTCTAACTATAACCAAACCCTTAAATTTTACCTTTTACTTGCTCATCCAGGGTAGATTATATATAACAAAAGAACCCTGGCTAACCAGTTAACATTTCCTTTAAAAACTCTTATTTTTAGCCCATAGGTTTACTAATTTATCTCTAATTAATATGTCATGGTCCTCAGCATTAATAAACAGTTCATTACTTCTCCAACCAATTAACAGAACTTAATGTTAAGTGTATCCCAACATTTCTTCTTAATAGTTTTCCATTCTGAATAAAAAAAAATTCTGGTCCCACTGGTCTAAAACCAATTGATTGATAATCCACAAACTGCTCCTTCCAAGAGTTCCTTTCCTGTAAGAACTAGAAACCTGATATTTTTCTTACCGTCAATAGGTCTTATTTTTAATTGTTTCTCATCAATCAGACACCACTGATGAAGAAAATCCAAGCCACTGATGTTATTCTATATTTCCCAGCACAAAAAACTCAGAGACATACTGAATACTCCCAATTATATGCTATGCAATTCTTCAGGAGGACAGTCATTACTGGCTTTAAGGCTGTTATCTATGATCAAGTTTGAAAACAAAGACACTGAAATACTTGGGCAAAAGCATCCTTAAGTAACAGATTTTTAGATTTTTCCCAGCTGATTTCATAAATAAATCTTTCTTACAGAAATCAGCAAATCTGCCCACAACATATCTTGGGGTCATACCACCCCAGTGTTTAAATACCAAACAATGAACTCTATCTAAATCTTCTTGAACCCAGACCAAGTTTTGGTACAACTGTTTTAATACATCCTATAAAATGTGCTCCATTCTCAGCCCTGCCCTCTAGAAACAACCCAAGAATGTTTTTCCTCTGCCCTCTGTCCTCCAAACCATCCAGCTCATTCAATTTCATCTCTTGCCACTTGCCAGTACAATTTCCCTGCATTTGCTTTAAACCTCTTACACGTCATCAGCTTCAGAATCCATTTCTTCAATGGTTGTTTCAGTCTTTCCAGTAATTTATCAAATTACTTCTCTGTGTTACCAATTTCTATGAACTAAATTTAAGCTATTTATTAAATTATACCTCTAATTCAGCTTTGAAATCTTGGTTAAGCTCCTTGGAAGCTTTTTCACAAAATGAAAACTTCCTAGCTACATACAGCTCTCCAACTTCCTGATCAGAAAAAAAACTAAAAACCTAGACAGAGAAGGTAGGTGATTGGAGAGAGGGGTCAAGGATGCCATTAATGTGAACACTGAAAACCCCTCTCTCAACAGAGGGGGGGGCCTCAGGCACAGTCTATCCACCACTTATCAGGCAGTGATTTCAACAATACCCAGACAAATCAACAATACTTCACGCCTTCACCGCCAAGGCCATAGCTAAGGACCCATAATTTATGGGTTTCAGCACCTTAGATCATTGTTCATCTTAAGGCTATTGAGTGTTGTCTACCTAACAAGTCTATTCAAGCCATAGTTCAACTTATGAGTCTATTTCAGACCAGGGTGACAAGGGATCAAATTGAGCTATAAAACGGAGGACTCACAACTAGCTTTTTTCAGACTGATGAAGCTGTTTGGATGAGTAACAAAATGTTTCAATCTCTCAAGAAAAAGATCTACCTACAGAGGCTCTTAATTTAAGAAATCTAAAAGAGACTTTGAATAATGTGTATGAGTGTGGTAGTCAGAACTTGGAGGCTAGTTAAGAGAGTCAAAAGAAATGTTATGAGTTATGACCTCCATGAAGGAAGTTAGCAGAGGTCATGAAACTCTTAATACTCCTCTACGAGTTCATAAATTTAAGTTGAAGTGGAAAGAGGGCAGTTTTATCTAAAGGCAATTGTCAAGTCCAAGAAGAATCATAAATGGGGAAAAACCTGTGGTTCTGCATAGCAATTGCCTGAAACCATTTTCTGAACATGGGCAAAAAATGGGCCGGGGGAGAGAAATCAAGGGAATTCTTTTTAAAAGCTGTATCAAAAAGTGTTGAGCTCTGTTGTTTCCAGCTGCCTGCCATGGTAATAGGAAATGGTCCCATCACATCTCCAAATGTAAAAGAGAAATACATATACATTTGGAAATAAGTATCTACAGTGGTACCTTGGATAACGACTGGCCCAGATAACGAATAATTTGGATGACTCATCCTCACCCCCCCAGTCCCAGCCTCCCTCCACATTTGTCTTTGACCTGTGGGGGAGGCAACAAGCAGAGGTGGGGCCTGGGGGGGGGAGAACCAGGGCAGTCTCTCTCTCGCGGCGGCGGCGGCGGTGGCAGAGGAGGAGGAGGAGGGGGAAAGGTGGGTTTCTGGGGAGGGGATCGCCAGCCGCCGCTCGACCCGAACGCCGGGCGGAGGAGGAGGAGGAGGAGGAGGAGGAGGAGGATGTGGCTGGTGCCTTGCCGCCTGGGTCGCCCCGGTTCGTTGAGTTTGGGCGTGTTTCATCAGTGGATGCCTCCAGGGCTCTGGGACATTGCAGGCCTGCGGCTTCTCCGTTCGACCCTTGCCCTTCCTGGCTGATTAAGACTGCCGGAGGGAGCATGCCGGAATGGGCTTCACTAATTGCCTCTACATCCTTCAGAGACGGGATTTTTCCCGATCGTCTGAAGGAGACGGTGGTGAAGCCCATTATCAAAAGATCTGGCTTAGCTGTAGACGATATGTCTAACTACCGTCCTATAGCCAATGTTCCTTTCATGGGCAAGGTGATCGAGCGGGTTGCCGCCCTGTGTCTCCAGACGTTCCTGGAGGAGAACCATGTCTTGGATCCTTTCCAATCTGGGTTTAGGCCACGTCATGGGACTGAGACGGCCCTGGTCGCTCTGCACGATGATCTGTTGAGGAGGGCTGACAGGGGTTGCTCTACCCTGCTGGTCCTTCTCGACCTATCAGCGGCTTTTGATACCGTCGACCACGGTATCCTGCTGGGGTGGCTCTCGGAGGTGGGGATAGGGGGTCTGGCCTTCGCCTGGCTCCGCTCCTTCCTTGAGGGCCGCACCCAGCGAGTAAGCTTGGGGGGCGAGTTGTTGGCTCCCTGGACACTCTCCTGTGGGGTGCCTCAGGGGTCGTCCCTCTCCCCAATGCTCTTTAACATCTATATGAAGCCGCTGGCTGAGATCATCTGGAGTTCTGGAGCTTGCTGTCATCCGTACGCTGATGACACGCAGCTCTATCTCTCCTTTTCCACCTGTGCAGTGGAGGCCGTCCAGACCCTCGATCGCTGCCTGGCCGCAGTTTTGGACTGGACCAGGACTCAGGCGCAAAGAGTGAGGAGTCTGGGCGTCGTCCTGGATCCGGACCTGTCCCTGGAGTCCCAGGTGGCAGCCGTGACCAGGTCGGCCTTTTATCATCTTAGGCTTATCGCCCAGATTCGCCCGTACCTTGATGGGGATTCCCTGAGGACAGTGGTACAGGCGCTGGTCATATCAAGGTTGGATTACTGTAACGCTCTCTACATGGGGCTCCCCTTGAACCTTGTTCGGTGACTGCAGCGGGTCCAGAATGCGGCGGCCAGGTTGGTGGTTGGTGCGCGCTGGTACGACCGCATCACCCCCATCCTGGCTCGCCTACACTGGTTGCCCGTTGCCTCCCGAATAAGGTTTAAGGTGTTGGTTTTGGTTTAAAAAACCCTCCATGGCTTGGCCCCTGTCTATCTGGCAGAGCGTATTTCCCGACAATTAGATCTGGCCCGACCCACCCAATCCTCTCTGGCACTCTCGCTCCGGACCGTTACTCCAAAGGAGGCCCGTAAAGCGAGTACTCGCAAACGGACCTTCTCGGTGCCTGGTCCTACCATCTGGAATTCTTTGCCGAGCGAGCTACGGCAGGTTCCGTCGTTGGCATCGTTTAAAAGACCTTGCTTTTCAGGGACGCCTTCGACAATGACTAGGGATGCGGGCTTTTTTCTTTCTCTCTCTCTCTCTCTCTTCCCCCCCCCTCGCCTCTGCTAAGTCTGTTTGCCTGCTCGGATGCCATTGTTACTCTGATTGTTTTTAGCCTTTTTAACATTTTTGTGTAAACCGCCCTGGGTTCTCGCTCGGGAAATAGGAGCGGTATATAAATATGAAATAAATAAATAGGAGGAGAAAAGGTGGGTTTCTGGGGTGGGGGGGGAATCGCCAGCCGCCGCTCAGCCCGAACGTCGGGCGGAGGAGGAGGAGGAGGAGGAGGAGGAGGAGGGGGGGGAAAGGTGGGTTTCTGGGGTGGGGGTGGGGAATCGCCAGTCGCCGCTCGGCCCGAACGCCCAGCGGTGGCGGAGGAGGAGGGAGGAGTGCACTTTGAAAGTGCACTTTAAAGAGGTCTGGGAAAAAAGACTTTTTGGGGGGCCTTTTTCCGGACCTCCAGAACGGATTAAAATGGTTTCCCATTCATTTCAATAGGAAACCATGCTTCGGATAACGAGAAACTTCGGATAACGAGGAACGTCGGGGAACGACTTACCGTCGTTATCCGAGGTTCCGCTGTATATCCTAACCACGACTCCAATATAATATTGAGCATTTATAATATTTAATTACATTAGTGTCAAATATCTCCATTATACAGCCATTCCTCACTTAACAACCTACTTGTTTAATTACCATTCAGAGTGCCTGCTGCCTCTGGAAGAACCTGCTGTTCCAGCCGACTGGGCCTGGGCCAAAGTGTCCAGCCTGCTTTTGCTTGTCTGCACATTCCTTGTCAGCAGCTCAGAGGGGAGGAAACAGGACTAGGGTGTTACCACTCCCTGTCTTCTTCCTCCGCTGCTTCCAAGGAATGGGTGTTGATGCCAACTGCACAATGCCTTTGCCAGGCAGGATAATGGCTCAAGTGAGGCAGAACGTTGGTCACCCTCATCTCTATTTTTTCCTCTTGTTTGTTCTGCTTCTCTAGTGGCCTCCCAGAGAGCCTCCCTGCTCCGGCCTGCCTGCAAAGAGGGCAACCTCAACACAGCACAAGACATTTGACTTACACTCCTCACTTAACAACCAATTCACTTAATGACCTAGTTGTAGGAACTGAATTCCATCATTAATTGTACAGTGCCTGTATATATTTTTTCTTTTATTCTCATAAACATTGTATTTTAAACTATTTTTTCTATCAACTCATCCAAATATCAGCACAGTAATACACTGATTTACAAGCAAAATTCTTTCCAGAAACATGCTTGTAAACCAAAAAACTAAAGCAAAGCAAATTTCCTCATAATAGTGGAAACTCAGATGATTCATTCTGGGGTCCCATAGAGCACATACTGTACAGTACATACAAAATGCCAAAACTCGCAAAAGAATTTGGCTAGAAGTCCTCGTCTACACCTTGGTTTAGGTACCTAGCTGTGGAATCTGCTCTGCTTGAGACTGGATTTTACTTTGTATTTTAATGTGACAATAATGAAGTGCAATTTGTAGCCCTATACACTTGACTAGCTGCCCATGAAATGGTTTGAAAAAAATAAGATTGTTGAAAACATATTAAATAAAAATTTAAATATAAAGAAAAATAAAACCCTAATCTGCATTCCCCGTTGAAAAAATCCCTGACTGGTTCAAGGGAGATCTCTGTTACATTCTTCCCCCTCTGCTTTGGAGGCTGCCTGAGATGGAATGTTTCAGACAATCACCCACAATCCAGCAGAAGAGAGGGAGAGCCACCAATGGCTCACTTGTGATCTTGTGACCTGCTCCAGTGCTTGTTGATCAAGACATTGCTTGTTAATTGAGGCAAAATTTAGAAGAAATGTTTGCTTGCTTTGCAAAACACTCTTGAACCAAGTTACTCTTAAAATGACATATTACTGTACTTATTTCTCAAGCCAAATGTGTTTCCTATAATTTTTACAGGATTCTTGGTAATTTTCTTTTCCTAACAATGTCTTATACTGTACATTTTACATACCATCGCTTTCATTGACTTATCCTTTTCCTTCTCCCTTTGAATTATCATTTCTTCAAACGTTATCAACTCCCTGAATTTACTATTACTTTTCACCCATTTTTGGGATCTAATGATCTAATAGAATCATGTAAGTGTCACCTTCCACAACTGCCTTTTCTGTCCCTCATATAAAAACATCTTGATTTTTATGTTTTTCGAAATAGAACTATTCATCCTTTTTGTCAATAATTCTGTGAAAATCATAGCATCTTGTTACTCTCTGCTGACATTGGGTGACCATGAGCCAGACACTTTTTCACCCTGAAGTACTTCCTCCCAAAGTTGTCATGAGGATAAATTGGAGAACTGTTGTTCTACATAAAGATGGCCTAGCTATAAGCTGTGCATAAGCTTCCATATCAGTAGGATCTTTATTAAGTGATAATATTAGCATAATCAATGCATGCTTCCAAGGAGATGGAACTTTTTCCTCCTTGAATCATATTATTAAAGGTTTTGAGTTTCAGAAAAAATATAGTTTCTGTAGCTAAGCTGTCAATTCCCAGAGTTTTACCTGTCTTTAAATTCCAACTCATCTTCCGTAACAGATTGCTTCATTAATCTGTTATCACCTACATTTTTCTATATACACATTTATCTTACCTATACGAACAATGTATACACTTGAGTTTAGAGGATTAATTACCCCTATCCCACTTTCATCTTTGATCATTTCTATTAAATATTTTTCTCTTGTTAATTGTGGGCTCATGTCACCACTTTTTCAATCCCTTTTGCTAAACTAAAATATTATCTTTTCAAAATATTATACTTGTCTTGCAACTCTTTTCTGATGCACTGTGTTTCAAAGAACATTTATATCTCCATCATATATATGGCTTCTAAACTTTTTTCTTCCTGCATTTTTGTTTGTTTAGTCTTTTTGTTTTTTAAACTACATACAGTATATCACAGGAGTACACCCCTTAATATTTTGTAAATATTTTACTATAACTTTTCATGTGATAACACTGAAGAAATGACACTTGGCTACAACGTAAAGCAGTGAGTATACAGCTTGTATAACAGTGTAAATGTGCTATCCCCTCAAAATTATGCAACACACAACCATTAATGTCTAAACCGCTGGCAACAAAAGTGAGTTACATCCCTAAGACAGTGTCCAAATTGGGCCCAAGTTATCATTTAGTGTCTCTGGTGTCATGAGACCTGTTAGTATCACAAGGTCTCAGGTGTGAAGGGGGAGCAGCTGTTATCGCTCTCACTATCTCATACTAGTCACTTGAATTTCCACGTGGCACCTCATGGCAATGAACTATCTGAGGATATGAAAAAATGAATTGTTGCTGTACATAAAGACGGCCTAGGGCTATAACCAGATTGCCAAGACCCTGAAAGTGAGCTGCAGCATGGTGGCCAAGACGAAACAATGGTTTAACAGGACAGGTTCCACTCAGAACAGGGCTTGTCATGGTTGACCAAAGAACTTGAGTGCCCACACTCAGCGTCACATCCAGAGGTTGGCTTTGGGAAATAGACGTATGAGTGCTGCCAGCATTGCTGCAGAGGTTGAAGGGGTGGAGGTGGGGATCAGCTTGTCAGTGCTCAGACCAAATGCCACACACTGCATCAAATTGGTCTGCAGGGCTGTAGTCCCAGAAGGAAACCTCTTCTAAAGATGATGCACAAGAAAGCCAGCATACAGTTTGCTGCAGACAAATTTGGATGAGTTTGCTGCAGATTTCTGGAACCAGGTGAGGAGTACAAAGACAAGTGTGTCATGCCGACAGTCAAGCACGGCAGTGGGACTGTCATGGTCTGGAGTTGCATGGGTGTTGCTGGCACTGGGGAGCTACAATTCACCGAGGGAACCATGGATGCCAACATGTACTGTGACATACTGAAGCAGGGCATGATCCCCCTCCCTTTGGAGACTGGGCCGCAGGGCAGTATCCCCACATGATAACAACCCAAAACACCCCTCCAAAACGACCACTGCCTTACTAAAGAAGCTGAGGGTAAAGATTATGGACTGGCCAAGCACGTCTCCAGACCTAAACCCTATTGAGCACCTGTGCAGCATCCTAAAATGGAAGGTGGAGGTGTGCAATGTCTCTAACATCCACCCAGCTCTGAGATGTCATCATGTAGGAGTGGAAGAGGACTCTAGTGGCAAACTGTGAAGCTCTGGTGAACTCTATGCCCAAGAGGCTTAAGGCAGTGCTGGAAAATAATAATGGCCACACAAAATATTGACACTTTGTGCCCAATTTGGACATTGTCACTTAGGAGTATACTCACTTTCGTTGCCAGAAGTTTAGACATTAAAGGCTGTGTGTTGTGTTATTTTGAGTGGATAAGACATTTACATTGTTATACAAGCTGTATACGCTGTTTTACATTGTAGCCAAATGTCATTTCTTCAGTGTGGTCACATGAAAATATATACTAAAATATTTACAAAATGTGAGGGGATGTACTCACTTCTGTGATATACTGTAATTTATGATATTAGAACCTCATACCATTATAACATATCCATTCCTTACTTCTCTTACTACTCTTAATATGACTTTATAAAATTCTCTTTGATTCTCATTTGGTACATAAATATTAACTAATTTATAATCCACCCATTTTATATTGCCTTATAAAATTAAATTTCTCACTTTTTCATCTTTCATTCTTTTTTCATCATGAATTCACACTTAAGACATGACAGTTGTAAACTCTAGATCTTGAATTACCATACATTTTCTTATACAGTAGATCTGTGCCCAAGATAATTTCAGTTCATTAACATGTTCTCTTTTTTTAATGAGTTCTCTGCAAAAATATTCTATCCACTTTATCTTGGTTACCAATGTTCCATTCTGTTTTCTTTTTAACAATATTTCATAAAATTTTAAAACTTAGTTTTGAATCAGCTGTGCTCCAAGAAGCTCAAGTGGACAGTCCTTTGGAAGGCACCTCAACTAATCAAACCGTAAAGGTGCAGGAGGAAGAAAAGAACAAGGGCACTTGGATATTTTGATTAAACATTCCGGATAATATTTACAAGTATAAGTTTTATATATTTACATTATTAATGGAATAGTAGGAACAGTAGTGATTTAATCAAATATATATTAATGAGTCCAGGGGAATCATCATGTAATGGGGAGATCAAAGAAAAGTCAACTAGTATAAGTTAGGCGAAGGAAGAGTAGGGAAGGATGTAGAGGGGAATGGAGGCAGGGGAAGAAAATAATAACAATTAACTACAACTACAGTCACCCCCCCCCCGCCGCCATTTCACAGTTCAGGTACTGTGGTCCCACTATATCACGGGATCACAGTACCTGCGGGGGGCGGCGGGGAGCGATCGCATCGCTCCCCACCGCCCCCCTCTGGAGGCCTTGGAGCAGCGTGGGGGGCAGCGGGGCACGATTGCATCACTCCCCGCCAACCCCGACCCCCTCCGGGAGGCCTCGGAGCCGTGCGGGGGCAGCAGGGAACAATCGCATCACTCCCCGCCGCCCCCACCCAACCCTAACCCCCCGCGATAGGCGGGGGGTTACTGTACAGCAGCAGCAGCAGTATCAATAAATAAATAAATAAATAAATAAATAAATAAATAAATAAATATTTTTAAATTTATTGTGAGAATTTCTCTCTTTAGCATTAGTGGGTTCTCCTAGTTCTCTTTTGACAAGAGTCCACGATCTTTGATGCTAATAAATATTTATTACAAACTTTCAGTTTCTCATCAATTATTTCAAACAATTCCAACTTCTCCCAATGTGAAGATAACATTCAACTTGGTTCTGGATGTCAGCGGGGGGTGGATCCCACTCTACAATGAGGTTTGTCTCCCAGACCTCTCCTTGTTGGTAGGCTTTTGGAGAAGGCTGCCCCCACCAGCACAAAGTGTCCTGCAACATAGGTGTCTTACCCATTCTCCCTCCCAGGGACATCCCTGGCTATCTTCCATCTCCCAGGTTCCACTCTCTTCAAGAGACTACCCTTCTGGGGCCCAGTAGGACCATCCATTCTATGCCTTCAGGTTCCACCAGTTGGGCCATAGTCCCTTTTCTCTCTTTCTTCTGTTCTCTCTTTTCTCTCTCACTCCAATAGAGGGTTTCGGGGGTGGCTTACAGCTTTGTCTTTATCTTCTCAAGAGGAAACTTCATACAAACCATCTGATGGATCCACAGATCTTCTATATTGAACCATCCTCATCCTATTGCTAAATCCTCCTCTCCTCCCTTCTTCTACTTTTCTTCCCTTTTTTCTACTTCCTCATAATCCTTTATCCCTTTTATCTCCTCTTTAACTACTGTGTCTCTCTTCTCTATTCCCACCACCAAATACCCCTCAGTGATTGGGCTTTCCGTTGTAACTCTTTGTTTCCTGCCTGACAGTCTGTCTCATCCACTGTTTCCATGCTATCTGCAAAGCTCCTACAGGGGGCAAGATCTCATAGATCAGTGGTGGCAGAACTTCGGCACTCCAGATGTTTTGGACAACTCCCAGAATTCTGAGCCTAGATTGCCAATGACAAAGGACTGTGGGAGTTGTGGTTCAAAACATCTGGAGTGCCGAAGGTTCACCACTACTGTATAGATAGTCTCGTATCCCTCATTCTCAAGGAGTGGAGGGAATGGTGCACATACAGCATTGGTCAGTTCTGATGCTGCTTCTTCACATTTATCAAGGGGAGTTCTGTAGTTTTAATGTTATTAACAGAACAGTGAAATGATAAAAGAATCAGTGCAGTTCTAGAAGCACAAGGGAACTTTGTATGAGGGAGGGAACTGATTATATCTTCACATAGTCTCATTTGGGGGATAGTGAGTGCACTGTTATATTTTATGCTGTATGTTATATTAGTTATGGGATTTTATATAGTTATAGTTATATATTTTGGCTTTTTTCTCTTTTGGGTTGATAATTTATTTATTTTAATTAATTTAACAGAATGAAAAGAATATATGGGGACATCTGAAGTCATTTTGTCCTGCATGAGTAAGTAAAATTGTTTTGGTTTTTAAAAAAATCATTACTCTTTGCCTGAGTAAGAGCTGACCTGCATCAGATTTGGTGCTGGTCCAAAGTCCAGTTTCCAAAATTAATTTTTTATTTCAACTGCCTACATTTTCAAAGTTTTGTTATAGAATGTTTATCTACTCAGCCAGCACAATTACATTACTACCTTCATACAATGATAACATTTTAGAAGGTAATTTAAGCTGGGGTGAAGATGTAATGCCATGTAACTGCTTACAGCAAGAGGTTGTTTCACTGTATATTAGTTAAAATTTAAAATCACATTATGTGAGACAAATGATTTATTAGGCTTGTTCTCCCTGGATATAATCTCATTTGTAATGAACACATCAAATGGCAATGAGAAAAAACTATGTTGCTGTTTATACAGCAAGCTGTCAGCTAAGTACATACACCAGATTCCTGAAAATACAGTGTATATAAATACAAATGTAAAAGGAGAGTTGAAATTAGAATAGAAATAGCTAGCACTATAATAAAAGGTGAAAAAAAAGACAATTTAAAAAACTATCTCTTAGTGGATAAATGATGGGCCTAGATGGTTTCCTGATTCTGTCTGAGATTCATTATAATCTGCAAGAACGCATTTATATTTTTGGAGCAATACTGAAGTAATCTTAAGGCAATCAGCAGTGCTGTTACTCCTGTCATATATAGACAAACATTTTGAAAGTAGGCATAAAACATTCTCATTTTTAATATACCATATTTTTCCATGTGTACAACACTATTTTTCCCTAAAATCATGGCACTAAAAATTAAGGGGCAACATATACACAGAAATAAGCCTTTCCCAAGGGGTGGGGGTGGGGTGGAGGAGTGCTGTTTTGGTCCTCCCCTCAGTCGGGATCCACCAACCTCTAGGGCGAGACCTGTTTTGGCCAAAGTTTACTCATTGGCACACAAGACATGTCCGTACCAATGTAGCTGGGTTTTACGCATCCTGTCAGAGATTGGTGCAATGCCGTATTTATATCAGATGTCATCATTGTGCACATGATCCTTTCATGTGAGGCCAGAGATCCATCACTGCATCTATGTCTCCATGACACCAAGGCGACATTCAACTTCTTTAGTCGCTGGCCAGAATTCCGCGCCATTTAGCTCTACAGGTTGTACAATGGTGCGAAAGATCTTTGAGTTTAAACAGTCACTCATCTTTTTGTCACACATGACACTTGATGTTGTACACCATTTTTGGCAGGCACTGTTGATCCTTGATGTGACTTTGCAATTCAAAACATGATATTTACTTATGTCACAATAATCACTGTTTATTAATAGAGAGGATCAGATCATTTTTACCCAATAAAGGGCACAATCAAGAGAATCCCCAGATAACACCAGGCTTTCCATGCTATTTACTGAAGGACTTAAGAGTTCATCGACACAGATGTGAAGTATCCCGTTCTTCTCCACGCTTGCCAAGCAATGAGACCAATACTTCTTGAGAACTGCCAATTTCAGTCTTTAGCTTATTATCTAACCTACAATTGACTCAGTTCTCCTTGTAAACTGAAAGCTAAACTTTTTTGAGGTTCCATCAGTTGTTAAAGTTGGATAATTCTTTCCTCACATTATACTTCCAGCATTCTCTGCTGTGCCTTCAGTATTCACAGATGTTCTGAAAAAACACGTATTTGATTTTAATCTGGAAGCAGAATGGTAGCTAAAGACAGGATGTACATTTGATGTACATGCTTTCAGTCTTTCTCTATTAGCTGCTGCCTCTCTCTGTATGTCACTGGATGCCACACTTAATAGGTGATGATTTTGTCTATACAGTATGGCTTCAGGTGTGTAGTAAAGATTCTAAAACATTTACTGAGTGACATATTTTCTTGTTATCCATATAAGAACATAAGAACATAAGAACATAAGAACATAAGAAGAGCCATGCTGGATCAGGCCAAAGGCCCATCTAGTCCAGCTTCCTGTATCTCACAGCGGCCCCACCAGATGCGTTTGGGAGCGCATGAGACTAGATATCTGTCTCCTGATACCACTCCCCTGCATCTGGCCCTTGAAGTACCCTGGTTTAAAGCCTAGAGATTACACATAACCTTAGTGAACTTGCATATTCTCCTAAGTAGCACCAGATGACCAAGACTGTTGTTCTTTATGTTTGTAGCTGTATGCCCCAACAGGTTCCCATAGCTTTTGAAGAATATTGTTTCTTGCAAATATGTTTTGCTTTGTGTTTGGCAGCTGAGTCATGGCAACTGGACTTCTTTTCTTGTGGGATCAAAACATTTCCCTACTTATCCAAGTAGTTTCTTCAGTCTGAGAAAAGTTGGTGGGAGGCTTCCAGTGCATTGGCTGGGATGGGAGGGTCTATGGTGGTTCCGCTCCTACCTGGCTGACTGGGTCCAGGTGGTAGTGCTGGGGGACAGTAGCTCTGGCCCATGGCAGTTATATCATGAGGTTTCCCATGTCCCTATACTGTCCCCCATACTATTCAAGGGGGAGGTCGTTAGGAGGTTTGGGCTGAGAAGTCAGCAATATGCTGACGACACTCAGCTCAACCTCTTGTTCTCCTCCAATCCAGGTGTGGCGGTTTCTGTGAACTTGTGCCTGGGCTCAATAATGGAGTGGATGAAGGCCAATAAACTGAACCTCAATCCAGACAACTCAGAAGTGTTGTTGGTGGGTGCTCTGCCTGACAGGTTAGAGGGCCATTCCCCTGTCCTAGATGGAGTTGCACTTAAGGGATTTATTTATTTATTTGATTTTTTAATACCGTATCATCTGGCCAGCAGTCACTCTGGGCAATTTACAAAAGGTAAGACAGGAACAATACAATGAATAACAAATTTATTTATTTATTTATTTATTTATTTATTTATTTTTATTTATCGGACAATGTCCGCAGCTTGGAGCTGCTTCTGGACCCGAGTCTTACCCTGGAAGCCCAGGTGGACTTGGTGGCCAAGGGTGCCTTCTTTCAGCTGCAGAGAATATATCAACTTCACCTTACCTGGATGAGTGCAGCCTGGCAACAGTCATGCATGCATTGTTAACAACCAGCTTGGACTATTGCAATGTGCTTTACATGAGGCTGCCTTTGAAGATAGTCCAGCGATTGCAACTGGTACAGGACCAGGCCGCATGACTGGTGAGTGGTGCCACCACACGGATTCATATTACACTGGTTCTGAAAAATTTACACTGGCTTCCAGTTGCTGCCTGGGCCCAATTCAAAGTGCTTATATTTACATATAAAGCCCTAAACGGCTTAGGACCTGGTTATCTAAAGGACCGCCTTCTTCTATATGAGCCTGCTCGTACCCTATGATCAGGCCAGGAGGCCCTGCTGAAAGTGCCATCCCTCAAAGAGGTAAGCAGGGTGGTATGTCAAAGCAGGGCCTTCTCGGCAGTTGCCCCTCCCAAAAAAACTCTGAAATGACACTTTTGGCTTTTTGGCGCCAGGCCTTCCTGTTCAGCCAGTATTTTAATTAAATAGCAATCTTTTTAGCTGGCCTCATAAGCAGCAGGATTTTATTTGCATATTGATTGTTTTGAATTGTTATTTTGATGGTTTTTAACATGTTTTATACTTTTAATATATTATTGCATGCCACCCAGAGACCATTCGGTAGTGGGACGGCTACAAAATTCTGTAAATAAATAAATCTAACTTTACATTCCTTGCCCATCACAAGCCCTGTCTTCCCCTCATTTTATTAGATTACCAATCTACTACACATTCTGTTCTGCCCCGCTCTCCTGTCATTCCCTTCCCATTTTAAGCTCCATTCGTCCTCCTCGTACTGCTTCTGCACCACCACAAGCCCTTTTCTCCTCCCTGCTGTGGTCCCTTCTTCCCAGCACAAACCCCAATTCACCCCCTACCCATTCCCTCCCCTTGCTTTCTCATCACTGATTGTGTGGGATTCTATATAACTAATGTATATATACAGGCATACCTCGGTTTGCGAAATGAATGTGTTCTCCGGGACATTTTGCATAGCAGAAAATTCATAAAATAGAAACGCGCAGGGGCACAATGTATCCTGGGTACTTTTTCGCAGTTCATTACAGAAAAAAATCGTAAACCAGGGTATTGTGGAAAAAATAGTAAAACACTGAGGCATTATTTTCAATGTATTTCCTTTCAAGAACCAAAAATTACATGAACGGAACCATTCGTAAAACGAGGTACACTTGTATATAAAAATGCCAGCAGCCAAAACAGTTTACAAGGTACCTTCTTGTACTCATTAACATTCAAAAGAGGCACAAAACAGCGGAAAATTCCAGAATCTTTTTTTTCATCAGTTAACTGCTTCTCACTCAAATACAAAGTGACTGTCAGGGCTGTCCAGATACCTATTGCTTGAGGCTACAAAATAATCAAAATGTTTAGAAGAAATGTGTCTTTCAGATCTGTGTCTATGCAGCTAAAATGTATTGTATTATTAATCACTATTGAATTAACATCACTTTGGAGTGCCTCTGCCCCATGCAACCCAGTGCACAACATTCCCACCTATAATGAGAAAAACTCTCAGCTCTGTTCCTCCAGAGCTGGCATTCCTCTATACTCAAGAAGTGATCATAACACATGCAGATTTTGAGAGAAAGAAAAGACAGGTATGGATATTCGTTGCAAAACCATATTTTAAAATACAGTGGCACCTTGACTTACAGTTGCTTCAAAAACCGAGTAATTCAACTTATGAACACTGCTCTCTGATCCACATGACAGCTGACTTTGACAGGTCCAACCTGTCAAAATCACCTGTCGTGCAGAGTGGAGAGCAGCATTCGCTACCCATCACCACCTCTTTCTCCTTGGTTGTTTCGATCTCTCCAAGAGAGATTGAAGTAACCAAGGAGGAAGTGGACATTGTGCCTCCCTTCCAAACCACCGAGGCTGGCCGAAGTTGCATAGTTCCCAGGAAACAATGCAACTTCGGGCAGCCAGGCGCCTTGCAAGGGAAGCGCTTATCCGGAGGTAAGAGCTTCCCTTGCAAGGTGCCAGGCTGGGCAAAGATCTCTGGGACAGAAGCATCTTCGTGCAGCTCAGGCAGTTTGGAAGGCAAGCAGTAGGAGCAGATCACCACCGCCGCTTCCTTTGCAAGCCCCCCGGACTGTGTGAATATCAATGGATCCATGCTCTGCTCACCAAATTGGTGTGCAGAGCACAGACCCACTGATCTTTGCCCAGCCCGGGAGGCTTGCAAAGGAAGCTGTGGTGGCAATCCAGCACTGCCACTTGCCTTCCAAACCACCAAGGCTGCATGAAGATGCATCGGTCCCAGAAGATCCCTGGGGGTGGGTGCTTCTTTGCAGAGCCCAAGTGGTTCTGAAGGCAGGCGCGCCTCCTTTCCAAACTGCCCGGGCTGCGCAAAGATCTATCGGTCCCTGGGGCCTTTGACCAGCCCGGGGAACTTGCAAGAGACATTTTTATAAGGCAAGTGCTTCCCTTGCAAGGCCCCCGGGCTTCTCACTCAATCAAAGGCAGCCGAAGCCTGCTCTCCGCAACCCCCAATCACAGCTGATTTTGACAAGTCCGACCTGTCAAAGTTAGCTGACTGGCGGAAGTGCGGAAAGCAGCCTTCAGCTGCCCTTGATTGAGGGGAGTTGGGACAGCCTTCCCATATGAATGCACTGAAAACCTATTAATCTGTTCCCTCCAGAACGGATTAACTGATTTTCAATGTATTCCTATTGGAAACTGCTGTTCGACTTATGAGTTGATCGACTTAACGTTAGATGCCTTTGGAACGTATTAATGTCGAAGTCAAGGTACCACTGTACTCTGAGGGCTGTACAATGTGGCTATTATTTCCAAAAGGATGCTTACTAGGAATTTACTGGGACCTTTGAGAAAGAAGTAAAATGGTTTAAATTAGGTTGCTGATTATGTCCCTTGGATTGAAAACATAACTTTTCATAATTATGAAAAAATATTAATAATTTCAACATCCCCTCTTTGCCTTTAACTCTTCCAGAAGAGTTAATGCCAGCATATTCACCCATGTCTTAATGAAGGCATTTCTTTAATCGAAATTCATAATATCAATAAAATTAGACAGAAGGGTCAGAAGGAGAGAAAAGATTGGTTCTTATTCTCAGAGTGCTTAATAATTTTACTAATTTCCTTCAAAACTCTAAACATGAAAGAAAAATATTTTACCCCAAGATTCCAACTGTTGAGACGAGCTTCAAAGTCACTGTCATCCAAAGAAAATTTTTTTGCATGGTGATCTTCCTAGAAAAGTCAGTTTTCAGATGAAAAGCACAACATGGACAAAGCACAACCTGATAATTTAATGTGGGGGTGGGCTAAAGGAAGAGTTATGACCTGTGGAAATACATTTGTTACAAAACTGTTGCAAAACTTTTCTAGCTTCTATTCAAATAGGTTTACATCACAAAATAAACATTTCATTAACACATTGTAAGATGTTTAACCCTTCTTGAAGAAAATTTGTCTAATATATTGCAGCCTTATAGATATGTGCTTGCACTCATCCCTGAGAAAGAATTTCTTTTGACTTCCCAGTTTTAAACATTTATTTCTATTATATAAGTACTCCTGTCATATGACAAAGGGCTTAGTTTCTTAACACTTCCATGTGTGGAAAGAGACAGACTTGAGCCAAGAACGTTTAACTGTTTCCAAAAGAAAAGGTACCATAGAAAGTCATATCAGTATAGTAGTCTCCTTAGAAATTGACGAAGTGGCTGGATGGTGAACCTTTAAGTCAAGGACCTTGGTCATACATATAATGAGTTGTGAATATGTAAGAAATTCGTCCACTGGAGAAGGGGGATTTGGGTCTGTTAGATACACTCAGGAGAGGTAAATAAGAACAAAGAAATTTGAGGTTGAAAAGTCCGAGGCAGGAGCGTTTAAAGAAGAGGCAACCAATCCTTGCTCAGGGTTGGAGCTGTATACCAGGGCCACTTGTGGTGGAGGAACACACAGTGATTGGGATCGAGGCTTCAATATCAAGGAAGCAATTGACACCAAGATATGACACAGAGGGGCCGATGCAGAGGTTTAAGTATGCTGTTGATGTCAAATGTCCATGGACATCCAAGGATGGTGATGAGGTGCTCAGTGTTGAGGTGCTGTGGTAGATCTGCAATTAAAGGTGGTATAATGAATTCATGTCAGCAAGGCCAACCTGAAAGAAAGAACTGAAGTTGGCATCAAGGAAGGGAAAACCTTAGACATCAAGCAATGTTTTGGAGGTTGATATTGGGCTCTTTCCAGTGCCAAAGCTTCAATGTTGAGGGAGGTCTGACCTCTAGAGTATTGTCAATGGACAGACCCCAATATTGGGTAATCACCTGGTACCCGTTGGTCAGAGCCTATCAAAGGATAGTAGAATGTAGTTGGTGGAATTTAATCAGTAGTGTCTGTAGCATAACAAGACTCTGCACAATAGTCAATAGTGTTATGCTCGTACCGACAGTGCCAAGAGTGCTCTGGATGAAGAAGAGGCTGAAGCACAGTAATCAAGCTGGAATGACGTTGAGCTCGAGGACAGGGTTGCAGCACCATGAGTGGGTGTCCGATGCATCCTCATGGAGGCCTCCAAATAAACTGACTCTACATCCGAGTGAATGTTCTGGACAGAGCGTTGCGAGGCTGCTAAAGGTAGAGAATGTAATATGGAGATCACCCTCTGGCTCCAATCTGGTGAGGTTGATGGTGCTGAGATGATTGGTGCGGAGAGAGAGGGGTGTCCTCTGGATCAGCTGGTCTCAATGCTGTTTCCATGGCTGGTGGTAAGAATCAAGCAAGCTTTAGAGGTTGCCAATTTGTGCTTATGAGGACTTGTATTGTCGATGGATGGGTCCACCAAAGGCTTTTTCTTTGAGGTCAAGGACTTCAAAGTCGAAGGGGGCTTCAGTTTCAAGGTCGCTGGTAGAGCCAATATGGAAGATGGTCAAGGGTTTTTGGAGGCAGAGGTTACAGAATGAAGTCTCAGAGACTGCTTTTTCTAGAGCCACAGATTTCAAGGTGGATTTACAGACCAGCTCGGTCATAGTGATAGGAGGCTGGGGCTGTGTGTGGCTGTAGCTGTAGGAGAAACTAAAAGCTAACGTCTCTCTCTATGAGAGTGTTTTGGGTTTTTTTTTTTCTTGTTTCTTTTATTTTATTTTATACTTTATTTTATGTAAAATAAATAAGAAAGAACTCAGCTTGGATCACAGTTTGCTAATAAGGCTTGCGAAAAGGTGGTTTTAAAAAAAGGACTGGAGAGAAATGCATGGCACCTAGGCAAATATATATAGTGTGTGTGGGGGGGGGAACCTATGCTAATGTCTCAATTTATCAATGCAGAAGCTTTAGAAAGTTCCAAAGAGGCTCTGCGCATGCACAGATCACCATCAGTGTGATTCAAATAGGTCACAATGAAGAATTATGTGATTTTTTTATTATTAATTTGAAAAACTAAATTACAAAAAACTACATATTATTTAAATATGCAGTTTAGCTGGGAATAAAAATTACTGCAAAATGGAAAGAAACTCACCAGGTTTTTTGATGGGGAGTTATCTTCTGATAGATGAGGAGGACTCAATGAATGTGACTTCAATGAACACTTTCCACTGTAACCATATCGTTCCTTGCTGCTACAATACAGAAAATCTGAATTTAAAAATTCATGAAACTTTAGAAAAGTGGTTCCCAACCTTCCTAATTCCACAACCCTTTAATACAGTTCCTCATGTTGTGGTGACCCCTTGCCCTGCTTGAAAGAGGCCACAAGCCCCCTTTGGCAGGCCCCTGCCGCAGCTGCCATACAGAACTTCCCTCTATAGGCACCCTCAGCCAATCACAGCCTCTGGTGCCATTGACTGCCATCCCCTCCAACTTATCAAGCTGTAACTCACTCTTTCCCCCCTTCCTCCCCCTCCTCCTCCAGACCTGAGCCAATTGTGCCTTTTTCTTCACTGGCTCATGGTGACCCTTTGAAATGGTCATTCGACCCCCAAAGGGGTCCCGACCCCCAGGTTGGGAACCATTGCTTTAGAAGCTGCTGAACATGAACCATCTTCATATTTTTAACATTTTGTTTCAACTGAAATGAAAACACTGCTGCTAATTTCTTTCCCCTAGTTTTCCAGAGTGAATTAATTTTATCAATAGTTTACTTTCCCAAAAACTGTAATTACCACTTCTACTTTTTAAAAAGGAGCCTTTTAGTTTCAGAGATATTTGTAGATATCCAACAAAGTACATTTAGGTAGACAGATTTCAGTACAACAGTATTTAACATACCATCTACACAGCAACCTTCCCCTTAAATACAACTATAATTTTGGAGATGCACTGAAGATTGTAAGCAAACTTCCTATCTAGTTGAATAATAGATGAAAACCAAAATGAAACTGTTTAATATTTTATTAATGTTTAATTTTTAAACATTCATTACCCCTAATTCTTACACAAATTATTAAAATGTTTTTTAGAAGTGTGTAATATCATATTATAGTTCATCCATATACCACCCTGGTATTGAACAATGCCAGTTCTAAAAACTTTTACAAACTTTCTGTTGTGATTCATTTCTGACAAAGTGGCTATTTACTAGCTGGAGCTTTTCTGACTATTAAGTTGGAAGTTTACTGTTTTAACTCTGAGACCGTACATGTTAAGAATTCTTAGGTGATGGACTGAAACACACCACCATGTAGCAAGACACTTCATGGCAGTGCTACCACTGGCTAGCAAAGACAATTCAGAAATGCTAAGATTTAGAATCAGACACTGAAAGGACTTCCAAAACTAGCAGAACAAATACTTAAATTATAAAACCCACAATAACATCTCCAAGACGAAAAGATGTGGGCATTTCCGCATAAATTTTGAAATATTGTGGTTTATTTGCCTACCTAAGATCACCCACTGAATTTGTAATGGAGATGCATTCCAACTGTGACCTTTGGTAACTATAGCACATATGAACCAATTTGTGTGTGCTCCTCTTAGGAACATATTCTTCACACAGACGTCTTTGATACACTTTGGTAATCGTTTGGGACATACTTCAAAATATTGCTAGTTGTTTCTGCAATGAACTCAGCAGTACACCACAATTCCCTGGAGCTCAACTATTTTCAACATAACCATTATCCAAAAAAGTATTTTTTTAGCCCAGTGTTCCATAAATTGATACAGAAAAACAAAAACAAAAGCATGCTTTAAAAACAGATATTTGTTTTTAAAAACCAATTTTAAAAGCCAATGGTCTTTAAAAAACAGATCAACGTCATCCTACAAACCTACTTTATGATGATTTTTGAATGCACAGTCCATAGAAAATCATGTAGCCTTAGCTACCTGATGAAAACTAAGTGTGAACCCTGTTGGACTCCTCTCGGGGAGAATCAAGAGCCTGTTACAAAGCAAAGTCAATGTTGTGTACACTCCAGCTGTGCCTCTCATGGGCCTCTTTGAGTTCCGCAGATAGGGAAAGGCACATCACATTCTCCCACAGTTTCCTGTGAAAGGAGATGGTGTTTCAGAGATCGTGAGCTCAAGTTGCTCTACCCCACAAGGCACGGCCAAGACTCACTATCCGATTGGCTCTACAGAAGCTTTCTGCAGCCTGTCCAACTGACATTGCTTCCTGCCTTCACCAGGCTACCAAGGTGAGAGGCTCCCAACTCCTTTTTGGAGACAGCCCTGTTGCCCATCAGTTTCTCCTTTCTGGTACAGAGGCCTGATGCCAGCCATCCAGGTGCACCTGTGCAGTCACTTGAAGTCAACATTGGTGTGGGCTGAGCCTGTGAGATATCTGTTGATGAAATGGCTCAAGGGCAATTCCTGCATCCCCAGGCACAGAGGAGCACCCTGGCATCCCTTCCAACTCCAGCCCAGCCTGGAAGCGCAGACAGGGGCACTGGCACACAAAGCAAGCAGATGACTTATTTATGCTCATTTATTTAAAAATATTTATACTTTCCCTTTAAGGATCCAAGGCAGCTAGTTCACAGCATTAAAACAAAATTAGTAACTAAATACTACATCATAATATTTTAAAAAGCGTTAAACAGATATATTAAAACTCCTAAATAAGAGGAATATAAAACGCTCAAGTAAAACCAAATAATATAATCGCTTTCAAAAATCCCCTTGGTCAACTATCCATTTAAAGACCAGCTGACTGCTAAAACAAACAAACCCAAAGGCTTGTGATTCTTAAGTCACTACAAGGCAGCAAAACCTGTATGATATTTGCAGTTTACACAAGATGTAAACATTGTCAGTGTCTTGAGATCTTGGCTGTTTGTAACTTGGTGAGAACTTTTTAAATATATACGTCCTTCTCATCAGCAGAGATAAGGAAATTGAGGATTTACACCTCTTGTCTAAAGTTGTAGTACCATTAATTTTGTACTGTATATTGACTTCTGATAGTGCCTTTGCTGTTCCCTCTCCAGTGATGAAGAGTGATGAAATTGTGTAGGAATGCATTTGGCTGAGTTCAGCTGATGTGGTAGCTGTGCGACTTTCCTGGGGATGGTAACTTTGGTCATAGTGATCTATCCTGCATTTCCCCCCAGATAAAACTAGTAACGGAATGTGCTCTTTGTAGGTCAACTGGCTTTCAATTTATATCAGTGGGTTTAGACTACAAAGCCCAAAAGGACTTGAGCTCAGAATAATCTGAAACACCATCTCCTTTCACATGAACTTATCCAGAATATGAGGTGCCTTTGCCTATCTGAGAAACTCTAAGATGTCCCTGAGAGGCAAGACTTTTCCTCCAGCTCCAATAACCATTAAATATTAGATGGTTAACACGTCTGGAGAATGCACAATCTAACCAGAAATACCAAGAGTAACTGGGGATTTCCATACCACCACTCTTTGCAATACTGTAAGGCAGTAGTTTGAGAACTTTAGCTCTATTATTGTTATGGACTACAGTACCACCACCATCCACAGATTCGCATCTGCAGATTCAGTTATCTGCAGATGATTACCAGCAGGTAGTGGAGTGGGGTGGGGTGTCGGGGGCGATAGCTGTGTCGCACTGCCTGGGTGGCGGACTGGGGGGCCCAGCACCTCACCACTCCCAATGGGCAGGTTGGCAAGGTGTCGGGGGTGAAAGCCAAGTGGCACAGCTTTCGCCCCCCAGCACTAACCCACTCCCACTGGGCAGGTCGGCGGACCGAGTGGTGGGAGAGTGTGCCTTCACTTCACCCAGTCCGCCGTGCTGCCACACCTTCAGGTGAACCGGGCGGTACGAAGGTACTCTCTCCCACCTCCCAGCCCACTGACCGGCCTAGCAGGAATGACTGGGTTAGTACCATGGGCAAAAGCAGCACCACACAGGTTTCACACCCGGCACATCACCACTCCCCAATGGGCAGGTCGGCGGCCCTTCACGCTACCCAGCGCTTGGGGGGTGTTGATGTCACCCCACCACTTGTGTCGCCACCACCACTCCCAGATAAGAGCATTCACTCTTATCCATGGATTTCGGTATTCGTGGGCTGGCCTGGAACTGATCCCCCACATAGATTTGGGGGTTCTACTGTAATTCTGATATCAGTTTCCATTAGCATTTTAACAGGCAGTCTGATACTTCATCCTGAACAGTTTGAAAGAAATGACAAAATCTCCCTACTACTGACATCAGAGACCTTTGGGTAGGAGGCGGCATATAAACTGTATAAATAAATAAATAAATAAATAAATAAATAAATAAATAAATAAATAAATAAATCTTAATGACTGTCCTCCCAGACAGTTGTTTCAGCTTTTTGCAATGTAGAATCTTTTGTTGACTTGAATGTAATAGCAGTCTATAGTTTAGAGAGACCATTTTATTTAGATTTTCGGGTAGGATAACACCTAGCTATTTTATTGGAGCTGTTGGAAAACATGTACCAACCACCTCTTTTAGTTAGATCTATTTGAATTAACAGATAAGCAAGATAGAAGGCCAAATTCAGAAAAGGTGTAAGAATCTGAGGATTTATTGTATTAAATTTGACACTGTAAATGCAATGCCATCTTTAAATTTGTTCAGAAAGCAATGATTCCCATTTTATTGCAACACTAAAGGGATCCTATAAAATTGGAAAATGGCTCCATGTGAAGGCAACAAGGAACAGCGAGAGCAGACACTCCTGTTTGATGCCCCGATTAATAGAAAGGTGAAAAACTAAACCACAAGTTGTAAAGAGTATTGGCTGCTATAAGGAGTTTGCAAGATAGGTATAGATTTCTCCTCCAGATTCATTTTCCTACACACTTTTAGAAGATATTGCCATTTCAACTTACTGAATGCTGAGGGCTCATAAGAGCAACTGATTTGGATCTAAATTCAGAAACCAGATTAATGACATGAAGCGAGTGATGGAGAGATCTATATGATTTTCCAATAAACCCAAAATATAACATATGAACTTATAACACATGAACTTACAGTAATTTATTTGCCAAAGCACTTCTGGAAAATTTTGAATCCGCTATAGAAGGACCACACCAGCATGTAATGAGTGGTCTGTTTGGCTGGGGAGAGTGATGGGGCCTCACAAAGGGCTTCATATCTTAGGTCATGCCCATCTCTAACAGTATGTCACAAAATATTTTATTAATAACAAATCCTTCTGCTGTTTTCACCATCAAAGTTCTGTTTATTTCCCATCAAGCTCATGAAGGATACTGACTTGTTTTGTACTTTGTGTTTGGACTCTACATTTTTAATATTTGAGAGAAACTGGTCCTGCGCCACAGAGCCTCGTGGCGCAGTGGTTAAATGCCTGTACTGCAGGTTAAACTGTGCTCACAACCTGGGTTCAATCCCTGGTAGCAGGCTCAAGGTTCACTCAGCCTTCCATCCTTCCGAGGTCGGTAAAATGAGTACCCAGCTTGCTGGGGGGGGGCAATGTGTAGCCTGCACACTGTAATTAAAGAATTGTAAACCGCCCAGAGACTACTTGTAGTGGTATGTGGCGGTATATAAGCAGAACACTTTTGCTTTTGCTTTACTGCTTGAGAGGATACTTTTAAGTGCAAAATTCTTTGATACCTCCCTCTCTTACTACTGTTTTATTGAGAGCCATAAGATTGCAATCTTTACATCTAGAGATAGATTTTCTTTAATTATGTCCAGTAGAGCCTTTTTCATTTTATCTTTGTCTTGACATTTAACTAAGGTGGGATTAAAGGACCAAGAGAAGAACACGGCAAGTGAATCATATTTGCGCAATCATTTGAATTGGGGCATGATCCAATGCAGTGATAGGCCTGATCTTTGCAGGTTTAACATTTTTCTACCATTAACTAGAAATCAGAAGACAATACAAGCTCACATAAGTATTATGCCTGAGAGAGAGAAAAATGAGTAATCTCTTCTGCTAGGCTATAACAATCTCCATGAATCTACCAAACAAAAATCCTTAACAATACCAAGTTGGTGATGGAAATAGTGCTTTTCACGGAAATTAATAGCGTTGAGACTACTCAGTTGTGCAATCAAGGCATCCACCAGAATTCTAGACTCTTCGCCAAAGGTCTCAAGCAAGTTAAGCAACTTCTGAAGAAACATGGCTTGGTAAAAATGTGGGCAATATATTGAGCCCATTATTTTTTTTCTATCCTACTAAGCACACCATTTACAAAAATGGAAGCACATCCAATCTCAACTGATTTCTGAAGCTAAGCAGGGTCAACCCAGGTTAGTACTTGGATGGGAGACCACCAGGGAATACCAGCGGCTGTAGGTGCCTGGAGTAGGAACTGGCAAACCCCTCTCGTATTCCTGCCAAGAAAACTCCATGGACGTGGAGTCACAAAGAGTCGATCATGACTGTAATGACACAACACCCACACACCATCACTTAGGGCCTGTTTACATTTCAAATACACCAAAACCAGTTCCAAGAATAATTGCAGTTAACTGAAACATCAAAACATTCTTTAAATTTGTGCTGGAGAATAAATGAACAAGTCATCTCCGTGTTGAGTCTCATGTAAAATAAAATATTGTGAACTTCTTCGTGTATAATGCTGTACATCTTTTTTTTTCTCAACATCCTAGTCAGGGTAAATAAAATCATTATTTACAAATCTAATTGATTCAAATCATGATTTAATTTTTTTTTCCAAATCAATTTGTTTTCAATCAAACCCACCCTTATCTTAGCCCATTCACCATGAGATAATTTTTAAATTAGAAATATAGTTTGGTGGGCTTGTATTATTTAGAGAGATGTTTGTCACCTTCCAGCAATACTGAATGGTTATAGTTTTTGTTTTGTTTTTCTGAAATTATCTTCATGTGCTTGTTCTGATGGGGAAGCTGTACCCCGTTGTATTGAAAAGCAGAGTCCCAAAACTGGCTCCATTTTTAAGTCTACAAGTAAAGTCATCCAAATGTTCATTATTTCTATAAGTTAACTGTCAAAAGATTGAATCTGATCAAACTTTTCAATTTTGTCAATAAAAACTGCCTCACTTCTCTTTGTAGGAAACTATCATAGTGATATTAAACTCTTGTTGTCACCCTGAATGAGAGATATATGATGATGCCTTGAATTACGAATGCCTTGAGTTACAAAAAACATCAAGTGGAGAAAAAAATTACTTCAAGACCAATCCTAAATTGTTCATTCTTCCTTTAGGAAGCAGTTGCTACTCTACTTGGACTTGGTGCAGATATTCTTGGACTACAATTTATTTATATATTTGACTTTTACACTGCCATCTAGCCCTAGGGCTACTCAGGGCAGTTTGCAACATAACGTCACAGTATAGCAACAACAACACATTTAAATAACCAAAATACATAATTATATAAACAAAATATAACTATATAAATAAACAATAAACTAAAAGAAAAGTAAAATACAAGTAAAAATAACCAGGTGATTGATCAAATAAGAAACAAAAAAGGAGATAAGCAGGAAAAAAATACAAAATTCTTAAAAGCAAGCACAGTCAATTGTCATGGTTTTGAGGACTTCCATTCCATGATTTGTGCTCCAAAATATGAGAACCTTGGGAACCACTAGTTTGGAGCAGGAGTGGGGAACTTTGGCAGGTCCAGAGTCCAACTGGGACCCAATGCAGATGTTATCAGGAGATGCAAAAATGGCAGGCAGCACCTGGTATTCTGAACCTCAGCTTGCACTATCATAAATCACTTATCCAGAGTGGCCATAGCTTGCAAGAATTGTAGCATCAAACAACTGAAGCATACAAGGTACTCCCCCCAGATTTCAGGTTAGTGTAGCCTTATCAAGAGTAGTTAATGCCACATTAATTTGTATCTTTTAAACATGTAATTTCTGTACTTCTTAGTGAGCCCTGTCTTGGGATTATGGGACCTACAGATCTATCATTTTAGAGTAGCAAATATGAACAAAATTGACCAAATGTATGATTAAAGATAAAGAACAGAAAATTAAGCAACAATATTTCTGTTAACTTATGTTCTGCAGTATCTCAAGTCTAGCAATAATTTGTTTCCAAATAGCCAATAAAGTTTTATTATTTACAGTTCATTAATGTAACAGAAGGATTTTCAGCAAATACAGCAATCCAAGGGGAAACAGAGTAGCTACAAGATATTACACTCACAGTTATACTATTATGTGCTGTCAGTTCAGAACTAATTTACAGCAATCCTGATACAGCTTTCAAGGTGAGATTTTTAAGGAGTGGTTTTACCAGATCCACCCCTCCCCTCGTGAGTTTCCACCAGATTCAATCCCAGGCTTCCATGACTTTTGGCCCATTAGTCTATCCAGTGTACAACACTAGGTATCCCATTACACTTACAGACACCACCCTAAAAATAATAAAATAAATAAAATAAAATAAAATAAAATAAAATAAAATAAAATAAAAAAATAATAAAAAATAAAATAATAAAATAAAATAAAATGCACTAGCAAGAAAACCATTTTTCTACATAACAATACCACCACCTGCTGACCATTTTACTGACTTACATGAACGAACCATAATTAGTATTTCTACAGATTTGGTTATTAAACTGTAGTTAATTTTTAAAAGCATTTGAAGACTTAAACCATTCACTTGAAAAAAGCGCTACTACTGTACATCTGACTGGTTCTTCCTTCCCCTGCTATACTTCAAATACTACATGAAATTGAATCCTAACCAAGCACCGCTTAGATAAATTCCAGTTAAATACCAGCTCTGAACATTAGTTTTCTAATGATTCCAGATAAGACTTCTTTAAGAACAAAAAAATTTATCTAAGACTAATTCTAGTGAACTTAATGGAATGTTTTTGAGTAGACATGCATAGAATTATACTTTCAGTTATTCTATGTGAGCATTTACTTCTAAAATGCATTTTTATGACAAATTTGTCTTGGCTTTTAGTTTTTACGTATCTTCAAATATGCAAGTAAAATGAATCTCTCTTTTAACTTTTACAAAGAACACAGAAAAACAAAAACAGTAACTTATTGTTTAAGTCGATTATGTACCACCAACTAGAATTTAACCCTGCATTGATCAGATCACCACCATCTTCTCGGAAATGGAGAGCTGAAAGGGACCCTGTGGATGACCGAGTCCCGCCCTTGTGAAAGAGGTATTGGAGGGAATCCAACTCCCAACGTCTTGCTCTGCACTCAGATGCCTAAACCACTCATCTACCATTTAATAATAATAATAATAATAATAATAATAATAATAATAATAATAATAATAATAATCATAATAATCATCATCATCATCATCATCATCATCATCATCATCATCTTGCACTATCAAGTCAATTCTGACTTATGGCAACCCTTTTCAGTGTTTTCCAGGTAGATAAAATTCAGGGGTGTACCATTCCCTTCTTCTGAGGGTGTCCCTGGGACTGTGCAACTTGCCGAAGGCCACAGAGGTCGGCACTATACACAGGAGACATGGTAGGCAATTGAACTTCCAAGCTCTGTCTCAGCAGCCTAACTTGCCATCTGGACATGCTATCTAATTTTGGGGAAGCTAATGAAACATTCAAGCAGCAATACCCATGCAGAGAATGGAAGCCAAGAGTAGTCCCATCCGATTTCAAAATCTTCCTTGACTTCTCCCCAATGCATTTCAGTGGTACAGCAGCCAAAGGAAAAGGGGACAAAGTAAATGTTTCTTTCAAAATAAAGTGCGCACTCCCCACACAATTTGTTTTCAAAGTGTTACAATTGTAACAATTGTTCAGAGAGGAAAAAGATATTTCACAGCACATTAGCAGAAGGGAGTAATCCCCTAGAGGGGCTCCCCAGCTTTCAGATTAATCTACCAAACAGCTAGCAGGTTTCTGAAGTCCTCTGATCCTCACTGGCCATACTCTTTTGGGCTGCCGCACTGGGAGGAGCTAGGAAGACATCTACAAGAAATCAAGCCTTCTTGGTTGTGGCACCATTGTTATGGAATGAGCTCCCAATAGAACTGCACCAGGTCTGTTGTCAATTTTTAAGGGAAAATTCAAGACAAGGTTATTTCCAGAAGCCTTTAAGGGCATCTTCTTTTGAGCTTTGACATACTTATGCCACCTGGTTTAACTCTGGTTTTATGTCAGATCTACTGGCTATATTTTGACCATTTTTAATTATTTGTTATTCTATTACTGATGATTTGTCATTATGTCAAATTATGTTGTATTTCCTTTAATATTAAACTCGCAAAGTAGTGCCTAGTATTAACTGGACAATATATAAGCATTTCAAATAAATAAATAAATAAATAAATAAATAAATAAATAAATAAATAAATAAATAAATATCCTACATCATAAATTATTAACACCAGCATGCTGACCTATTAATGAATTTGTAAAAACATCTAATTTAAGTAAGTCTATTCCACCTTTGAGTAAAGCGAAAGAAAGTTAAACACATCATTATCAGAATCAACCCTTCATTACCTGTGTACAAGTGGTGAGGTGAGCACAGCTGACTCTTCTCTAGAAGAAAGCTTCCAGGATTCGTTCTGTTTGAAATCACTTTGCACCAACTCTCCCCTGACCCAGTCTGGTACATCTTCTGGGCCATCACTCAGCACTCTTGTTGAATTTGGTTCATCAAAGTAGATAGACTACATTTTAAAATTGAGAATTTTGAAAACATGTTTTCGTGACTGAAGTTTCCAAAAATAATCCCTAGCTCCCTCTTATAAACACTGTACATTTCTAGACTCCATAAAATATATACAAGATCTAAAATGGAACTTATTACACTTTGAAGACTCTAATCTTGGTTTTAACCATCTTAGCTTATACTCCACATAATTAAACTCAGTGTTTAGACACCTGCTGAACACCAGAAAAAAAATAACATACCTATGTCAGATTCCATTGGAGTAAGCATTTCATACTTCATATTACAGTCACCACTGATGTTAGTATACATGCTCAGGATCCTATGCTATTTCCTATACAGTGTTACCTTATATAGAGGAATTAATTCATTCCAAATGAAATTCTAAGCAAATTTTCCTTTATACAAATTCCCCATAGGAATGCATTTAAAACGGAGTAATCCCTAATTGCGACAATTACGTTGTACAGATTCGCTCCATAGGCGATTCTGTTAAGCAAATTTCCCCTATCTCCAGAATTTTTTATGTTGTGCAGATTTATGTATGTTATACAAGCCGTTGGTTATACGAGGGTCCACTGTCTATGGACATTGTCACCATTTCCCCCAGTTCTACACCAGAAGGAAGCATAATGTGTTTGCCCAAGACACTGCCTGCTCCCCCGCAGGAATAGCTAACATCAACATAGACCATGAGTATGGACTCATCACCTGCATGGAGCTCTCATCACACATAAGAGTGAAGATGGAGTCCCTCCACTCCCTGTCATCACTTCCAACAGATGAGAAGTGATGCATCTCCCACAAAGACAATGATTATTATTATGAAGAATCAAGATCTTAAGCATGTATTTATATGTTCATCTTTTCAACCTTGTGGTTATTTAGAAACTAATTAAAGATTACCTCACCTACATCAGACTGGAGCAGAAGTTGTTACTGCTTAAGTTTTCTAATATATATTTATTCATTTTCATTTTAAAAAAGATTTCTCGTTTGAGCTTAGTTGAAAAACTGAAATGAGTCCAATCTAATAAAGAGTCAACTCCTTATTTCTCTACGACAAAATGTCAAGAAAAAATTAAATTTGTTCAAAGCTTTATTTACAACATTGACTCAATATTGTGCAGCAGCACTGGATGTACTGACTCCTACTTCCTTCTATTCTTCAAAGCGCTCTGCTCCCATGTTTACACCAACAAGCACATTTCAGTCTGTTTAATGTCAAATGGAAGCTAACTTCTAGATATTCAGAATTAGCTTTGGGAGTACCATAGGAAGGCCCTATTTCCACTTTCTCCAGCAGAACTGCCCTACTGTCTCTCAAGTATTTCCATTAATGCCAAGAGCCTGATGCCAATATTCACCATGTATGAAGGAAGAGTTTTCAATATCCCTGCTTCTGGTTTCTGTGTAAAGGGTCCCTCCAGCACTCCCCTCTTCAGCATATGCAGCAGCAGTTTTGCATATAAATTCCGGTTCTTCCGACCAACAGTTCCTGTGCCTGCACCTGATGGCTCACAAAGTTTTTTAATCCAAAGTGCACATCTCTGGCGTTCTGAAGGAGAAATGGATGATGAAATTGCAACAGTCAGAACACTATCTTTTTCTGTAAATACTTATGCACAGAAATAAATATGCCATATAGTCAAATAAATATTAAAGAAAACAAATCTGCATTGCCAAAGTTAGCATTTAGCCACAAACTTTTAAGCAGAAAACCACAACTAAGACAATAGAACCCTGACATTTCACTGAAAGTCTAAAATTTCCATGCATGAAGTCAATAAAAATTAGAATGAGATACACAGGATATAAATTTAAAATCTGACACACAAGGTATTATCAGTTTGTGGAATTCCCTGCCACAAGATGTGGTGATGGCATCTAGCCTGGGTGCCTTCAAAAGTGGATTGGACAGATTCCTGAAGAAGTCCATCACAGGTTACAAACCATGATGGAGATGTGTAATCTCCAAGCTTAAAACCAGGGTACTTCAAGGGCCAGATGCAGGGGAGTGGTAGCAGGAGACATATCTAGTCTCATGCACTCCCAGAGGCATTTGGTGGGGCCACTGTGAGATACAGGAAGCTGGACTAGATGGGCCTTTGGCCTGACCCAGCATGGCTCTTCTTATGTTCTTACATGCACGCTGAAGGAAAAGATCAGATTAGAATGGTGTAAAACATGAAAAATCACTCCTTTATTTTGGATGTCTGACCAATGCAACTTTATTGCATATGAAAGCATACCTGTTGCTAACTCACCCACATGGGAGGAGGTAACAAGTGAGGTAGTCGCTGGAAGCAAGATTTTGGTTGAATATCATGAAAATCTTTATAACTGTTAGAGCAGTAGGGCAATGGAACCAATTCCCTCAAGAGGTGGTGAGTGCTCCAACACGGGAGGCATTCAAGAGAATTTTAGACAACCACCTGGCATATATCCTTCAATCTGTATTCCCGCCTTGACCAGGGGTATGGTCTTGACTTTGTAGCCTCCTTCCTACTTCTTGATTCCATAAACCAGTCTCAGGAATGTTCTCCAAGCATAGTTCTTTACACATATTATTCAATGCATGCCACAAAGAGTACACTGAGCCTCGTGGCGCAGTGGTTAAATGCCTGTACTGCAGGTGAAACTGTGCTCACGACCTAGGGTTCAATCCCAGGTAGCAGGCTCAAGGTTCACTCAGCCTTCCATCCTTCCAAGGTCGGTAAAATGAGTACCCAGCTTGCTGGGGGGGGGGCAATGTGTAGCCTGCACACTGTAATTAAAATTGTAAACCGCCCAGAGACTACTTAAAGTGGTATGGAGCGGTATATAAGCAGAACACTTTGCTTTTGCTTTTACTCCCCATCCCCACATCACTCTTTGTTGATTACTGAAGATGGCAGGCATCATGTGGCACATGCACTTCACAATATTTAACATGGTGTAGTACTCCTCTTTTGCACTTCAAATCTGTCCCTGTGCTAGACAGACAGCAGAGGCCACACAATCTGTATCCTTTTTCTGAACCTGAAAAGCCATTTGCACTCATATGTACTTACATGAACCTTAAGATCAGTATCGAGGGACCTCCTCTCTGACCACCCATAAGAACTGCTAGACAGGCACCTAGCAGGCACAGGGCCTTCTCTTCAATGGCCCCATGCATCTGAATTGTTCGGGGAAATACACTGCAGCACCCCACCCCTTGATAGCTTTTAGACAGACTGTTAAGACCTTTTTATTCCACCCAACTTTGAATGCTGTATTGTGGTGTAATTGATTTATTTATATCCAGTGTTTTAATGATGCTTTATTGGAATCTGACTTTCAATTTAATTGCTTTGCCCAATATAGTTATAGGTTGCTAATTTTACATTTTTTAACATATTGTTCTGCAATCCTGTATTGTTTTCTTGACCACTGGAATCTGTCTTTGGAGGATCATTTATACCAAAATATTCCTTAGAGATCTAATCAGCAATAGTTATCATCATTGTTGTCCATTATGCTGTATATTTAACCTGCTCTATCTACCAAATTTAATGTTTAACTTACTCCATGCAATTAGTGTAAAGAACAGTGTACGTGGCACCTAGACAGCAACACATCATTACTCAAGCAATTTAGAGTGGAAGTGGCTTGTAAACCCATTTACTCTCCTAATTCTATTCACAAAAATAAAAAAGAGAAACATAAACTTACTTGATTAGTTAATTGAGTAATCAACAAGGCTAAAAACACACCTTTCATTTATGTGGCTTATATAGGCTTATTTAAAATGAAAAGCATAAAGATGTACATCCTAAGGTTTACCTGACTTATGAGACAGTTTCAAAACAAAAGGCTTCATATCCACAACATAGTGATCAAATTCTCCATCCAACTTCTCCCATGTTTCTTCCTCACTACTCATTGTGCTTATTCAACAATCAGTGCTTAGGCGTACTTGAAAGTTCTGAAAACACAACACACAAATCAAAATGAGAATGCAAAACCTGACAAGACATTACATGTAAAATGTATATACACCGTTAACTATAATACATCCCTACGCACTGCTTAATGTGGGCAATATCTGCATTTTTTAAAAATTGGCAAAAAAATCTACCTCACAAGTTATAAAATCCAAAAGGGATGCATTCATAAATTGTGCAGTCTTTTCCTTCTCATGTATTGAGATAAAGGTTGTTTATTTCTCTGGACAATTAAAAAATACTGTTTTTCTCATTTACAGCATTTTTGGACAGCCTTCGAGGTCAGACTAACTTTGAAAGTCCTGTGACTTCTAAAAGTAAGACTGCCCAGAAAGCACCTTAGAGGCAAAAAGGAGACATAATAAAGCAGGTAACAAGGAAACCATTGGCCTCACAGTTTCTCCCACCCCTGCTTCTGATGCATAAGGGAGGCTTACTTCTTTGTTAGTCTGTGCAGTTATTTCAGGATTTGGGGTATAGTTAAGGAAAGGATGAGTCCTGCCCAGACAGTGCAGCAGACGCAACCCTGACGCGCCAATCGCTTTCCGCTGTCCGGATGCACTAAGACTCGCAGCCCTTTCCTTCCCACTCCAGTCACACCGAGTTCAGGACGGGGCTCCAGGCCCACTGTTTTAGGGGGTGCCACCTTCAAGAACAGCCCCACCCGTGGGAAGGGGGGTCTGCTTTTCCAAGGAGCGCGAGGCTGGGGCTGCAATGGCCGGGCTTCGGCGGGGGGGGAGCAGCTTCAATCCAACCCCGCCAGAGAGCGGCGCCACCCGACCCCTCCTGGGGGGGGGGGGATAGCCCAGGAAACAGGGCGACCCACCCTAGCCCGAAGCACGGGGGGGGGCAGAGCCCGCCGAACTCTTTTCCCTTTCTTGCCTCCTCCTCCTCTTCTTGAAGCGACCGGGGCTGCCGCGCCTGACACCCTCCGTGGAGGAGGAGGAGGAAGAGCCCACGGAGGGGCGTCTGCCTGGAGCCCAGCCCAGCCCAAGCAACGGTTTAAATCCTGCCCGCCCTTTCCCGCCAGACGCACAGGAGTACCTGGGGAATCCTTCCCAAGCTGCTTCCGCTTCCGGTGGGGCGGGCGGGGCCCGGTTGCGCGGCAGGGTTGCTAAGCAACGCGCCCGGGCCCTGAGCGGAAGTCTGTTCAGAGGGGGCGGGGCTTGGCTGGGATCCTCCGCTTAAGGAGGGGGCGGGGGAGGTGGCGTTTAAAGGTGTTCTTGCAACACTCAAGGCTGTGGCTTGCAGGGAGTCAATCCACCTCGGCTTTGGTCTTTCTCTGTCGTTTGCTATCTAAAATTTCTCATTGAGACCATGTAAGGCTAGATTCTGATTTCCAATTCCTTTTACAACAAAAGTGTGAGGCGAGATGCACAGGAGACTGGGGGAGGGGGTTGTCCAGAGTGAGCTGTCCCCTCTGGTGGATATACCAGCAGTACCTGAGGCTACGTGTGGCTTTGCACCATCAGTGAAGGCGATGAGATTGCAGGAGAAGAGCGAGGTTGGAAGAGGCGCCGAAGAGGGAGAGCCAACAAGAGATGCCTTGTTGTTGATGATGGAAGAGGGGGGAAGGGGAATGGAAAGAGGACTGGGGCTATAAAAGAATATAAAAGAGCAGGGTGCAAGTGGATCTGAAGGAGACTGCCTGGAATGGTCTGTTTATGTACTTCCCAAGGACTAGGGTCCTTGCAAGAAGGGACAACGTGAGGAGGTGGAGGAGAGTGGGGAGCATGAGCGCAAGATGGAATAGGCTCGACACCAGTGTTGGGGGATGCTATGTTCTGGATGAGGACCACCACTGAGGAAGCCCAGTGAGGAAGGGATTCCTTAATGCTGCCAACCCAGACTCAAAATGGACAAAGTTTGTTGATGTTTTGGACCCAGTTGTTCCTATGGGAGTTGTAGCACAGAAATTTGAACAGGGTTGTAATAAAAGTTTACAGTGGTACCTTGTATAAAGGAATTAATTCGTTCCAAATGAAATTATGTTAAGCAAATTTTCCTTTATACAAATTTCCCATAGGAATGCATTGAAAACAGAGTAATCCCTCATTGCCACCATTTTTATGTTGTACGGATTGGCTCCATAGGCAATTCTGTTAAGCAAATTTCCCCTATCTCTGGAATTTTTTATGTTGTACAGATTTTATGTTATACAAACCCTTTGTTATACGAGGGTCCACTGTATTTGGTAACCATTCATCTCCTGATGCTTCTGGGTTCACCCAAGAGGAACCGTCTAACATGAAAGATGAACCCAGTCACAATAAGCTTTTAACATCTGGGACCAGATATGGGTTTATTTTGACATCTTCAAATAGTTGAAAGAGATTATGGAGCTTTACATAACTCAATAACATTTAGACATCTCCAAATCATACAGCACTTGCCACCAAAATACTGTTCCTTCAGAAAGCTTTCTAATTTCAACTGGAGCTGGGAAAGGCATTCAGTAAGACACAGTGAAATATGACTGGTAGCATCTTATGTAGTTTCAGAACATTGTGAGATACATTTAGGGACCCAATGAAACCTTTCATATTCACTATGTAATGGGGTAAAGAAATTCAACTGTGGTATTTCCATACGAACTCCTAGCTCTTTATGTGTTTGTGTTTGGCAATCATTCACCTTTTCTAATGCCTAAATAACTAGATAAAGGAGTTTCTACTGAGTTTCGTTGCTAATCTTGGATTTTAAGAACATATAGAGAGGCTTGGGTTTGGAACAGTTAATCTCTCAGTGAAGCAGAGATCACTAGTACTAAATGTTCAGAGTGTCTGGTTGGTTACCAGGCTTCCTTGCATCACCTCATAAGCATGTTTGTCCTCTTCCCTGGCTCTCCCATCTTATTTGATTGATACATTATACATTTTGATCACGGAGGCATGCTCCATGCAAGAATACAAAAGATATCTGCCAGGTGGTAGTGTAGATTCTCTTGAATGGCTCCTTAGACTGGATACCAGTTGACAATGAAAGGGACTTTACCAAAGTGCATTTGAACATAGTGGTACTAGCTGCATTAAAATGCAGGTATAGTGGTAGTTGGCTGCCTTGGCAAACTTTGAGAATGTATATTTCCCCAAACCAGCCCTGGCTTTAAAAGACTGGCTTTCATACTTGTCTCAGATGTTCTTTAAATTGATAGTACCAGTTGGAAGTAGGCATGGGGGTCAGCACTGTAGAGTGACGGGAACACACAGGGATTCTATGCAACATTCATCATTCAAGACACGCTCACTCTGGAGTCAGATCATCTAAAAGGCTGCACTCTAAGATTCTTTTAGCAGCAGAGAACAATTTTGATGGGACCCAAAGACTAGTTTAAGGAGACCCACCACAGTCTGTACCAGCTAGGGCCAAATTATGTGATAAGCCATTGTGAGCCTCTTTAAATTACTTTCCCCTCAATCGTTGCCACAGACAACAGCCACAGAATGTGGATGGGCATAGTTTAGAACAGTGGTGGTAAACCTTCAGCACTCCAGATATTTTGGACCACAACTTCCACAGTCCTTTGTCATTGGCAATATAGGCTTGGAATTCTGTGAGGTGTGGTCCAAAACATCTGGAGGGCCAAAGTTTGGACAAACCTAACTTAAGCAGATCATCTTGGGATAAGAGGTATATCATCCATCCCTCAGTTTATCTAGAAATGATTCCTAGTGCATCTTCCAGCTACATGATGAATTATGACATTAAAAAGAAACAGATACTGTACATACAAAATTCACAGGTCTCCATGAGGAATGAAAAAAATCTTAGACTGGTTACCAACATTTACAAGGGCCATCCAAAATTTATGAAGAGCCATTCCTATCGCCAAAAGAAGCTTAGCACCTCAGATAGGCTTTTCAATGTTTGGACTAAAACCCAGAGCAGATTTGTCATACCAGTGACACCTGACATAACCATCCTTCACTGCAAAGGGATGATACAAGCCTGCCTCTATCCTTCCTCTTTCTGATCCACTATGGATTGAGACTCTTTGGACAATGAGGGGCTAGGGAAGTACTAGTCACCTCTGGTAATAGTTTTCTAAGGGAAGAGATTATATTGCTAGTCAGTATCTGGAGGTGAGCACTTCCTTGAAGAAGAGGAACTCAGTCTCTTATACAGAAGTTGCACAGTTTTGCAGCTGCCTAACTTCTGTTGAAGAAAGTAAAAAGCCCAGAATCCCCTGTACTCACCACAATACAGCCACAAAAGGAAGGGGGTGTACTAAGCCGCTTAGCTGCAGCCGACTGACCCTCCAGAGAAATGTATTGTGGAAAATACAATTGTTAAATATATCAATTCCCTGTGTGATGCAACTCACAATTTGAATTGTAAAAAAGATAGAATGCAGTTTGCTGCTTTTGTACAATCTAATTTTCCCGAGCTCTCTTATCTTTGTGAGTGCCTCAGCAGGTTGCCACAAGAAACACGAGCACTGCTTGAGGCACTCTTTCAGTTGTTTTATAAAGAAAAAGGCAGGCTTCATTCATCATCATAAGCTTTTGGAAACACTTCTAGACACAGTACAATATTCCAGGGTTTCTGTGCAAACCTTTCATGTTTGAAATGTGGGTCACAAAATTCACTTCATAGCATCAAAGACTTCAGGGTAATAATTTTTTTATTCTTGTTGCCAAAGGATAATAATTATGGAAATATCAACAGTTTTCTCCTGAGAAATAGTGACTTAAGTCCTTTAATGCATTTATCTTAGAAATTGGTAAGTAGAATTAATAACCCACAGTTAGTAGGGAAAGTAGAATTCAAAAAAACCTCAAGATTTTGTTCAGAAAGCCAGTGTTATCAGTTTGTTAAGAAATTAATCCTGCTGTGATGTAAGAGTCAAACAGTACTTTCAGGCATTATATGCCCTTGTATATGCGTGACTGTTCATACCAAAAGTTTACAACTATTAGACTATTATTTATTCACCATAGCTAAAATTTTATTGGAATTTAATTTCAGAGTCAGTGAAAATACAGAAGTCACAGAAGCAAAATGGAACTAATTTCCAAACTGCTAGTTGTACCCCAGGTTGTGCACCTAGTTGTGACAGGAATGTGATCAGTACCCTTTTAATTTGCAGTTTGCCAACACAACTTAAAACACTCTGGAGTAAAACCCAATAGAATGGAATCCAATTTTGACAACATTGATAGTGTATTTTTTCACTAAACTGGGATATAAATCATTACTAGGTGTGAGATGCAACTAGAAACAATGTGCCCTCTAAATTTTGGCCTACTCCTTGGGATTCCGTTTGGTACACAGATGTGTGAACACCCCCCCCCCCCCGGTTGATGTTCTGTTGCAACAGAAATAAAAATGGTTGCTGCAATTGTATTGGAAAAGAAAAGGCAGCATGGTGGGAGGCAGAGCCACATGCACGCCAAGAGTGAAGTACTATTGTCAACAATGGGTTGGAGATCATTTATGATGCGTGTGAATGGTCTTTGTTGTGGGCCTAAAGTGGTAAGTACCAGTATATATGATTCAGTAATTTTCTTTTATGGATCTGTCTTGCAGTAGGCTACTTCTGGGTACAGTGGAACCTTGACTTACATACTGCTTGACTTGCATCATATTTGACTTGCAGCAAGAAGGGGCCTGTTTGACTTGAGTCGCAGGCTTTGACTTACATCTCGGAGCCCTGGCGCAAGGCACCGGAACTGGGCGGCAGCCACAACCCAGCATCGTGGCTGCCGCCTCCTAACTGCTCCTGCCTTCTTCCCCTCCTCCGGCAGTGGCGGCTTCGGCGAGGCCAGCTCAGAGCACCTGGAGCTGGTCCTCGGCCTCACCGAAGCCGCCGCTGCTGCCGGAGGAGACGAAGGGCCGGGAGCTCGGGGCTGGCCTCGCTGGTTAGACAGTCGGCTCAGTCTTATAAAAAATCTGGCTGCAGAAGTCTGGTCCACAATGGAAGCATTTTAGTTGGGGAGCTGTACAGTTGTGGGACTCTAATGGTAAGCATAGAGTTGTGCAGAACTTGGAACATCAGGTTAAAAATCAGTAAAACTTAAATGTTAGACATTGTTGCTATGAACATTAAAAAGTGGAGGCATATAACTTGTGGACTATAATTCCACTGCCTCCTCCTCTCTTTGAAGAGACATTTCATTTACATCCCCAGAAGGAATCTCCTATCCCAGTCAAATTTGTGTTAAATTGCTGTTTTTGGGGGTCTTTTTCATCATCTGGAACTGATTAATCCGCTTTCCCATTACTTTCTATGGGAAATGTTCGTTTGACTTAAGTCATGTTTGACTTAAGTCTAGACCACTGGAACGGATTAATGACGTAAGTCAAGGTTCCACTGTATTCACAATGCCCAGTTATTATTGGGGTTTTTTAGCCATATTGGATGAGTATTGTAGTCTGAGAAATGGGTGTGAAGATCCTTGAGTTTGGAGTCTCTGTCTTCTAAGCAGATGCAGCTTTATATGAGGGATTGGCTATAAACTATGAATTTAGCTGTGTGTTCAGTTCAGAAGCCGGAGGGATGCAGGTAGATATATTGATAAGTTAATTATTGATCCAGCATAGTGCAAAGGTGTCCATGTTGTAGCTTCTCAGTGGTGTCAAGAAAATGCACCAGTGTGGACTGCTGTCTTTGCCACCTGGTGCCAGGCGTTTTGGTTCTATGGCCTCTTGCTGATCCAGGAAGCTATAGCCCCAACTGAGATGCTACTTCCAGACACTAGTCTCCTGGTCAAGAGTGGAATGGCCAGGCAGGTGAGCCTAACTGGGACAAAGGAGATCCTTGCTGGTTCCACTCCTCTCTGTCCATCTTCAACTTTGTCTTGGTTTCCTCTCCTCTGTCTCCTCTTCCTTTTTTGGCTCTAGCTACACCAAGTATTTCCATGTTCTCTTTCCACTCAGATACAGACATTCCCACCTAGGCTGTCTTTTTCAGTGGGGTCAGTCTGCCAAGGATAGATGCCTTACCTGGTAAGCCACTTCCCCAGCTCTAGGGTAATGGGGACCCAGTATTTCCTCCTGCAGTCCCATGGGGTCCATGGAGGATTCTCCAGTTGGTCTTTGCTCTGAACTATCAGCCCTCCCTCTCACAGGAAACCACCAGCCACATTTAGTTTTTATTTAGAAATTTACCAGGTCATTTTAACTCATTTCCCCCTCAGTGAAACAACTTGATCAACAGCTTATTAACAGTCTCTTAAAGAATACTTCTTTTAACAATATATAGATGCACAATCATTGGTCAGCATGTGGCATGCAGTTAACTTCTTTTCATTTGTCTCTCACAATAGACAACTAGAGACTTACTAAACCACTAGTGTACCGGTATGAATTGCAGTCTGTGCAGTCCTATGGCTGCTTGATTATTGTTTGTTTGTTTTGGAACTATAGCTGCCAGAAGGCTGGTGGAATTCCCCAGTCAGTAATCCCCTTAAAGTCTTCTTAGTTATTTATTATAATTTGTAGTTAAAGCATAAATGAGGGGAAAAGCCTTCCATTACTGAAGTAAAAAATCGGAAGAATTAGCTGGCCGGGGATAAGCTCTGTGGCCCCATCCATCCAGTTCCTCTCCTCTTCCTCTCAGAATTCAGAAATGGCAGCATTTATTAATTTTTTTCCATTTATGCTAAAACATAACTATTTTAATATTTCCCTGTTAACTAGCCAACAAGACACCAGCAATAATGGTTAGCTGAATGCTCTATCAGGAAGACTGAGACTTATCAGTTGATTTCAGAGATTAGGCCAGACAATTTGTTCCTATTTTTAATAGTTTCTTGCTTATTTGTTATTGTAAAAAGTATTCTAAGCATTTGAATATGAATAACTAAAGATGACAGATTATATCCAATAGCGACTTCGGCTAGTCGATATTTATACACACAAAAGGCAAGGCATCCAATTTTCTGTCCCCTCACCTGTCCTCCCTTCTTCTTCCCATACTTGTCTACAGAATTTCTCACCCTTCAGGAGCTGTTAAGAGGAAGTAATGTATAGTGGGTATGTCAGTTCTAGTGGGGAACTGACATACTGGGGCGGGGGGGGGGGGACCCAGTGCCTGGCCTGCCCGAGCAGAAGTGCTTTTCACCAAGGAAGGGAGGAAGATGAGGTAAAAATGGTATTACAACATTCAGAGGTGACTCTGGCATTATTTTCTTTGGAGGAGAGGAGTGTAATTTTTTTCTATTGTGAGAGACACAACATTTTCCTGCTCCAGATCCATGCCCCAACTGTACAACTGCTAGTTACAGTTCCGCCTTCCACTACAGATACAAACGTGTCTACATTACTTGCTTAACTAGGCAATCAGGAATTCATCTATATATAGTTTATTTATTGCAAACAAGAAATTGAATTTTACAAATTAATAGAAATTGTACAACAAGTAAGTAGTGATGTGTGTAACAGTGCAATGTTGTGAAGTTACATCAACGCTGAAACTGATTTACACAGATACTCATTTAAAATGTGCATAAAGCATGGTCAGAGTTATGCTTGTCTTCAAGGTGCATATAGGCAGAAGGAACTTTGATGCATCATTTGTATGCATCTTTTGTAGCAACTGGAGATTGCTTCTTCAGCTCATGTTTTCACATGGTGTCAGGTCAGCTACATCTGTTTTGAAGACTGATCCGAACCACGAACGTTCTATTTAAAATAAATTACACATATAAGTAAGATATTTACTTTGGGGGGGGGCGGAATTAACAGTCACAGTGATACCTTATATATCTGTAAAGATTCTTAGTCATCCAGGTGAGGTTATCTGGAAGTTGTGTCTAACCTCCTCACCAGGCAGGGAAGGACAGGCCAGTCGACATCCGTGATTGGTACCATCCTTAGGATGCTGTGCCCGTGTGCCCGGCAACAAACAGCTGGTTCTGAGGAGAGGGGACTGGACCTGCCTGGCAGCTGTGATGCCGTGCTTCATATTTGTATCCCCAGGAATACCAACACTAGCTGTCTATCTTTAGCCATGTCCCTCATGTCCAAGAGCTGTCCAGACATGCACTAAGTGGCAGGCTGAAAGGCCAGTGGATAAGACTCCCCACTCCCCAAGCAGGCACTCCTAAAGCCCTGGACTTTAGAGACTCCCATTTGTACCACAAAGGTATCACCTTTGGGGCTAGGCCTCAACATTTCCAAGAACTCCACATCTCAGGAGCCAGAAGAAGCCAATGGCAGCTGTGTTCCCAGCAGAACCTTTTTGTGCTGTTGATGAGTTGACACTTGTTTAATCCTTTTTGTGTTTGTATGCTTGCCATTGTTAGCTTATGTAGGCCATTGCCAAATGCCAAAGGGGGTGGTGGAGGCCATCTGATTCTTATTCTGAGAACTTGTTCTGTACACCATGCAGACACAATCCTAAGCTAATGGTAATAAGAGGCCTCTGTTCAGCTGTAGTTACTGAAGGAGCAGTTGCCTACAAGCAGTTCCCCTTGGTCCTGCATCCTGTGCATCTCTCCTCCTGCTGGCTCTCCACATCAGCCTGGACTTGCTGACATGTTTTTTTCACTATAATGGCAGCCCTAAGGTTTGGGAAATCACTCTGACCTTAGGAAGCCAGTCTACGAACAATATACTAATTTAACATATGAATTCTTTGCAGCATTAATAGCATTTTGCTCATCTCCAGGTGGCTCAGAACAGGTGAAGGGCAGGGCAGGGGCTTTACTTTAACTGTATTGTGGTGTGGAGTGTCCAGAAACGGTCCAGCTTCTTCAGTGGCTTTAATCCTCTTGCCTCCTGAGACATCAGGGCTTCCATCCCATCCAAAAGAGTTTGGGAACCACTGGCTGTTTGAGTGTGTGTGTATGTGTGCATGTGTGCGCGCGCACTCGCACTTCATCTCCAAAACACTTTGGATGCCTATCTTCCCCCTCCCTGAAAAATAGGCCACCATTCTCTTCAATTTCAGGAGCTCTGTTGAAGGATCCCTTCCACTTTGTATCGACCTCTTAAATTGTTAGTCATCTAGTTTATCTTCAGGTTAAGCTGAGGGCGGTCACTTCACGTGTTCCGTTTGTGCTACAAGAAAATATTAACCTTACCTTTGAAACATGTTGGGGCTGTAAGGACACCATCTATGCACTGAGCAGGTGCTTTATAACTACAATGCTGCTCTTTGTTTTTACAGAAAAACCAGATAGTCTCAGCGTGTCGTATTCCACTCTGGAGATGGTCTTGCACCTTTACTTTCTGATCATTGTACAGTACTGTTGCTCTCTTAACTGGTATTTGACATGATGCTGTAAGTGAAGGAGGGAGGGACAGATGTTGTGGTTGGACAATAAAGCATCCAATTTGTCAAACAAGGCAACAATTATACTCATATAATATCACTGTTACATAATATCACTGTTACATATGCTTCTGAGGTCAGTAAAATGAGTACCCAGCTTGCTGGGGGGGCAATGTGTAGCCTGCACACTGTAATTAAAATTGTAAACCGCCCAGAGACTACTTAAAGTGGTATGGGGCGGTATATAAGCAGAAAACTTTGCTAATATATTTATCTGACAAGGCCCTTGTTAAGTGACTGTGTTGCTCAATCCCCCACAATAAATAATTAAACCTATATTAGTCATAGTTAACTCTGTTCTAAATTGGAACCATAATGTGTGCATGCTTTTCCAAATATTTTTTTCTTAAAATAGTTGAAATTAATCTGGGAAGATTACGTCACTACATTGAAATCTGTGTAAATCAGTAGGCAAAAGTTAACGATGACCTAGCTCTCCATCATCAATGATAGATTATCCAAGTGTTATAAACTATTAAGTGATGCATTCATTGACATCACAATAAAAATAGAAACAATTTGTATTCAAAATTCAGCCACAATATGTTTCTGATGGATAAAAATCACAATTCAGTCAATGACTGAGGTGCTAGTCTTCTCACTTCCATGTCAACAAAAATCTTGAAGCAGTTTTGTGTGCGTGTCAGGAATGTCTTGATTTATTGACTGGGAGTTGGGGGCGTAATTAGACAGGAAGGGAGATGTGGATTCACGTGCTGTGAAGTCACACAGGAGAATTCAGGTCTGTTCAGAAATCCTGATTATTTTTTTTCAGGATTCTGTTTGAAAACATTACCACAGAGAGACAGGTTTACTTGTCCTCAAGCAACGACTGGGGGGAAATGCAGGAAATGGAGAGGTCACTCATGGAAAGGTCACTCATGTACCAACTCTTAATGTGAAGAGCATGATGACATTCTCCTTAGCCTCCCGGTGAATATGCCTACCATTTTACCTTCATTGTCATATTTATTTATTTATTTATTTATTTATTTATTTATTTATTATTTATTTATTTATTTATTTGTCACCACCCATCTCCCCAGATGGGACTCTGGTCAATTTACAATATAAAACACAGCAAAACAATACAGTACTCCCCTGTTGAACGTGGGAATTACGTTCCCCAGCCACCTGCAATAAATGAAAATCCGCGATATGCAGACGCCCTAGTGGTGACACCCTAGTGGTGCATATTGGGTCAGGTCTGGATCCTCCTCTATGGATGTGTGTTTTTCTTCTTCCCTCCTCTTTGTAAGGGATCTGTTCTCAGCCACACCACCACCCTCTCTCTTTCCCCTTGCTCACCTGCTTGCTTGCTCCCTTGGCTAGCTCCTTCCCTCTCCTTCCTTCTTTCCCAGCCACACTACCACTGCTCCAGAAAGGTGCCGAGTGAGGGGCAAAGTGCACGTGTGAAGGAAAAGGCAGGCACCGGGGTGGTGGTAAAGTCTGAGAACGGACCCATTTTGCCTCAGCCCTTAGCTGGGGCAACAGTGGCAGTGGCTTCTCTGTTTTCTCTCATTCCCTCGACCTTCCTTTAGTGAGCTTCCTAGCCATACCGCCACCATTCCGGAAAAGTGCCGAGCGAGGGAGGGAGAACACATGTGAAGGAAAGGGCAGGCGAGGTGGTGCTGGTGGCTGAGAATGGACCCCTTCCTTTACTGAGGTGAAAGCTTGCTTGCTTGCTTAGTTGGCTCCTTCTTTCCCAGTCATACTGGAAAGCTCTCTAGTGAGCCTGCGGTCAGGTGGGTGAAGGGAAGAGCAGGCGGGGGATGGTGGTGGCTGAGAATGGAACCCTTTAGTCTCAGACTTAGCTGGGGCAGCAGCGGCTTCTCATTTTCTCCGTTTTCTTTCGTTCCCTCGCCCTTCAGCTTGTTGAGGTGGAGGGGGGTGGAAGCGGCACCTTGCATGCGCTCTGTCTTTGGCTTGCAAACCCTCCACTGCCTCACCAAGCTGAACTCACCAGTGGGGGCTCCTTCAGCTTGGTGAGGTGTAGGGGGCACATAAAAAGTTTGTGATATACTGAGACCGCGGTATATGAACCGTGATCTGGCGGGGGACTAGGGTAAAAATTAAACAAATCTAAAAACACCCAAAACTGACAATATACAAACAATCATTTTTATGATTGCACAAGGCAGATGAACAAGCCCCAACCCTTAAAAAACAAACAAATGCTGAATGGTACCTCTGCACATTGGTTTTGTTGACCACTGCCCAGTCTTTTCACACCTAGACTCTGTAGGTCCATCCAGCACATATGGATCATTACAACCATAGGTCACAGTAGCTTTATAGTGAAATGATCTGCGAAGGGCAAATTGTATAAATCCATTTTCAATTTCTTGTGGTCGTGGGCATTCTACAGCTGTGTTGAATGGAGGAAAATAATGTCATGATAATTTATTTTTATTGTTTATTTATTTATTTGATTTATATATCGAGAAGATATGCTGTCGGGCTTCAGATTCAGCCTAGATCAGGCATGTCCAAACTTCAGCCCTCCAGATGTTTTGGACCACAACTCCCACAGGCCTTTGCCATTGGAAATACAAGCTTGGAATTCTGGGAGCTGTGGTCCAAAACATCAGGAGGGCCGAAGTTTGGGCATGCCTGGCCTAGACTGTAAAAGCTTTGTGTTTTGATTCCTAAGCTGATATTGCCCTGAACCCTGGCAACATTACAAAAAGAACAAAGATAACATTGCCAAGGAAGGGCTAAGAGGCAACGTGAGCACTGTCTCTTTTAAACATAGGCACTCTGTATTTATACTGGTACTTACACCTGCATTCTGGCATTGCAGTCCAGCTCCCATTGGCCTGACAGAAAGCTGTCTCATTTCCAAACAGAGCTAAAGGTGGTAAACATTCAAGTTCAATTTTGTCTTGGAAGACTGATATGTTCCCGGACTTAAGTCTATGATAGGAAAGGGCTGAGAATTCAGAAACTGGAGGCGGAGGACAAATCACAGCTGGAAAAGAATGAAAGGAAATAAATTCGCTCCACACAATGTAATGCTAACATTACAGGTAAATGCCTGGTACAGAATGTACAATTTTTAATATATAGGAGTATTTGCTGAACCATTAAATAGCGAATAAATGGCTATAACTATTAGCTACTACGTAGTGACTGTGTCTTTTTGAATGTACCATACATGGCTACACAGACTTTGTGTTTATAATAACCACTTATAACTTTGTGTTTATATCTCCCCTTGTGTGATTGCACTGACACTATGTTATCATTTGCTAGCTTTAATGTTGCCTTATAATGCTGTAAGATGCCTCTCAATTCCCTGTTTCTCAAACTGATTGTGTCTTAATTGTAATAGACTGTATATTGTCCCTCCTTACTGTAAGCCACCTTGGGTCCTTTCCCAAGGAGAAAGGCAGGGTAAAAATACTCAAAAATAAATGAATAAATAATACTTTGCCCTTCTTCCCTCAGGAATAAGGGAGAACTTAAAAGTATGCCCAACATTCCGAGTGTTATAACTTGCCCCTACGATTTTACTTCAGTTCTCATAAACAGAATTGGAAACTGCCATCATCTCCACCTCAACAGTTTCCATGGAGGTTTACCAGAATTCTCCTTGTAACGACTGTGTCAGGGTCCCCCCTGTGATCATTGTTGCAACTTAAAATCAACTGGGCAGTAAATCAGATTCTACTCAGCTTTGATGTTTCCTTGGCTTGAATCCCTGCATCTGCTGCCTCCTTTTCTTTTCTTTAAATGTTGTCTTTCAACCACTACCATTATCTCACTGACCCATGAAGGATTTATTTATTTGTTTTAGATTATTTTTACCCCTCCTTTCTCTTTAGAAAAAGGACCCAAAGAGGCTTACAGAGAGAGGGATAATATATAGTCCAGTACAATTAAGACATGTTAAAGTATTGGGAACAGGGAATTGATCACAACATCAGCCTTATAATCTGGTTGATCTGATGCATATTCAAAATTCTACTAGAGATAATGGAGCTTACTCTTAAATAAGTATTCTAGGGATTTAAGCAGTAAGATTCCTCCACCACCATCCTTTGGATCTCTAAAAAGGCATGGCATGATTATATCTTATCACTTTCATGTATGGTCCCATGTATCTTGCCTTTAGATTTGTTTGGTTCTTATAATGCCTCTACCTTTAAAATTTTTTGTGACCACGCTTCAGATTTCTAGAGAATGTAGGAATAACTCAAGTATTCTGAGACATGTTTCATGTGTCCCATTTTGAGGGACAGATATACATATGTACCTTTTCAGACTTCTATAATAGTTATGGTATCCATATGGGCCAAACAGTGGATTTTTTTGCTGGCACAGAACTAGTTTACCAAGAAAAAGAATGAATATCCAGGTACACAAGCATTTTTAATTTTCCCGGAGGTCCATGAATACCTGGATCTATTTTGACCCTCCTTTCTTTAATAGGCCAAGGTCTCCCAGGATCACTGCAAAGAGACTAGTAATTTCTCATACATACGTTGGCACTGAGGCAGCTTTGCACTCCATTGCCCATCTGCTAGGCACTGGCTGGTTTTTGGTCCTTGAAGAGTATACCTGAGAGTAAAAGCATTCATAGACCAGCAATATTTTTGAAAATTTGAACAAAGTGTTAATAATACCAACTATTGAATCATATCCTCATTCTGAGCTTGAGGTCAGGCATTATAGTAATGCTTCAGGTAACAAAAAAAAAATGAAACCTAGAAACAAGTCATTGGCATTTAAAGTCATTTCCATTTTTGCCAGTTGGTACAGAAAACGCAGGGCCGGATCCTTGTGCTAGTCCAACCTAGATGAGGCCTACTTATGTCTGTGGGATTTAGGTCAGCTGAGACTAACAAGTTCTTTCATGCCAATATGCCTGCTTTTGTTAGGTCTAACATTGTATTTAGCCCATATAAAGCAATTGCCCCAAATCCCAAAATAGTAAATATATGCTGGTAGAACTAGAAACTGATGGCATTATCAGCTGGCACTGATAAAAAGTAATTCAAGTTAATTAAAAGCTCTCATTTTAGCCTTCAAGGGTCCCTAGGATTCCGTTTTTACTTGGGAAGCCTTTGGAAACCTCAGGATGGAGTATGTGTGTGGGGAGGAGCCTTTATTTGCCAAAATAAATAAATAAATTAAATGCTAAGTTTGAAAACCTACAAGGCAAACAAAAGCATCATAATGAAGACAACAACTTCTTGTCAGTATGATAATTATTGCTACCAGAGGTGGCATGAAGAATGCTGTAGAAAACTAACTGGTGGAGAGTATCAGGTCCATTGAAATAGCAAGACAACACACCGCTTACCCAGGTTCACATGAAAAGTTCACAAAATTGGGATAGCTCAGGTCTGTCAGCTCTATATTTCCATTTGGCAAAGGTCCAGGGTAAGGACATTTCCTTGCTGTTAGGATATATAACAGTCATTCATTATATTTAGAGCGGTAGATTAGATGAGAGAGAGAGAGAGATGAAACAGCTGCAGAGCTGAGATCAAGTCATTTAAAAGATATCTTATGAGGTTGGTTGGTTGGTTGCTGGTTGGTTTCAAAACATGACAATCATTTTAGTAAGCACAGTGTATCATGAAAGGTTTACAGGGATTTTGTGAGTGGATCAGACTGAGATGCAAGCAAGCCAATTCTACTTTAAAGAATGGTGACTAAGCTTTGCTCAACTCTACTAAGGATGGAAAGGTTACCTAGGTAAGCCAACTTGCTACATGCTAAAGATGTGGCTGCAAGGCAAGGAGAGGTAACAGCATGCAAGGTGTAGAGTAGAGGAAGAATGAATTCTGAAGAACACCAGGCAGGACAGGCAGAACAGGCAGGACAGACAAACAAGTGTTTAGGTTACTATTGGAATTTCGGGGATAACTGTTGTTGTGCCACTGATCTATTGCGGATGGAATAAAATTCAGTCACCCAGATTAAAACTCAAGTTTACAAAAGCTTTTTTTTGGGGGGGGGGCTTGGGCAGTGTCTCCCAGGATCCCTCAAGCAGCCCAACAACAGGACTTATTGTCTGGAAGATTTTGGAAGCTCAAGTTCAAAAAGGAAAAGTTTCAAGCTTTTGAGTAAAATGGCCCATTGCTGATCAGCAGTAGAGGACCTATTACTCTATAAATAAAAGGAACCGGGAAGGGGGGGGTGTCAAACCTTAACATCTCTTATCTAAAAGGTCAGGTAGCAGCTGTATTTTTAGAAGATTCTCTGCCTTATGATATCCTGGAGATCCAGAAAAGACATTACTTGACTGGGAGACAATTAGTATGATGCAGTATGAGACAGCTTCCCATGTAAAGATGTTTTTAAATAGTTGAGTTGATTGAAGTGACTTGCTACATGGCAGATACTCCTGCCAGATTACTCCTCACAGCGGTATAATGATAACCCGTGAGAGCCCATTGATAAACCCATACTGAGAGTGCTTGAAGACCAATCCTCCAAACACCAAAACAGAGACTTTTGGGTTGACCTGTACTAACAAACTGGTTGTTAAAATTTTGATCTTCATCAGGGTAGGTCTTGGGTGAATCCAATGGGTCTTAATTATTAACACAAGACCAAGTCATCTCAAAACACATTCCTGTGGAAGAGGGATAATTCAAAAGAAAGTATTGTTGAAAATCCACTGGGAAATCATAGGAAAATTCATGGGGGGAAATGGGAAAAGCTTTTTTCTTCCAGGTACTATAAAATCACAGCTAAACTAAGAGAGAAGAGAAGACTGAAAGAGGTGGCAGGTGATGTCACCATCCCTGCTAATGAAAAGGTTCCAGCACTTCAACTTGATATGCCTTGACTTGAACATGAATTGCAAGCCTGCATTTTGGAGATGAGGCAGATTGAGCTACAGTGATTTTAATCCCCAATACTGACACTGCTTGTAGGTACCAGCCCGAAGAAGCAGGGCCCTTGAATAGCTAAACTTGACTCCGTACTTCAGCCACTAAAAGTGGCATTCAGAACTTTTGTCTTAGTTCAGTGTTCTTCGTTTTAAATATTTCCTCATAACTCTTTCTCACAGCTTTGAGGGGGGAAAAGAAACAAGAGTTCCACCTGTTTTCTGTCGGTTTACATTTGTCTCTAGTGAACACAGGATGAGTGGAGCAATTTGCTCCAATCTGCCAACGAGTCACACTAAATAGCACCTTTTTTGAGCCTCTGTTAGGGGCTTCTACTTTTTTGTGCAGGTTGGTGCACTCTAGCATAGTCAGTATATGCAGTTGCTGGAAATGGACAAAAATTTAGCCTTTCAGGCACCAAAGGCCCTTCCCGTTTCAATTCCTGTAATCTGAAAAGGTATAATGAATGATGCTCTTCACAATATCAGAAAATTTAACACTTCCACAGCACCTCTGCAGAGAGCAGGGGAAGTGATTTTTTCTTTCTTGTCTCTGCTACATCATTGGTGATGTGCTGAATCACTTACACTAAATTTAAAAAAAAATGTTTTGTTTGTACTGCTGATCAAGAGCCTGTCCACAGCCATGGTTTTGACTGCAATGTCCCACAATTGTAAAGAATTTGTTTGTTTCTATTTAATCTAAGTTATTTGTAACACCAATAATGGTCTAGAAGGGTGGAAATTAAAAAAAATCTCTTTCCCTGACCATCTGCCGTAAAATAAGGGAGAGTGGTGATAAAGATAATGCATTGAACATTCTACACAACTTGGTACAGAATGTCCCACTTCAGATGTCAATGAATGGATGGGGGAGCAAGACCAATGCTGATTGATCAAGGCAGCCAGTTATGGCCTTGGCCAATTGAGTGGAAGTGACAAAAAGCTACTGTTTTAGAGACAGGTCTTCAAAGCTCCTGTCTTTGGAAAATGCAAACATGGCCTGTTGTTTCTTCTAAACATTCCTTCACCAAACAAAAGGAGGTTGATATATAACTTCTGAAGATGTGGAAGACAGTGGTGAATGATCAATAGTGCTTTAGCCAGATCCATTTGTATTTTACCATTTGTTTTGGCCCTAAAAGGAGCATGAAAAATCACCCAGCCAGAGGACACTTTGAAGGAAGTCCTAGTAAACTATTTCTTTAACATCTCTGAGTCTGACTGGCCTGGATCACTTTCTAATTTGTCTGTATTGATTTTACATTTGCACATAGGGCTGGCTGCCTTTCAACTCCACATTTTCCTCAATGATGTCAACTGATGGTTTTCTTGGATTAACTGAATCCAAATTTAGGATGGTTATGAAATGCAAGTGACTTATTTTGTGTATGGTAGGCTGGCCTCTTTATTCTTTTTATACTTTTTCCCCTTTTCCCGGGCTGAGTTTCATAATCATTCTAAAAATGTTGGATATCAATATATATAATTAATTAAGAATTCAATAATCAATGAATTAATTATGTAATTAATCACATAGTCACTGATTTACACCATTAATCATGATTACATACCTGTAGTTGGTGATATAATTAAAACTCTATTCTAATTGCAATTATAATTAAAAACTAACAATTGAACTCCACTACTATACCAATAAATGTTTATAGTCCTTACAATCATTGTGTCTGACTGCTGAGACTTTTTAATCTGTACATGCTCTAAAGGTGGGTTAAGCATCAGAACGTGACTTCCCTTAAACCAGTGGTTCTCAACCTGTGGTTCCCCAGATGTTCCTGAACTGCAAATCCCAGAAGTCTGTACCACTCGCTATGCTGAAAGGTGTTTCTGGAAGTTGCAGTCCAGGAACATCTGGGGACCCACAAGTTGAGAACCACTGCCTTAAACCATTACATTCTAACTCATGTCAACCTCGTAGCTCCACTGATACCTCTTCCATATAGGCAACAGAAATCAGATTCTTTTTCTGTGAGGGTGAAACAGAGACTAACTCATAGCAAACATGTACTGTAAGTGAGCCCATTGCAAGGCAGATGTGAGCATGATGAATTGTTGATCCCCCCTCCCCCGTTGATGAAATGGGGGAACATAAGAGATCACATCTGGGAACGAGGAAGGTTTGACAGTTAAAACAGAAGAGTTTCTAAAGACAGAAATGTCTCTGATGCAATGTCAAAGGAACACCAAAATCAACATTTGTTTTCAGAAATAAAGTTCTCAGTCTATTTAAGTTATCTGAATAGAAAGGGAAAAATGTAGAAGAATGTACTTACGTATACATGTCACTGATATAGAAGGCCATCTACCAGACAAAGGACAAATATATTTCCTTGATCCTGATCGAAGGATATACCCAGGCTTGCAGTGGTATAAAATTTCTTCTCCAACATTGTATTCTGCCTTAGGTGCATCAATACTCGCAAACGGTACCTCAGGTGGTCTGGAGCAGGCTGAAAAGCACACAGGAAAGGCTGAGAGATCACATGAACCGCTCTTCTCCTGTGCTATGGAAATAAATTGGCCAAGCCATCTCTTTTTCTACAGATGATGGGAAGAGAAACTCTTTTCCTAAATCTAAGAACCAAAGGCACAAGATGAAGAAGGATTATGTCCATTCACTCAATCCCTTGTCAATCTCTTTAACACCGCAGCAGGATTTGGGGATTGGAATTGAAGCTGAGTCCTAGTCTAGCTCTGGGAGACTTTTGCAGGAAAGGGAGCAACATTTAAGAATGCTTTAAATATATATGTTATATGCTGTATCACATAGTATATTTATTAACATGTAGTACAGTATGAGATTTTGTGGGCCTATGGATGCCTCTGATAGTGATTGACCAAGTTGCTCTGATGTCACAAAAGACATGGTAAGAAGAAAAGGTAGCCAAGGGAGAAGGAACACAATTTCTAGGGAGAGATCAGAAGCAGAAGAAATCAAGAACCCACTATAGTTGGATTACTTCCAGTAGAAAAACCATGCAGTCCTTTATCAGCCACACGGGGTATTGTTGCAAGACCTTTGTTTTATCTCATTTTGAACATGTCTATGGTTGTTTTCAGGACTTAATATTTTCCCAAAGCACCTCGCAATTGACGAAAATGACAAGTCACACAATACTGTACTACTTCTGATAAAACAACCATCGTTAAAATTACACAAAATATATTGACTCAAAACACACCATAATATAGCAGAAGGAATGTTCCAACCTAAACTAGTCTTTATCTTTGCATTGTATCAAACTGATGCTGCAAGTTCAGAAGTCCTGGACTCTAATATAAGGACCTCCAATGTTGCATCATGTCTGGAAAGTTGACATACAATAAGCAACGCATTCACTGGTTTTGTCATCCAGGCAGATTGGCAGCCCAGGGTAAATTAGTGATTGCGGCTCAACTGCAAGCTTGGAAATCCCTGGTTCAAATCCTAATCTGAGCTGTCAGCTGACTGGACAAGCTTAGACAAACCATGATGAGCTGGCTCATCAGTAACAAGAAACTATGATTTCTGGTTATGTTGCTGCTCCAGTCTCTCAGCCTCAATTCCCTATCTGTATGGAGGGGAGGATAATGCCATACTGTTTGACAGAGCTATAGTAAAAATATCTGAGTGCTTGGTGACAAACCATGTGAAATATTGGCATTTATAATCTGCTATTTCTTTGGTCTCTCCTTCCTAAGGTGGGGGTGGGGGATAAACCAGAACTGTGGCAGAAACACCAGAGAGCTCTAGGTTGAAAGAGAGAACAGAGAGATTAAGCTTTCGCTGTCCCATTTTCACAATGAAAGTGCTTCCCATCCAGCAACATCGAGGGGGGGTTATTCAGGAAAACTGTGAGGGTGATAAGGTGATATGCGCAGCCTAGCACCAAAGGCCAGGCCAAAATTGCCCTCTCACCAACCTCCACAGCTGCTGTCCAAAAATAATGTTCATGCTCATCCCCCTCCCCTTTAAAGACAACCACCCATTTACATTCATATTATTATACAGCTTGGTCTTCATTTAGAATGATCAGCAAGTGAGGTTCAAGCCATGCTTCAGCTTTTGCACATTTGCTAAGACAGCAGATAGATAGATAGATAGATAGATAGATAGATAGATAGATAGATAGATAGATAGATAGATAGATAGATAGATAGATAGATAGATAGATAGATAGATAGATAGATAGATAGATAGATAGAGTTTCAGTCCTATGAAATGAATAGAAAGTCTTACCACGAGCTGCAAGGACAGGATGAGCTAAAGCCGCCGCCCAAAACAGGAGCAGGACAGGAGTCATTGTTGCCAAATTGCAAGATGCCGAAATGTGCCCAGACTCGAGACTTTGCCTCTTAAATCAGACTGAAGAGAAAGGATAAATATTAACTCCAGGTATTTATTTTCACATTTGAAAAGCAAAGCCAGGAAAGTGCTTCCCAGTATTCTAGGTAAACAGATTGAACAATCACACCAAATATTGCACGACACAGGCAATCATCCCAACTGAGTCTGAAGGTCCCACTTCTGTTTGGGATTCTTTTTGTACACCATACCTTTCTGGACTGAATGTTTATTAACCCAGTTGTTATCAGATCTGGAAGGTGGAGGAAGGTTATTGTCTCAGGTGGTGGGAGCTCACCCTCAAGTATGCTGTTTTCTGTTACCTTCTCTTTCTTGCAAAAACTGGGGAAAATATAAAGGAACTGTTCTAAGGGGGGGGCTCTAAATAATAGTTTGTTCCCTTTGAGAGCATTTGAGGCTCTTTGTTCATGTTAGAAATACATATTATAATTAGTATATATATCTACTATGTGCTCAACAACAGCAGCATCAAGAGTGTTTGGCATCAAGTCTTCCATTGTATATGTTGATGTGCAACAAGTACACTGACACATGTGAGAAGGTGCCTATTCTTCTCGCAGTCACAATAGGAATGCATTTATGTAGATGCCACTGTCAGGTAAATGCAAATTCTCTAGTTAATTTCTTTTATCAATAGGTCTGTGAAGATTCTCAGTCATCCAGGTGAGGTTATCAGGAAGTTGAGTCATGGCAGCTGGACTTGTTTTATTGTTAAATTGAAACGTTTCGCTACTCATCTAAGCGGCTTCCGTCATTCTGAGGACGTTTAACTTTCCTCAGACTGATGAAGCTGCTTGGATGAGTAGCCTGGAAGCTGAGTCATGGCAAATTGACTTCTTTAAGAAAAGATAACTTCACCTAGATGACTGAGAATCTTCACAGACATAGCGGATGAGTAGCAAAATGTTGGTAGGGGATCATTACAGCTCAAAAACCCTTGTCAAATCACAGAACTTTTGGGAGCAGAACAGGAACACATAGGCTTAAAACTGATTACTAGCCCTTGCTACACTAGACCTACTGAATCAATGGGAATTAATGATAAATCAGTCAGGGCTGATATATGATTCAGCAGTTAATTCCACAGATTTAGGTGAAACCAGCAATTGGCTATAGGCCATGGTGCTTTTTTCTGGCAGGGTTCTGCTTCTTTATCAGCAATGGGACTCACAGGGATGTAACACAGGAGGCTCCTTTCTGTAAGAAGTTTAGCAGAGCAGTTCTATTGACACGATTTGTTTGTTTTCCTATTTGTTTCAGTGGCTTAGGGAGATGTGGAGCAGCTGGAACCCACGGTTGAATCTGGCCACAGCAGGTGGTTAGGAAACATGTTTGATTCTGGCTTGATAAGAACTTTCCCAAATCCACAGATGTGTACCTATGTGTACAGATGTGTTGGAAAGAGCATGAGATCTAAGCATTTCAAATGCAAGAGAAGGATAAACTGTCAGACCATATTTTCACTACTGGAACATCCCTGGTGCCAGAGCACTCAGGCCATGACATGGTACGGAATCGGCATTGGTTGCCCTGCAAGACAACCTGTTAAGGGAGGCTGACAGGGCAAATAGTCCTTGTTGGTCCTCCTCAACCTCTCAGCAGTCTTTGATACCGTCGACCACAGTATCCCCCTGGGGAGGCTCTCCAAGTTGGGGGTTGGAGGTACTGCTTTGCAGTGGTTCTGCTCCTTCTTGGAGGACCACCCCTGTGGGGAACCTTTCTCTGTGGGGTATGATTCCTGGGGGTTTACAGTTGAAGGCACACAATCCTGACCCTGCCATGCTATATCCCTAGGGTGAAATGGCTAGAGGGCATTTGCTCCCTATTAGAAGCAATGTCTTCATTAGTGATCCAATGTGTATTCATCAGCATTAGATAGCTTAATAAAGGGAGCTGCTGAGGCAGACACATCAGGGGACTTACTTTGTTCTGTGTCTGAATCTCAGCTGGCTCTGAGAAACAGCATCTCTGTGTGTGTGTGCTTTCTTTAATATTCTAAAATCAGTTTGCTTGGCACTTTCCCAGCAAACTCCCACAGCCCCCAGAAAGTGCACCTGGGGGAGATGACTTCCAGCCCTTGGTCCCTCAATTGTGGGGTGCCTCAGGGGTCAATCATCTCCCATATGCTCTTTAATATCTATATGAGACCGCTTGGGGAGGTCGTTAAGAGTTATGGAGTTTCATGTCATCAGTATGCTGATGAAACCCAGCTGTATATCTCCTTTTTCCCATCTGCAGCTGATGCCATTTTGTCCCTGGATTGTTGCCTAGTCATTGTTCTGGGGTGGATGAGAGCGAATAGACTGTGGATGAACGAGGGCAAGACAGAAGTCCTCCAGGTGGGGCGCCTGGTGTTGGTGGGTTGGGAAAGTCCCTCAGTTTTGGGGGCGTGACTCTACCCACGTGGGAGGATGTGCGCAGTCTTGGCATAACTTTGGACCCGGTGCTCACAATGGAGGCCCAGGTAGCATCAGTGGTCCATACCACTCATTACCATCTCCGGCGGATTGCGCAGCTGTGTACCTTCCTGGACCCCAGTGCCCTCACTATGTTGGTCCATGCAGTCATAATTAGATTAGACTACTGTTCTCTACGTGGGGCTGCCTTGGAAGTTAATGCAGAAGCTCCAGATGGTGCAGAATACTGTGGCCAGATAAGGTTTTAATGCTGACATACAAAGCCCTAAACGGTTTAGGACCTTCCTATCTGTCACAATGGCTCCTACCCCAAAGTTTGTCCCATGTCACTCGTTCATCACAGGCGGTCATCTGAGGGTGCCAACTCTGAGGGAGGCCCGCAAGACAACAACAAGGGATCAGGCCTTCTCAGTGGTAGCCCCTGCTCTTTGGAACAAACTTCCCTCAGGGATCTGCCATGCCCCCATGTTGCAGAACTTTAAAAAAAGTTTGAAGACATGGTTGTTTAAAATCTGTTTTCCCTGGTTATTTTTTTTTTAAGCTTTTTTATTGAGGAAGTAACAACATATATTTCAATCTTACAATTTTCCAAAACATTACATCATTGTTTAGTCTCTTCCTCATTGACCCCCCTCCCCCCAGCAAGCCGAAATCACTATCCTTTCATGTTGAACATTATTAAGGCATGATGGAATAGTCTAGCCCATTTCTCATTCTCAGGCTTCCCTTTTATCCAATTTATATATTTCTCCCACTCCTTTAGAATTCTATGTTTCCCTTCTATGTTTTCTTCTTGCATACTTTGTATCCAATTATTTTGAAAAAATTCATGTATATAATCTTTCCATTTATCATATTTCCATTTCTTTTGGTCCTTCCATCCACCCATTAGTACCATTATAGCTGCTGCTATTCCGTAGTAGACAATCTTTTTTACGCTTCTCCATTGTTTTTCTCTATCTACTAAGCCTAAGAAAATATAGTCTATTTTTAGCTCAATCCTTTTCTTTGTAATTTCTGATAACCAATTTTCTACTTTCCTCCAATATGTTTGTATTTTCTCGCAGTTCCATATCATATGTACAAAAGTACCTTTTTCTTTTTTACAATGCCAACAATTTTGTGATATATTATTATTTATTCTATTTAATTTCTGTGGGGTATAATACCATTTATGCAATATCTTCAATTGCATATCCTTAATTTTTTCCAATTTTACCTCTCTTATCCCCCGTAATATAGCCTGAATCTTTTCTGTATTTAAGTCCATATCTCCCTCCCAATTATATTTAATTAAATTCTCATTCTGATTTCCCAATCTAACCAAATATCTATAGATCTCTCCTGCTCCAACCTTTTTTTCTTCATATTTCTTATATACCACTTCCCATTGTCTATCTTCTTTTCCCTTAAGAGAAAGGAACCATTGATCATATCTCCTTTTCATACTTTCTGCCATCATCCATTTTTGATTCCCTAATATCCCTTTTAATTTATTTATTGCCCCTCCTGTTGACATTAATTCATGCATATCTTTGATTTTGTAATATCCTTTCTCTTTTAGATTCTTTATATCTTTTTGTGACAAAATCTTCCCCTCTTTATTAAACTGTTCTAAAGGGCCCCAATTCGATACTCCACCTATTTTCGTTCTTTTTATTAAAATTTCCATTGTTACTTGCCTTGGTCCCTTAACTTCTTTCAGTATTCTTTTATCTCTATCAAATATCCCTAAGTAACCTGCTGAGTTGTTTATTGCATCTTCTACTCTTTTCCATTTGGGTGTGGGGTATTCCTCCACCTTCATTGCCCATTTTAATTGGAAGGCTATATAATACTTTTCCAAAGAGGGCATACTCCATCCTCCTTCTTCTTTTATTGCATATAGGATTTTATGTTTAATTCTTTGATTTTTCTTGCCAAAAGCCCATTTCCTTAATGATGTGTCCCATTTCTTTAAAATCTTTTCTGAGAGTAATATTGGGAGAACCTGAAATAGATATAACAATTTTGAAACTATAAAGATTTTCAAAGCCCTAATTTTTGACAGTATACCCATTTTTTTATCTTTCCAGCCCTTTATTATTTTCTGGATCTTTCTCCAAGTTTTATTATAATTTTCCTTACCTAAATTTTCCCAATTTTTTGTTAATACCACTCCTAAATAAGTCATTTTTTTAACACCATTTCCCATTTTCATTTGTAATCTTATTTGATCTTGCTCCTTCCTAGGAACATTTAACAACATAATTTCTGATTTTTGTAAATTTACTTCTAGTCTTGATATTTTTTCAAATTTCTTTAATATATTAAACAGGGGACCTGCCGCTTCTAATGGGTTAGTCAATATTAAAATTAAGTCATCCGCAAACATGTTTAACTTTATTTCCTCTTTTCCTACTTTATATCCTTTTATTTGAGCACATTCTCTCAAATTTTGGGCCAGTGGTTCCATCGCTAATGCAAATAATGGGGGAGATAGGGGGCATCCCTGCTTTGTACCTCTTTCCACTTTAAACTTTCCTGTTAATGATCCATTTATTCTTACCCTTGCAAAATTTTCTTTATAAATTTCCTTTACTGCATTTGCATAGGGGCCTATTATATCCATCTGTTTTAATAACTTTAATAAATACTCTCTTCCTACCGAGTCAAAAGCTTGTTTAATATCCAATTTTACCATTGTTACTTTACTTTGTTTCCTTTTGGCATCTGCCATTATATTCATTACTATTCTTATTGGATCACCTATATATCTTCCCTTGACAAACCCATATTGATCCTCCTGTGTTAGATCTGGAATTGCGTCCTCTAATCTTTTAGCTAATATTTTTGTAAAAATTTTGTAATCTTGATTAGCCAATGTGATTGGTCTATATGAAGCTACTTGTTCTTCTGCTTTACCTTGCTTTTTAATAAGGATAATTTCTGTCTCCTTCCATGTTTCTGGGATTCCTTTCCCTTGCATTATATCATTAAATAATTTCTCCATTCTTTCCCCTAACCCCTCTTGAAACTGCCGGTAAAACAGAGTCGTAAAACCATCTAGGCCTGGAGCCTTCCCCATTTTTAATGTTCCAATTACCTCCTTAATTTCATCTACTGTAATCTTATCATTTAGCCTCTTCTTTTGTATTTCAGAGATTTTACTTCTGACTTGTAAATCTTCTTCACCTTGTCTTTTCTTTTGGAACGCTTCCTTAAAATATTCAGTTATAATTCTTTTTTTCTCCTCTTCTTCATATTTACATTCCCCTTTTTTATTTTTTAATCTCCTAATGAAGTTTTTACTTTTCTGTATTTTTAAATAAGATATGAATCTTTTCCCTGCCTGAATTGTCGTCCTTTGAAATTCATTTTTTTAACCGGCTTGTTTCTTCCATAGAAGTAAATTATTTATTTCATCTAATTTTCCTCTTTGTTCCCTTATTTGCTTTTCTATCTTTTTTGAATAATTATTTTGTAATTTTTTCTGTAATTCTAATAATTCCTCCATACGTTTATCTTTTTCCTCCCTCAATTCCTTCTTATATCTCCTCTCTTCCTCTAGACACAACCCCCTTATGACCGATTTTGAGGCGTCCCATAGAAGAGATGACTTAATTTCTTCTACATCATTTTCCCTAAATACTCTTTTTATCTTATTTTCCATTTCCCTTTTCTTATCTTCTGAAGAGATTATTCTTGGGTCAAATCTCCATTTCCAATCCTTTTTTGGAAGGTTTGAATCTAATTGCATTAACAAATGAGCATGATCTGATAGAAATATACCCCCCACTTGAAATTTTGAAATTGTTTCTTTAAGTTCCTCCCTCACCAGTATAAAGTCTATTACGCTAAACTTTTTGTGCCTGTTTGAATAAAACGTTGGATCCCCCTGTTTGCCTTCTAAGCTAGCCACATTACTCCATAAATGAGATCTACAATACAGTTGAGTTTCCTTATTTTCCTGTATATTCAAATTAAAATCTCCAGCCACTATCACCAACCCCTCAGAGGCTTGTTCAATTTTACTTAAGGATTTTTTCAAGAATCTAACTTGACCTTTATTGGGAGCATAAATCGAGGCTAAAGTATATTTTTGACCCCAAATTAAACATTTGACCATTATAAATCTTCCTTGAGTATCAATCCTTATTTCTTTCACTTGAACATCCAGGTCATTTCTAAATAATATTCCAACTCCTCTTGATTTTTTCGTTCCATTTGATCGAAACTGCCATTTGGTAGGCCATGCTGGATGAGAGAATAACACTCTATTTTCTATTTTATCCATATGAGTTTCCTGTAGAAATAGAACCTTCACCTTTTCTTTATTTAACAGCTGTGCTAATTTCGTTCGTTTTGCCTGAGAAGACATTCCATTAATGTTTAATGAGAGGAATCTCATATCCCCTCCCATTGATCTTTCTCGTCACCTATTTTGGCCTTACCATTCCACCATAATTCGCTTTTATTTGCTTGCTTCTTATTTCTTACCCCCCTACTTTGCACCCCCACCCCCCTGCTTTGCATCCCCACCCCTTCCATGGGCTTACTACCCATTCTGAGCACCATGCAAAGCTTGGACTTCCCGTTGCCGCTCCCCTTTGCCCCTGTAGACAATATTTAACATATTTGTAATAACTGCTCAGCCTCCTTTCTTTCCCTAAACATTTCATTATTTATGTGTTCTCCTTACAAAATTATCACGACCTATAACTTACTTCTTTCTTCTCCCCTCCCTTAATTCAGTACTCCTTATCTGCTCCACCTCCCTTTTACCTTGAAACATACCCATGGCAACCCTCCCCCGGCATCATGTAGTTTCTGTTCTCCCTCCCTTCACCTCCCTCCTCCCTTCTCCCTTATTAACGCTTTTCATATCTTATTCTTTTCATCCCTGTAGTTCATATGAATTTAAGTCCTGTAACAATATTCTTTTTACATCTTTATGTCCTATATCTCTATTCCTATACCATATCCTATTCCCATTTAAGCTATTTTTCTCTCATTCACAGTTAACTCTGCTATTCTCTGTTTACACAAACAGTTATTTATTCTTCATCACGAGGCTCTCGTTCTCCTTGCAATTCTCCTTCTTCTTCTTTAGACCTTTCTGGCGAAGTAATCCCCAGGCTTTGTAGCATCAGTTCTGCCTCACTTGGATTTCTTGCTTTAAACTGTTTATTGTTTTTAATTACCAATATTGTAGCTGGGTAGATCCATGTAAATCTGCAGTTGGCAGCAGTCAGTTCTCTTGTATACGGGCGCATTTCCTGTCTTCTCCTTGAAGTTTCCAGAGATAAGTCCGGGAAAAATCTCATTGTAGCCCCCTTATAATTTAAAGATCCTTTTTTTCTCGTCTCTTTCAATAGCTGATCAGCCAGTCTCTCCTTACACAATGCAACTATAACATCTCTCGGGCGTGCAGAATCTTTAGGTTTGGGTCTAAGTTCTCTGTGAGCTCTTTCTATATCATTTTGTGATATTACTCCCACATTGTTAGCAGCCAAAAGAGATAAAAGTTCAGGAATAATGTCCTTACCATTAATCAATTCCGATAAACCAACAAGTCTGACGTTTTTACGACGTTGCCTGTCCTCGGCTTGGATAGCCCGATTCTCCATCTTCTTTAATCTCAGTTCTGTTTGATCAACCCTTTTTTCAAGCGCTGTGACATCAACACTTAAAACGCTTACATTTTCCGCCAGTTTTTTTATGCTGTCATTTAATTTCCTGTTTTCTTGCTGGATTAATTCTGTGAGGTCCTCCTGGATCACTCGTCGTAACTCTGCTCGAACTGTTTTAGAAATCTCCTCCTTCACTCCCTGGTTATTAACTGTTTCACTGTTCCACTGATTCTGTCTGCCCTTAGCTCATCTTATTCACTTTAGACTTTATGAAGGGTGCTGAGTTACTATGTTTTTATTTGCATTTTTAGCTTTGTCTTATGTTCCTGTTGTATTTTATATTGTAATAGTTTGTTTTATGTTGTGAACTGCCCAATGTGGCCTTTGGCTAGATGGGCAGTATACAAATCGAATAAATAAATAAATATATAATATAATATAATATAATATAAATATATAATATAATATAATAGAGCTATCAAGTGGTAGTCATCCAAGGGAGGAATTCTGTAGTGCGTGTTAGGATCTTCCCAAAGAAGACCATAGGAGTACATCCTATCTTTTCTCACTTTTTCCACAGGTCATTGCTTTTAATATCAGCATGGTGGACGAGACTGGAAAAGGAAAGAGAAAGATGGTACCCCTGACTACCTCTGCATGCTAAACCTTCCTGATGTCCCCTCCCACCATGTTTTGGCTTCTTCAGCTGGGGCCCCCTCCTTTATCACCATTCACCACCAAGACTATCTGTTTGCATTTAAAGTACAAGCTTGTAACAAAATATTGAAAAGCTGGTAATTCATTAATCTGCTTTTGATCAATGGTGCTTTTGAACAAGTGCTCATTATAACTAGTTTAGGGACCCAGTACATATTGTACATACATCGAGTTACAGAGACTCCAACAGCCTGGTGGAGCCAGAGCTAAAAGGATCAAAGCCCTAGGATATTTTGACCAGTGCAGATTATGACATAAGATTTAGCTGAGGAAAGCTTTACAAAAAGAAGGCTAAGGGGGAATATGATAGCTACTGTATGTTTAAATATTTGAAAGGATGTCACATTGAAGAAGGTACTGGTTTGTTTTCCATGGCTTCAGAGACTAGGATGCGGGGCAATGGTCTCAAACTACAGTAAAAGAGATTAAATGTAAACATTTAAGTGTTTACATTGAGTTTCCCCAATTCCCTTTGAGCTGAGCTGCAAAGCTCACAGTAGGAGAAAGAGAAATGAATTCTCTCTCTCTCTCTCTCTCTCTCTCTCTCTCTCTCTCTCTCTCTCTCTCTCTCTCTCTCTCTGTGTGTGTGTGTGTGTGTGTGTGTGTGTGTGTGTGTGTGTGTGTGTGTATCCCTGTTGCAAGGCACGGAATTTGCAAAGTGTTCTGCGTTAACTTTTGCAGAAGACCTGCTGCTGAACTGCTGTGGTAACCCCCACCCCCACCCCGAATGCTTGCACTTCCCTTTTGATGTGAGGTCATTGTGGGGGCCTGTTTTGTTGAGCACCTGCACTGCTAAATTTACATTGTTGTGTCCCTGAGAAGCTCTTATGTATTACTGATTAGATTATTAAATATATACTTGCTATTCCAGTAAACGAAATCATAAAAACATGTAACAATAACCTGTTCTGCTTGATACTCTCCTATAGGAGGCTGGATGTCCTTATGTACAACTTTGATTTTTAAACAGGGATGCTGGGATGTTGGCAAACCAGCCTTCAGGCTTAAATGAGCATCAGCTAACTCTTCCCTTTCACCACTTATTTAATTTCAAATAATTAGCTGTAATAATCTCTACTTGTTGTTTCTCATAATGTAACCAGAAGATTCTAGCTGGCTGCATTTTATGGATTTTAGGGTTTCTTGCTCTTTACTCATTTGTCTTACTGGTTCTTTAATGATTGTCCTCTTGACTGAAAAGATCCAGCCATATTATGATAAATCCAGATCTCTAATGCTCATGTCTCCTTCACCATATCCTGTGAAAATGTCCATGATCTCATCCCATCTCATATAGAAAAGAACCAAGAATATTGTACAAGGCACATTCTCAAAGCCATTTAAAAGTTTTGATGGACATTACAGTCTTAATTGTAAGGAAGATGTTCTGGGCCATCACTATTCTGACTTCTATTGTATGGAATGATTCACACACACACCAGAGACTGTCCTGTTTATCCTGTGTTGAGTGCAGAGAGGCACTGTTGGCAAAAGATGACATAAATAACATTGGCAGAGGAGCATGTAAATGTATCCTTCATGCTGTGCATAATATGGTTAGGTTCTGTAATTTTATTGCCAGAATAAATGCGTGGGTAGAGCTGTCATCTGGGTTTGAAGCGGGATTTAGCTCACATCTCTGTGTTGCTATTGTCTGTGTTCTGTAGTCAGTCATGTGTCAGTCATTTCTTAGGAACCATTCCCCATTTCTGGTAAAAGTGGATATTTTAAATTATTTTAAATCCTACCCCTTTCCTCTAAAGTTATTGAGAATTACTTTTTTTTTGGACACCAGGTCTGGGGCTGTGCCAGATTATACTTGTGGTCATGTTCTGGAACACTTCAATCTCCACTGTTAAAATGTCCTATAGTGGTTAGAGTGATGAATTAGGACTTGAGAAAACTGGGCTCAACTTTCTGCGCGAAACTCACTTGGTGACCTTGGGACTATCACATTCTCCGAGCCTGATATACTTCACAGGGTTGCAGTGAGGATAAAGTGGGAGAAGGGGAATGCAACATAAGGTGCCTGGAGCTCACTAAAGGAAAGCTATGTTATAAGAGGAACCAGTTCAGTAAGTTTAGATGTGCTTTGCCATGTATCTTTGCGGACACAATGATGTAGCAGCAGCTCCTTCAGATTTTCCATGCAACAGGGCTTCTTGAAGTCCCACCCCCTTAGCCTACTCTTTGTATCTCATTTTTTTCTGGCGAACCTCCTGCTATAGGCAATGTCTTGATCATGTGCCTGGAGCTGCAACAGTATTGCAGTGTTGTCTTCAGGATGCATAGCTCAAACTGGATCTCTGAAGAGTCTGAAAATAATCCAAGAGTAATTAAGCAGAAACCAAGGTGGCTTGGCTTGAAGTACTACCCACTTGCATGCATTTTGAGCTCAGGAAGGATTGGGGAGGAAGGAAGGAAGCTTCTGGAGCATATTTACCCAAGACCACTCAAGGGGAAGATTTCAGGAAAGCACAAAGGACCTCGAAACGCAAGCCTGCTTTGCTGGACACACTGAATGTCAATAAATGCATCACCCAGAGGGCCACTGGGCTGACTGCCCTTTACATGAGATTTCAAGGATCAGCCATCAAACAGCCTGGTGCAGAGGCTGTTAACGCCAAAGCAAATTCCAGAATAGCATCCATTGGAAGTGTTGCCTCTGCTGACTGGCAGCTGCTCTTCAGAATCTCAAGCCTTTCCTAGTCAGCATATCGGTCTTATAAACCAGAGCCTGGAAGTTGAATCATGGCAACTGGACTTGTTTTCTTGAGAGACTGAAATGTTTCGCTTCTCATCCAAACAGCTTCATCAGTCTTATAAACCAGAGTTGTGAGGGAATGAAGTGGGACCTTCTGGATGCAACATTTACAGCCACCGGGTAGATTTCTGGGATGTCTAGGCCTTTTCCAGGCTCTGCCTCTGCTCCACCTGAGGGGTGCAAGCAGCTTAGCATTCCTATGTCTTCATATTTCTACTGCAAAAACCACAGGAAACATTTATTTTCATGGTGAAAATCTTCCCGACAACATTTCCTTTGAAAAGGAACAAGACAAAAGATGGACATACACTAAAATTGAGCACAGAGAGAACTCCTAGTTTCCTGAGCTCCTTGCCCTCTGAAGATGCCAGCCACAGAGTCTTGCAAAACGTCAGGAAGAGAAACTTCCAGAACACGGCCAAAGAGCCCGAAAAAACTCACAACTGTGTTCTCATATACTTTCCATTTAGTCCAATGGAACTCAATTCATGACTGAGCTCAATGAATATACTATCCAGATTTAACTCCTCGTGTCTTTCATCTGATGTCTGGAGTTGGACTTGAAAACAGCAGGATCCTTAGGCACTATGTTGGGATTCTAAGGCTCTTGTTTTCTTAGTCACCTTGGCAGCAATTCCAGTCACAACCACCAGAGGGCACAGCCTACACTGTCATGTCATTTTGCAACTTGGGATCATTCCCTTGCTTTTGAAAGATTTAGCTGAGGAAAGCTTTGCTGACTACGCAGCCATCAGTGGTCCTCAGTTGCTCAGCGTCCCATTTTGTTCTCCTCTGTTTGGCCTTAAGAGGAATCAAAACCTACTTAATCAAAATGTGCTGGAAGGAAAATGAAATTACTGTATTATCTGTTGGCCTTTAAGGAGCATGACTCACTTCTTTGTGTGTGTGTGTGTGTGTGTGTGTGTGTGTGTGTGTGTGTGTGTGTGTGTGCTGAAACAGACTAAAACTCCAATTCCAAAGGAAACTGCATTAGTTAACTGCACCTTCAAGGCTACGACTGGGGTCCTGTTCATGTTAAATCACCGATCATCATTTTAGAACTACAGAACTATTAATTCAAAATAATTAATTTGGAAGGAAAATGACAGAAGTTGGCCTTTAAGGAGCATGACTCACTTCTTTGTGTGTGTGTGTGTGTGTGTGTGTTTGTGTGTGTGTGTGTGTGAAGAAGAAACTGCATTAGTTAAGAAGAAATCACCGAAGAACTACAGAACTATTAATTCAAAATAATTAATTTACAGAAGAAGAAGAAGAAGAAGAAGAAGAAGAAGAAGAAGAAGAAGAAGAAGAAACAACAATGATGAAAATTAGAGATGGGGACAAAACGAACTTTTGGTTTGTTTCATTATTCATTATTTGTTTCATTACGTAACAAAATGAATAACGAACTGCCCCCTCTAAGAGAAATTAGACGGGGCAGCTGTTTGTTTCATTTCGTTCGCTGGTGTCTCCTACCCGGTGCTGGTCCTTCCTGATCCAGTCCTCCTGGCTGCAGGGAGGGGGTGTCCAGAAAAAAAAAGCCGACTGGCTGCGCTACAGCTGGTAGGGAGCCACGTGGTTGGCAGTTTAAAACAAATACAATAAAAATACAATAAAATAAAATAAACCGATCCTGTGTGCGGGCCCGGTACCGGCCAAAGGTTTTTAAAAAACCCCGACTGGCCCGTGCTACAACTGGTAGGCAGGCCACGTGGTCGGCAGTAAAAAAAAATAAAAAATAAAAAATAAAAATAAATAAAAATAAATAAAATAAAGTAAAGTAAAGTAAAATAGGAGCGCTGACCCAGCCCCAGGGGCCTCGCGGTCAGTACTTGAAATAAAATAAAATAAAAAATTTTAAAGGAGCAAGAACCGGACCCAGGGGTGGCCGGGTCGGTGCTCTAAAATAAAGAAAAAAATAAAAAAGTGTCAATCCGGCCCCAGAGGCTGCACGGTCGGCACTTGAAAAAAAGAAAAATAAAATAAAATAAAAAAGGAGTGCCGACCTGGCCCAGTGGATGGCCAGGTCAGTGCTCTAAAATAAATGAAAAAATAAAAACTAAAATAACAATAAAAGAAGCACTGACCTGGCCCCAGGGGCCACGCGGTCGGTGCTTGGGGGAAAAAGAGGCAATGGCCCCAAACCAGTGCCTCAAAAAGCCCCCGCCACAGGGGTCAGGATCAGCCGCTGCTGCCCGGAAAGGACCCCACTCGGTTTGGATCGGTTCAGGTTCGTACGAATTTTTTACCAAATTCATACAAACACGAACCTGAACCCAAACCGAACCAAGGGTGGGCCTGAAACAGACAAACCCGAACCATGGGTTTTCTGTTTCGTGCCCACCTCTAATGACTACCTATCAGTGACCTTGTTGCTGCCTCCTTGTTACTTTAGAAAGAATTTACTGAGGCAACCACTTGACAGAAAAGTCAGCTATATGCAGAGGCTGGAAAGGCCAGTTGAGCTCCAGCGTGGATTGGTGTGCTACAGCAGCCAAAGGACCCCACTGGCACAGGGTGGATGTGGGAAGGGCAATTAGGCACTCCCGGCCAGCAGTGCCCATGTCTGATATACATACAGTACTTTAGTTAATGGCATGAACTGCGAAGATAGTCCAAAGTTGTCAAACTTATTACTTCTTCTTTCAACAACATTTTTTTTAAAAACCTGACTTTACAGAATGCAACAGTCATTTACACCATTTATTTTTATTTTCTCTTTTTGAGGTTTTCTCGGGCATGACCCATTTTTCAATATTGATACACGAGAGAAAAGAAAGATGACTAAGATAGCAATCCTGTGCAAACTTAATAAAGAGGAAGTGGAAATGAACTTAAGTGGGACTTATGTCTGAACAGATCACATGCAGGATTGCCCTACAAGAGATGAACTGTCCATTAAAACAGGGCACTTTGTATATGACATGTTGCATTCAGATTCACACAGTACAGCATCAAATCAATGCACATTCTCTAAGGTATGAAGGGTTCGCACCCTCATAGTTTACCTAGTTTACAAGTTTTTCCTTAGCAGCATACCAGAGAAAGCATAATCTCTCTTCCAGGTTCTCCTTATGAATTTTAAAGACAATGCCGTCGATGCCCCTGCCCTCCCTCCATTCCATACAGTACATCAATACTCGAATCTCTTGCGACAGATCCTGAATTCCAAGTGCCCTCTAGACCTGTAAAGATTTATTCAACTGGAGGCTAAATAAACCAATCCTGCTGTAAGGAAGTCTACATCATACAGGCCTGCCCAAAGTCCAGCCCGGGGGCCAAATCAGGGCATTCTGAGTGGCCCGCGGCTGGCTGGCCTGCCCCTCCCTCTCCCTCCTTCACCCCATATTTTTTAATCTTCTGCCAACACTGACACCGCTGGGAAGCTTGGGCGGCTGGGCAGTCTGCCACCACCGGCACTGCAGGGGAATGTGTGGGGGTGGGCAGGCCAGCGGGCCTCTGCCACCACCAAGGAGTTTTGGGGTGGGCTGGCGGGCAAGCCGTCACCACCGCTGGGGAGCTTGGGGGGGTGCATGTTCGCACAGATCACCTCTTCCAAGGGGCGACCTGTGGCCACTGGCCACGGCTCCCTGTGCTTCCTTTGGTCCTCACCTTCCTTCCTCCCTCCCTCCCTCCCTTCCTTGGTCCCCACCTTCCTTCCTTCCTCTCTTGGTTTCCACCTTCCTCCCTCTCTCCCTTGGTCCCCGCCTTCCTTCCTGCAGGTGGGGTTGCAAGGGGTCAGTGGGTGGGGCTTGCAGTGGGGTGGAAGGGTCGGGGAGCAACCGGCCCCTGACACATTCTCAGCCACCAAATCTGGCCCTCCTTACAAAAAGTTTGGGCACCCCTGTCCTAGAAGCTCTAATTTACCATTCTAATAATGTGCCTACAAAGGAAACGATGGGCTATTCAGTGCATACACCTTGGGCAAACCTGGTTCCTGAGCAAACACATTGGACCATGCAAATACAAGCAAGATATCTGAATGTAAACAATTCATAGGAATCCAGGCAGGAACACCCAGTCATGTGTTTCTCGGGGCACAGAGAAAATGTGGACAACCATATCCAGGATCTAAGCCAAATTAAACTAAATGCATTCAGAGTCCTTGAAATCACTAGGTCTTAACTACTGAATAACATGTGCTATTCATTTTCAGAGGAAAAAAAGGAAGTTTATCTGGACCCAACCCATCTGCAAAGCTACAAGAGGCTGACACATGACACAGCATGAGCGTGTAGATATCCACCCACAACATCCACTACCTGAAAGACCAGCATTCTGTCCAGGAATAAGAAATGCTCGCTCACTCGCTCTCTGCTGCTTCTGAAATATCTATTAGTCTGCTTCATGCTTGCCACAGGGATATAACTGTTTCCTGAGCTCCCACATGCACTAACATGGGTCACCTGCAAAGTATGTTCCGGTGCCCATGCCCTCCAGAGGCAGCCACCGGAAACACAAGACAGTTAAATTGTGATGCAACATTGAGGTTCAGCGGAATATCTTTTAAAATGAGACCCAGCATCTCTCTATTGCTTGGCCACTACAGACTCAGTGATTGAAAAGATGGGTTAGATGTACCTTTTCCATCGGCAATCACACTCAGCCTGATGAAGAAAGGCTAGCGCACATTTATCGCCAACTTGCATTGGTTGTTTTTGTGACACATGCAACACATAAGAGCATGCACAGGCACAACCTTTACATCTGTACAGCTTTGGGAAACAAGCTGGAAAGGAACCAACAGGGCAAGACAATTCCTTGACTAGAGGCCACATCTACGACCTGCATCAAGGGGGAGGCAGGTGTGCCCCTTTGCAGTGGGAACTGAGGTGGTAGCAAAGGCCTCTTCTGCAGAGACAGGGATGGGAGGGTGTGTGGGGCAAATCCAATGCCTGTGGGAAGCTGTCAGGAAGGCAGAAAAAGGGAGAACATGCAGGACAGGTGGCTGCTCGGGACTTAAGGAGAGCACAGTCTTAAAAAGAGGTTTGTGTGACTTGTCAGCCTCGCTGGATAAAGTTGGCACCCCAGTTGGCTCGCTTGCTCCTTACCAGATGAAGTTGGTGCAGTGGCTGCAGAAGGTGGGCTGCTTGAAGAAGCGCTGCGCTGCGTCGGGACCCGAGCTGGCTCAGGGCTGCGAAACACGTCGGCCATGGCCAGCCAACCCCTCCCCCTGCCCGCCCAGCCAACAGCGAGCCCACGAGCTGCCCGGGCCTCCCGCTCCTGTTGTGCTGCCCTTTGCCGCCATGCCCTCCGAGCCCCTCCTGCCCCCTCCAGCAGCCGTCGACCGTCTGGACGCGGTGGGGCCGGGTGCTGCCTCCTGTCCTGACGTCTAAGTCAGTCCTCAGGCCAGCCTGGACAGCTCCGCCTGCCCGCACCCTCCCGGAGTGACCCTCCATCACCCAGCGGCCGGGCAGGCAGCCCTTCTCAGGATAAGTGGGCAGAGGTGTGGAGAGTGATGGAGACAGGTAAAACTGCCTCTAGGGCAAAGAGCCTGCCTGCATCTACCACGGACTCAACCAACGCAGCCGAGGACAGGAAGGTGGCGGCGCAAGCACTTGCAGCGGCTTGGCACTCCAGAGATCGGTATCTTTTAATTAATGTTTTATTTATGTACATTTTACTACGGACTCTGCACATTCAGGCGCAAGTAATTTACAGTCAACAAGAGCTTTTAACTATCGGCAGAGAAGGCTGCAGCCAGGAGGTTACAATTTACAACATTCCAGCTGAGCTTATCAGAGGGCCTGCATATCCTTGGGCTACTCCCCCTGCTTTCCCTGCCAGAAAGAAAAGAAAACGGAGGAAACGCAAGCAGAAGCGGGGCTGCAGAGCCGGACTTCAAGTGAGGCTAAGTAAAAAATCCTTACAAGCCTGCATTGCCAAGTCTTTTTGTTTCAAATGTGAGATCTCTTCCTAATAAGATCGAGGAGTTGGAACTTACTATCTCTCTGCAGAAAAATATCCGGGATTGCTGTGTTATGGTCCTTTTGGAGACATGGCTGGGTCCTGCCTTTCCACAGGAGCTTCTACATCTACAGGGACGCTCAGCATTTAGAGCAGATAGAACTATTGAATCCGGGAAGAGCAGAGGTGGAGGGATTTGTGTTTACATAAACAACAACTGGAGCACAGATGTTAAAATAATGGATATTCATTGTTCTCCTGATTTGGAATATCTAGCAGTGAAATGCCGCCCCTTTTATTTGCCACGTGAGTTTAATGTTGTTATAATAACTGCAGTATATATACCTCCTGATGCAAACACTACTACAGCTATGGGTCACCTGCTAACTACTATTAGCAAACAGCAGCAGGCTTACCCAGATGGAGCGCTGGTGGTTGCAGGTGATTTTAATCAAGCCAATTTAAAGACTGTTCTCCCTAAGTTCTATCAGTATGTTGACTGTCCCACCAGAGGGAAAAATACCTTGGACCAAGTATATAGTAACATCATGCATGGATACAAGACTAAGCCTTTGCCCAATATAGGACAGTCAGATCATATATCCCTGTTTATGATTCCATCATACAGACCTCTCGTTAATAGAATCAGACCATCAACCAGAGAAATACGAGTGTGGCCAGCAGGTGCATCTGAGCAACTTCAAGACTGCTTTAGGAGCACTGAATGGGCACTGTTTGAGGAGGACAATGTTGATACATATGCCTCGACAGTACTGTTCTATATTAAAAGCTGCATTGATGTTGTCACTATCACCAGACAAGTACGGGTGTTTCCTAACAACAAGCCCCTGGCTAAATAGAGATGTGCGCCTTCTGTTAAAGGCCAGAAATGCTGCTTTCCACTCTGGTGATGCACTACAGTACAGAGAGGCCAGAGCTAAATTGAAAAAGGGCATCAGGGATGCCAAAGCTATGTACTGTCGGAGGATTGAACATCATTTTGAGAGCTCTGATCCTCGTCGGGTATGGCAAGGTCTGCGACAAATCACGGGGCAGAATATTAAAAATAATCTGTCTAGCAGTAGTGAGTTTTTGGCTGATCAGCTGAATCAATTCTTCAGCCGTTTTGAGGTGGAAGCTGGAACCACTATCACTACAGCATCGACCATCAATAGCACACCATCAGAATCTACTACCGACAGACAACCACTTCTACTGCAGATTTCTGATGTGCAACGCGCTTTCCAGAATATTAATGCTAGGAAGGCAGCTGGACCGGATGGAATCATGGGACGAGTTGTTAGGGACTGTGCTGCAGAATTAGCTGGAGTATTTACAGACATTTTTAATCTATCTTTGTTGCAGTGCTTTGTCCCTACTTGCCTGAAGACATCTATTATAGTGCCAGTCCCTAAGCAGCCAGTAGTAGTATCTCTCAATGACTATAGACCAATAGCTTTAACATCTGTTATTATGAAATGTTTTGAGAGATTGGTGCTAGATTATATTAAGGCTAGACTTCCATCTACTCTGGACCCGTTCCAGTTTGCATACAGGAGTAACAGATCCACTGATGATGCTATATCCATTGTTGTCCATACTGTACTGAGCCATTTAGAGCAACAGGGAACATATGCAAGGCTGTTATTTGTGGATTATAGCTCTGCTTTTAATTCAATTCTACCTAATAGGTTGTTTTTTAAAATGGCCAGTTTGGGTATACATCAGAAGATTTGTTTGTGGGTAAGGAATTTTCTGACTGATAGGCCACAGTCAGTAAGGATGGGACTCCACCATTCTTCTACTCTTGTATTAAGTACAGGAGCTCCTCAGGGTTGTGTGCTAAGCCCCTTCCTCTACTCCTTGTACACACATGATTGCACCCCACTGTATAACTCCAACACAATCATCAAATTTGCAGATGATACAACAGTGGTGGGGCTCATTAGTAAGAACGATGAGTCTGCTTATAGGAAAGAAGTACAAGGGTTGACTCAGTGGTGTAAAGAAAACAATCTTATACTTAACACCAAAAAAACTAAAGAACTTATAATTGATTTCAGGAGGAAGAAAGAGGTACATTTACCATTGTACATAAATGGTGAGGAGGTGGAGAGGGTTGGTAGCTTTAAATATCTGGGCACTTACATCTCAGAGGACCTCTCATGGACTGCAAACACCAATATGGTTGTGAAGAAGGCACAGAAGAGGCTGTATTTCCTGAGAATGCTCAGGAAGATGAATTTATCTCAGCATCTACTTCTGTCTTACTATCACAGCACCATTGAGAGTGTCCTAACTTATGGCATGCTATCATGGTATGGGAGCAGCTCTGTAGCAGACAAAAAAGCTCTACAGAGAATAATTAAAATTGCCCAGAATGTTACCGGGCTCCAGCTACCAACCCTGGATGACATCTTCACATCTCGCTGTTTGAGGAAGTCACACAACATTCTGAGGGACTCTACTCATCCTGCTCACAATTTCTTTGAACTGTTGCCTTCTGGCAGAAGATACAGAACAATTAAAACTCGAACCACACGTCTTCTGAACAGTTTTTATCCCAGAGCTATAATTGCACTTAATAATGAACTCAAGAACCACCAGTAGTGAGCACTTGGACAGGATTACCTAGCCTGTTGTGTAGATGCTTGTGTTTTTAAGGGGGGGGGGGTTGGTGGGTGGGGGAGTGTTCAGGGATTTTTATGTGTGTGTGTTGAAGGTTTTTTTTTTTAAATGTGTGTGAGAGTGTTTGGAGATTTGTGTGTGTGCGTGTTGAATCTGGTCTCTGGGTGTCTGAATTTCGTTGTATGTGTATACTGTGTATATACACACAATGACAATAAATTATTATTATTATTATTAAAAGGAAGGACGAAAAGGAGCCCGGTGCGCGTCAAAAAGGGGCCTGACATGAGCTTTCTTCCCACACCCCGCCTGGACGCGCGAGGCGAAGCCCTTTCCTGAGAAGGAGGCGGTGGTTCCCCTGGGGTGCTCCAGCACCGGAGGAGACACGCCGCTGCGGGTCCCCAACACAAACCGCTGTTGCTGCATCGGACAGTTCCCCACAATAAGGAACAAGCAGAGGTGGCAAGACACGCTTCCCATGATGGCATCCCACGATGGCATCACACGCTTTACCACCCGGTTGTTCGGCAGGGTCTTTCTGAAGTCCCATTGTGTTCAACAGGGACTTATTCTACCATGGTGAGAAGCCGCCAAATAGCTAATTCAAGTTTTTTTTTAAAAGCCTCTGTTTAAAATACCAAAAGCCAGAAAATGCTTCACAATATACTGTCCACGTTGCCAGCAGGAAAAGAATTGCCAAACTTTACAAATGGCAAAGGACAGCCTGAAAGTTGATGACAACACTAATGACAGTAGTCAAGAGGGTCTGTAGGATACCCTCTTCTCACCACCATTCACAAAGTGACACCAGGCAGGGGGGAATGGCAGAAGTTGACTATTGCAGTTAACCACTTCTTTTTCAAACACAAATTGTCAGGGTTGATTTTTTTTCAACAAGTGTGAATGGGAGTGAGCAGAATGGGGCCCTGTAAGCTTTCCTAACTGCTGCCATTACCGTCGTCAACGTTCAGCCTGCCCTTTGCTCTGGTAAGAATGCATAGTAAAGCTGCTGCATCAATTCCAGAGGATGAGTGACTGCTCTTATTGAAGCATCTCTTTGTGTGGAACTATGTAAGCCTTGGATCTGACACAGCACACAGGTGGAAAATCACCTCATGCAGACACATATTGATATGAAGGCACTCAGCTGACCTATGTCCTGTAGATGTAAGGCCACATCTAGGCTGGACCAGGCAAAAACAAGAAAAATGAAAAAAAAAAGAACAAATGAAAAAAGAATGTGGTACCTTAGAGGCTGTTATATTTTGACATGAGCTTAAGTCTTATGTAATTCAAACGCTTCCTATTCTCCATCCATTGTACGTTCTGAGGATCCCTGGGAACTTCTTTTGACCTGGGGAAGCCTTTGGGCACCTCCAGATGAGGGGAAAGAAAGCCTGGTCAAAAATTGCTGCTAGGTTACCAGTGACGGTCCCAATTCTGGCAGCTGTGGTGCAGCAGCAAATTTTGGCAATTAAACAGAAAAACAGATTCCCAGGGAGTCTGGAAGTTGCGTTGTGGCAACTGGACTTATTTTTCTTGAGAGGTTGAAACATCTCACTGCTCATCCAAACAGCTTTGTCAGTCTGAAGAAAGCTAGTAGTGAGTCCTCCATTTTATAGCTCACTTTGATCTCTTGTCACCCTGGACTGAAATAGGCTCATAAGATGAACAATGGCCTGAATAGGCTCATTAAGTAGACAACAGTCCCAATCGCATTAAGGTGAACAATGGCCTAAAGTCCTGAAACACATAAAATATGGGTTGTACTTGTTAGCTTTGGCCTTGGTGGTGAAGGAGTGAAGTATTTTTGATTTGTCTGGGTATTGTTGAAATCACTGCCTGATAAGTGGTAGATAGACTGTGCCTGAGCCCCCCACCTCTTTTGAGAGAGGGGTTTTCAACACTCACATGAATGGCTTCCCTGACCACTCTCTCAAACCACCTATCTTCACTGTCTAATATGTGTACATCCTCATCTTTGAATGAGTGTCCTTTGTCCTTCAAGTGGAGATCTACTGCTGATTCTGGTCCTGAGCTGTTACCCCTCCTACGTTGGGCCATCCTTCTGTTTTATGGCTGTTTAGTTTCTCCATTGTAGAGGTCTGCACACTCTTCACTGCATTGGACTGCATATACTTTATTTATTTATTTATTTATTTATTTAGAGTATTTTACCCCGCCTTTCTCCTTGGAAAAGGACCCAAGGTGGCTTACAGTATATTGCTCCTTTTGTGTTTTAGTATTGGGTCCTTTGGGTGGATGAGTCTCTGCCTTAGTGTGTTTGTGGGTTTGAAATAAACAGGAATGTGGTGTTTGCCAAAAATCATTTTAAGCTTCTGAGTCACTCCAGCCATATAGGGTATGACCAGTCATCCAGGTGAATTTATCCAGAAGTTGAGTAATGGCAACTGAACTTTTCGTTTGAGATTGAAACATTTCGCTTCCTCATCCAAGTAGCTTATTCAGTCTCAGGAAAGTTGGTGCAAGCCTTCCAATTTATAGTACACCTTTGCTGTCACACCAACCTGGTCTGGAATAGGATCCTTAGGCAGGTAGTGGCCTGAATAGGCTCATTAGATGTACAATGGCCTGGGGTGTATAGAAATCACACGTATGCAACACTTTGCTTCCCAACATCCATTAAGTATCGGTCATTAGCAGTTGCCTTCCTGGTGTGTGTGTGTGAAGTGCTTCTGATTTGTCTAGGGCAGCATGATAAGTTGAAGACAGGTTGTGCCTAAGTCCTTCACCCCTGTTGATAGAGGGATTTTCAATGCACACATGAATGTTTTCCCTGACTCCATTCTCAACCACCTATCTTCTCTATCTAATATATTTACACTGCAGTGCTGATTCTGGTCCTGAACTGTTGACCTTGTGCTGGGCCATCCTCCTGTTTAGTGGCTGTTTGGTTTCTCCAATGTAGAGGTCTGCACACTCCTCACTGCATTGGACCACATATACTATGAGCAGTCACACTTGTACATAATGCCTGGAAGTACTATTTGGCTCTTACATCATAGCAGGATTAATGTCTTAACATATTGGTAACATTGGCTTTCTGAACAAAAGCTTGAGGTTTTTTAAATTCTATTTTCCCTACTAACCATGGGTCATTAATTCTACTTACCAATGACTAAGATAAATGCATTAAAGCACTTAAGTCACTATTTCTCAGGAAAAAATGTTGATATTTTTGTAATTATTATCCTTTTTGACAAGAAGAATAAAAAATTATTACCCTTAAAGTCTTTGATGCTGTGAAATGAATTTTGTGACTCACATTTCAAACATGAAAGGTTTGCACAGAAACCCTGGAATATTGTACTGTGTCTAGAAGTATTTCCAAGAGCTTATGATGATGAATGAAGCCTGCCTTTCTCTTTATAAACAACTGAAAGAGTGCCTCAAGCAGTGCTCGTGTTTCTTGTGGCAACCTGCTGAGGCACTCACAAAGATAAGAGAGCTTGGGAAAATTAGATTGTACAAAAGCAGCAAACTGTGTTCTATATTTTTTACAATTCAAATTGCGAGTTGCATCACACAGGCAATTGATACATATTTAACAATTGTATTTTCCACAATACTGTACATTTCTCTGGAGGGTCAGTCGGCTACAGCTGCTTAGTACACCCCCTTTCTTTTGTGGCTGTATCGTGGTGAGCACAGGTGATTCTGGGCTTTTTACTTTCTTCAACAGAAGTTAGGCAGCTGTAAAACTGTGCAATTTCTGTATAAGAGACTGAGTTCCTCTTCTTCAAGGAAGTGCTCACCTCAAGATACTGACTAGCAATATAATCTCTTCCCTTAGAAAACTATTACCAGAGGTGACCAGTACTCCCCTAGCCTCTCATTGTCCAATGAGACTCAATCTCTCTAGTAGTCTAGAGACTAGACTGCTGCAATGCTCTTAACATGGGGCTGCCCTTGAGGCTCCAACTGGTCCAAAACATGGTGACTTCTGATGAGGATTAGAAAACATCAGCATATACTGTATCCTATCACTCTGGCTTCCCTGCATTGGTTACTGCTTTGCTTCCACATCGACTTTAAAATGTTGACAATGACATACAGCACAGAGCCATAAATGGTTTTGGACCTCGGTTTCAAAAAGATTCTCTGAATGAGAATTGCCCATTTCACCTAATCTTCCCAGGCAGGGTGACTGAAGGCGTTAACCCTTTAAGAGGCCAGTAAGAATAAAACAAGGAACACACCCTTCTCAACAGTTGCCCTGAGCATGTGGATTACAATTCCCTCTGAAACAGAGATGGGCACGAAATGAACTTTCAGTTTTTTTCAGTATTCATTTCATTACCTAACGAAATGATTAACGAACTGCCCCTCTAAGAAACACGAAACGAAATGAAACAGAAATTTCCCCTTCGGTTTGGTTTGTTTTTCGTACTGCCGGTGTCTCTACCTGGTGGTGGAGTGGTCCCTCTGGCCCTCCTCACTGGACTCCAGAAAAAAAATTTGGATTGGCCCACGCTACAGCTGGTAGGCAGGCCATGTGGTCGGCACAAAAATAAAATAAAATAAAAAAATAACCCGATCCGGCTGCGGGCCCGGTACCAGCCCGCGAGCACTGGACCCGACCCGCGGGTTGCCAAACCGGCCCGTGGGCCACAGAACCGGTCCAACAGGCTGGCAAGAGTAAAAAAAAAAAAGCTGACAGGCCCACACTACAGCTGGTAGGTGGGCCACATGGTTGGCACTAAATAAATAAATAAATAAATAAACCCCGATCCAGTGGGCCGGCAAAAGTTTTTTTTTTTAAGCCGACCAGCCCATGCTACAGCTGATAGGCAGACCACATGGTTGGCACAATAAAATAAAATAAAATAAAAATAATGCAAATAGGATTAACAAATAATAATAATAATAATAATAATAATAATAATAATAATAATAATAATAATAATAAAAAAACACACAAAGCTGGAAAAAACAAATAACAAATCAAAACAAACCAACAAAATGAACATTTCCATAAAAATTCATTAAAAACAAAACAAACCGAATCGAACCTTAAAATGAACCAAACCGAAACGAATCGCCATTTTTTCAGTTCATGCCCATCTCTACTCTGAAATAAATCTGGACCCCCTCTTTGGAATCTTTTAAGCATTTTTCAAAAATATGGATGTTCACACAGGCTTTCCCAGGCTTTTCCCAGACTGGAACATAGCTGGAGTGCCCTATGCATATTAAATTATATCTCTGACCTTTTACTTCACCCGCCTATAGTTTAAAAATTGTTTACACTGTTTTTAAATGTCTTGTTGAATGTTATTTAATTCATTTGATTTCATTTTTATTGCTTTTATTGTATACATTGACCCTGTTGTAAACCGCCCAGACTGGCCTTGCTGCCAGATAGCGGGTATAGAAATCTAATGAATAAATTATCTATAGTTGGACAAAAGGAGGAAGGATAGAGGATGGCTTGTGTTTTATCCCTTACTGTAACGTTCCAGTGAAGGATGGTGTTTTGTGTTAGAGATATGGCAAATCTGCTCTGGATTTTAGTTCAAACATGGAAAGTGGAAGGACCTGTCTGAGATTCTGAGCTTTTTCTCGTGATATGAATGGAGCTTTGTAAATATCAGATGGTTCTTATAAATTTTATAGTTGGTCAACTGGAAATCAATCTAAGGGTTTTCTTGTATGTCTCTGCTTCTTTTTAATGTTATAACTCATCATGTAGCTGGAAGAGGCACCACGAAGCATCGTTTCTGGATAACCGCAGGAGAGAAGGGGAGAATCAGGCTTGTGATGGGCAAGAAATGGTGGTGGTGGTGGTAGTGGTGGGTAGACAGGGCTTGTGGTAGGAGAGGGATGCCAAGAGAGTATGGCATAGGTTGTTCTCTCAATGGGGAGGGAGACCAGAGGGTGGTACAGTGGGGGCTATGATAGGGAAGCAATGAGGAGGCAGCAGGGAGGGAATGACAGAAAAGCAGGGGCTGTGAAAGGAAAGAAATGAGGGGAATGGGGAAGGAAGGACAGAAGGGAGGGCAAAATGATTTTATTTGCAAAGTACGGTGAAAGGGAAGATAGTTTCCTGGATATTTAAGGAGAAAGATAATACTATTTTTCTATGTATATACAGTATGTACCCCAGGAGAAATCCTGACTAACTTACTTACTCCCCTTTAGGGAAGCCCGTTAAAGAAATTTCCGTAACACTCACCCAAATTGGATATAAGAAATATTTTCCTTTCCAACTATTAAAATTTCCCCATCAGTCATCCTCCCTAAAAAGAAACAACTCAGAGCCTGCCTATTCCAGTTCCTTTTGGGGAGCATGTGTTCTCTTGTGTTAGTGGGAAACTGGGAGTCTTTCTTTCCATCATCTCAATTTTTTTTTTTAGAAAGGTGCAGTTTTAATATTCAAAGAGGGGAAATGGTTCTGGTATCCATCTTGAGTGGGCGGGTGTCAAGATACTCCTTGTAACAACTCGGTTGTAAAAAACACGTGTGCTACGTATATATTTCTAACCAAGCTAGTCTATCAGAAATAGTTGAGCTCTCCACTGTGCCTCTTGGGAACGGAACCTGCCGATGTCACCTTGGCCAAGCTGCCCATTCCCAGAAGCACTCCCAGAAGAAGGGACTGGTAAGCCGCTTCTTGAGTTCTTTATGCCTAGGAAACACTTGCAGTTGTCATCATGTTAAAATTGAACTGGCAACACATAATTGTTAAAACATTGATGTAAATATAGGTGATAACTTTTTAGACCACTGAAAATTCATTATATAATATATGGATCAAACTTTCTTGGAAAACACCACTTCATTAGGTGTGCACCAGTGCAAATAACTTAGGCAAAGTGGATTTCGCCAGGCACATCTCTCTTACATGTAAGCCAGGAGAGGCACAGGAAGTAGTATGGTTGCTGTTTTAATATTACAGCCGAGGCAGCAGTGGATTGAATATCATACCCCTGTTCTTCAACAATTTTGGAGATCTCTTTTTAAAGAATTAAATGATATATTTGAAAGGTATATAGAGCCCAATTCAGAAATTGCTTTGAGACAGGTTATGACTTTAAAACTAGAGAGTTGATCACTAATCTCTTGACAGTGGCTAGATTAATCATAGCTAGGAATTGGAAGGGGAACTATGAACTATGTATGGATGAAGTTTGGACACAGAAGCCTGAGTCCTCCACTTGCAATTGGGGTGTTAATTTAGTAAACTCATTAGATCAGGGGTCTGCAACCCGCGGCTCCGGAGCCGCATGCGGCTCTTTGGAACCTTTGCCACGGCTCCGGGAGGTGACTGTGACAGGTTTGCCGCTCCGCTCCACACTGCCCGCCCAATGACAGGCAATAGCGATGCGGCTCCCAGTTTTTTTTTCTGTCGGAAATGGGTCCAAGTGGCTCTTTATGTCTTAAAGGTTGCAGACCCTTGCATTAGGTTTAGCAATTGGGGTCAGACTAAAGTCAAAATGATCTTACCTACCAGAGTCCTGTCCTGCTGATGTCACGAGTCTATGTATCTTCTTCTTGGCATGGGGTTGGTGGCTATTCCTTGGTATCCTTGTAATTGCATTTGAATAAAGGGGAGCTATGTGGTCAGTCAATACAAAATGAAATACTAAGGCAAAAGCAGGCATTTTGACCACTAAAAAAAAATTCATACAATATGCAAGCTTTCCTAGATCAAACACCACTTCATCAGGCTTGTCTTCTTCGACCCTGCGTAAGTTCAGTGTTTTTTTTTCCCTTTTCTTTTTATGTATTTAACATATTTTCTTTAGTTCGTTTATGCAGAGAGATGTACTTTGAGAGAGGGGTAGATTTGTGATAAATGATGGCTCCACCATAAAGGTGTCAGAACCAGAAATTGATTGGTGGGCTTTCCCAATGGAGAGTGAAACCAACTGTTTGGCCTTTTCAAAGAGAGATGGAGCCAGCTTGCCAGATGGCCCTTTCTCTAAAATGCAAAGCAAAGCAAAGCAAAGTGTGCTGCTTGTATACTGCCCATAGTGCTTAAAGCACTCTCTGGGTAGTTTACAATTTGATTATGCAGGCTACACATTGCCTTCCCTCCTCACTTTCAGGTTAAAAAGCCAACAAGTCTTAAGGCAGGCAGGAGGTGGAAGAAAGACGAGAAGGGCTTAAAGGAGATGCAGGGGCACAGCCAGAGAGGTGAAAGTGGCCCCTACATGGAACATATCCTGATTCCCAGGAAAGAATAGAGTTACCGAGAGAGATTCATGGCTGTTAGATTTCAGATAGAAAACACCAGCAACCTAACCTGTAGCATTATGCCTTACCTTTTGTCCCTTAAATGCAACTTAAAAGCATAGCTATTCTTGCTTTTTTATCTTTTTGCTTTTCCTTTTAAGAACATGACTTTTTAGGGCAAATATGGGGGGCACACATGGAAAAATACAAAGTATAAATACTATTTTGTAATTTTTGTCTCCCCCTACCCCCCCCCAGCACAGGTTCAGGGACACATGCCCTATTTGCGCGCCCCCCCATCCCCATCCCCAGTTGCAGCCCTAGATGTAGCTTTATTTTTAACCTCCTCTTGCTTCTCTGAAAGGGTATAGATCATGTATATATATAGCTATTTTAGTAACCCCCAGCATATCACAATATAAGCCACACAAGTTATATATTTAGAAGTAGAAATCATTCCAATTGTATTTACATGTATATCCTGTCATGCAGACAAACTCTGGTCAAGACTTTCTGGCCACTAAGGGGGGGGGAGGACTCTGTTACAAAATTTGGCTGAGCCAGCAATCTAATTATTTTCGTAGCTTTGAAGCTTTACACAGCTAATTGCATATACGTCAGCCAAGAAAACCTTATCTCTTTTTCGAGAGCTCAGCAGCTGGCATGCATCACGGGTACTAGTCCGTGTAAGTCAGTTCAAACACCACAGCAATTAAGACATTTAATTGGTGTCAGAAATACAAAATAAATGGCCAAAGATGCCAATTAGTGTTTGATGCATGTAACAAATGTATGTGACGTAAATTCGGATGGGCGGAGGGACAAAGAGTGCTGGAAAACCTTATAAAATATATCTCCTTTCGTTTCTGGACGGACTCCTCACCCGACTTTGCATTGAGTGAGGGCTCCCTTGGTTGCAACCAATAAATCTTCTTTTCTGTCTACACAAGACTCAGACTGCTCATTGCATTCTGCAAAGCTCTAGCACGCCGGCAACACACCCCCAGAAATTTATATTCCTTTCATCTCTAGTTGTTGGTTGTCCAACTCTGCTATAAAAACAACTTTGGGGTGTGTGTATTGCATGCTGTGTTCAGACTTTGCTCCTGGTAAAGACAGCTTCTCTGCCTGTGCAAGAAAGAAAAGAGTTGTGATTCTTTAATAATTGCTAAGAGGTTACCATGAAAAATACAGGGCACCCTTGATGCTGAGCCATAGATAATGCAGCACGACTACAAGTTGTTCTCTTTGACATCCTTATTGGCCCTCTCCAGGTCTCAGGGTGCCAAAGGCCCCTTAGCACTAGGCCTGCTTTTCAAGGGAAGAAAAGGAGCAAAAAATATCAAGCAATGGGAGGAAAAAGTTACAGAACACAAGGTCATTTTAATTCATAACTCCCTTTTCGAAAAAGTCTCTCTCAGCTTTCCTCAGCTTTGATATACGTATTTGTTCAGAAACATCATTCCTTCTCTAATGCTTGTCGTTAAAAGAAAGTTGGGCTTTTAAAGTGCATTATCAAAGACTGGAGAAATGGAAAGTTACTAAAACTGAAAATATGGGATCAGTTTTAAGTTTTCTAACCCAAGGAACATTTAAAATCAGTTTGGCCTCTGTGGTAGTGGATTATTGGTTGTTGATGTTGTTAGCTGTTTTAGTAGGATATTCCCTTCCTTCCTTCCTTCCTTCCTTCCTTCCTTCCTTCCTTCCTTCCTTCCTTCCTTCATACAAAATAGCACAAACACACCCCATCCGTCATCCTGTTCCCTTCAGATCTTGTAACCCCAAAGGCTCTTAAGATTTGTTGTGGCTTTTCTAGATTTTTAAAATCAGTTTTCACACCCTTGTCCTGATACCTTGATATGACCAAAAGTAACTTCTTTCTGCCCTGATCACCCTTTCTTTATGCTATAATCTTTTTTTTTTTTACTTTCTTGCTTAGCCTTTAGAATTGGTCAGGTACTCAAGCACCCACAGGAATGTAGCCAGGCAGGAAGGCTCAGCCTGGTAACATATACATATCAATAAGATATGAATTTGTTTACCAGACACTAAAGCACATCCTGGAAGGGAAATCAAGGGAAGTAGAGATGCCCCATTTCTATAGGAGAACCAATGAGTTTGCTTCCCTCACATTTTTAGCCAATTAGAAGTAGGATCCAAATAGTAAGCAAATATTATCCAATGAGGTTGTATGACTTTATGACTCTTTGTTGTTGTATAAAACTCTTTTAAACTGTATGCTTGCAGTCCTTCTCTGCTGTAAAGAGAAGACGCTGGCTGATTCCTATTACATATCAATAAATTTGGACTTTGGTTCAGCCGGTTGTGTCTCTTCCTGACCTCTTGCCAGAGCAAATTTACACGATAACAGCCCTTTGAAACAGAGGCTCATGGGCTCTTCCCTGCTATTGGAAAAGAAAAGACAGAACAGCAAATAATAGAAGGTTGTGAACTTTTAAATTTAAAGCCAGAAGAAACACTAAATCGGTTAATTTGAGCTTGGATTCTTTCTCATTTATTATAGGTGGCCAGCGGCTAAGTGATTATTTTTACAATGTTTTCATTGTAATACTTGCCTGTTCAGGCCACATGAAGTCCTTCCAGGAAAATTAAATGTGAGCTCCATCCTGCACTGAAAAATCCTCATGCAGATCAGCCCAACTCGGCACTTCAGTGAGCAAGCTCATTATTCTCATTCCACCTGACTCTTTAAGAGACAGAGGGAACCTCAAGGGCTATCCTTTTTGTCCCCACAGCATTCTTAAACGGGCCTGTGAATAACTGGAAATGAGCCCTGAAGCAGGGCCCCCTTCCCTTAGGAAGACAACAGCCACAGGACTAAGCACCGAAACACTGCAGGGCTCAGCAGAAAATGTGCAGCCAGCACGACAAGGTGTGTTTTCCTTGTGGTTTTTCCCCCTCTCCTGCCTTAAAGAAATAAATGATGTGTAACCAGGCAGGCTGTGAGGGTTGTAAGTCTTTCACTTCCCACAGTGTTCTTCTGGTGGCAGGGGAATGAGAGGGCAGAGCTGGCTCTGACCATTTGGCCACTCCTGGGTTGGAGTTCAGGTGGTGCTGTCACAGCTCCCCAAGTGTGAATTGCCCCACTTTGCAGTTTGGCTCTTCTGAGAGCTTTTCTGAAGGGCCTCTCTGTCTTCAGCCACGAACATTTCCCTGCCGTTCTGGCCAGTGTGCCTGGAAGTGTCCTATTTAACAGGGCAAGGGTTGGCTTCCTAAAGCGGGTTGCAAAACATGACGCTTCTAAAGAACTCATGCTTTCAATTCCAAAGTAAGGGAGTTTAATTGCAAATATTTTGCCCATCCTCTTTTGACCAAACCAGGCAGCTGACACCATTTAAAAAAAGTATAATGGAAATGTTTGAATCTTCATTACAGAAGTAAATAATGTTATTATATCACTATGCTGGGAACTGACAAAAGTGGCCTTGGTAACCAGTTGAGCCGTACACAAGTCAGAGAGAGAGAGAAAGAGAGAGAGAGAGAGAGAGAGAGAGAGAGAGAGAGAGAGAGAGAGAGAGAGAGAGAGAGAGAGAGAGCAAAACAGAGACAGATTATTAAGACAAACATTGAGTGAAGAATCCCCAGGGAAGAATGTGGTCACATTTTGGGGGTTGTTACAGAAGGTCAACATGTCACAACCTGAATGAGGAGGTGTGAGATGGCTGGTAGGTCCAATAATGTAGCTGCCCAAGGGGCATCCATTCCAAGAGAGAGAGAGAAAGGGGAGGAATCCCCAGAGGCTCTGAACTAGGACGAACAGGGTACAAAGGAAAGTGACGATCTCTGCTGGGGAAAGAAGAATGGATAGTAGAGGAAAGGGTGGGAGAAGCAACAGAAGTGAAAACACTTTAAAATGGCAAGAATGAAAGAGTAGAAGGAAAACATATATAAAGAGAAGGAGTGGAGAGGAAGGGGTCGGTAGAAGCAGGACAAGCAGAAGAGGAAAGGAGAAAGATCCTTCCCCCTGGGTGGACCCAAAAAAAAGAAAGGAAAAGGTTTATGGTAGGGGAAGTAGAAAGGAGAAGGTGTGAGGTAGTGTTCCAAAAGCCATCTTATGGGGGGAGGGGATAAGTGAGAGAATGGGGATGGAAGATAAGAGAAATACTGTAGTCTTATTCTGTGTCTGGACCAAAGTTTGAACTGCCAGAAAAACTGCCTTGGCTCTGTCATTGGCCAAAACTAGATTACAGTGGACCCTTGTATAACAAACAGTTTGTATAACATAAAATCTGTATAACATAAAAAATTCCGGAGATAGGAGAAATTTGCTTAACAGAATCGCCTATGGGGCAAATCCGTACAACATAAAATGGTTGTGATTAGGCATACTCCGTTTTCAATGCATTCCTACTGGAAAGTTGTATAAAAGAGAATTTGCTTAACATAATTTCATTTGGAACACATTAATTCCTTTATACAAGGTACCACTGTATATTGTAGGTGCCTGTTTCTTGTAACAACTGGCATACTAGCAGATGGGACATAGACTGTGTCTTTCCACATTCACAGTGTGTTGCCATCCACCAGCAATCCCCATTTAACCCTACTGGTCTTAGATCTAGGAGCTCCAACCCTCACTCTATTCAAAGTTCTTGAAGTAGCAAAAGGGAGCTCAGATCCTTCAGCAATTCCCTCCTTTTATGGACACGGTAATACCTGTGTTTTCTCCGTAGTTTCCCTTCGGCTAACTGCACATAAAAAGATCGCGTCCTAACAGCGAAGAGAAGTAAATTCTGGTCCCGGCTGACACACGCCCCTTGAACAGCAGTTTCAGTGAAGTTTCAATAACCACTGCCAGGGGCTGGATTTAGAAACTTTGCTCGAAAATGCTTACTTATTTGCTTCTGTAACCACGACAGGACACAGAAAATATGCAGTAAAATCAGTTGTTCCCCTTTTTTGACAGCTTCCCGTGGGAAAATGCGAAGTAGACAGGTAGAGACGGAATCAGAATGGGAAAATATGACGCAGAAGATAGGACACTAATTGCACATTAAAAACCACACGACCACCCCCCAAAAATACGCATGAAATTTATATACGCAGAGAACGCTGGTGTGACCGCAGCCTCTAGAGCAGTGGTTCTCACCCTGTGGGTCCCCAGATATTTCTGGACTGCAACTCCCAGAAATCCTGGCCAGTTCAGTTAGTGGTGAAGGCTTCTGGGAGTTGCAGTCCAAGAACATCTGGGGACCTCCAAGTTGAGAACCACTGCTCTAGAGTCTTCTTCGGTAGTCTCCCCCTTCCAATTCAATTTTGTTCTTGTGTGGCCTCAAGAGTATTTGTTCTTGTCATAAAGCTCATTCCAGATCTAAGTTTACACTTTTGGGGCACATAAACATGCAGGGGACATTGGAGAGTTTTTGCTTTGTTTTCTCATCATCTACTGCTACAATTTTAGGTGGAATCATGACAGTGTAGATTTAAAATATCCTGTCATAATCTGCACCACTTCACTAAGAGTAACATCAACTTGCTTGGCATATGCAACTACACTCAATACTAGAGCGGCCTCCTCTGCTGCAGACATGCTCAAGGCCAGAACTGATGCCTGTAGCACTGCTGGTTAAACCCTCATATGTAATCTGTCAGTTTCCTAATGATATAATTAATCTGACTTTAGCCTAAAGGGGAGAGACAGAAGATAGTGAGAGAGGGCGCTTTTACACGACCCCTAAGATCCGCTGGTCCCTTAAATTCGGACCAGAGATCTTAGGGGCTTGTTGCTCTTCCTGTGTTCCCACCCTGGCTGCGTGAGGGGAGGGAGAAAAAAAAGGAAGAAAGACTGTGGCTCACCTCTTGCCTGCTCTTGCCCCGGCAACATTCCAGTAGCTCTTAAATAACTCTTAAGTAGCTCTTAAAGGGGCGGGAGCCAAAAAACAGCAAACAGAAGCGAGGAGAGCCCCGCTGCCAGTACCCTGCCTGTCATAGAACCTGAATGTGAAGGGTTAAATGCTGAAGAACAGCAGGAGCCTTGCAGTTCAACTCAGCAGGCAGCTGAGTCTGAGGACACAGCTGAGGGAACATCTCCTCCTCCTATGAGGGCTAGGAGCAGGATCCTGCAAAGAAGAACTAACAGGAGAGCTAGGGAAAGGATCTTTAATGATAGGCGTAGAATTAGATCTGAAAGCCCTGAGTTCTAGCAGGAGCCTTGCCAGAGATATGGGTGTGTTCCCTGGTTTAGGATAAAGCTAGCAAGTTTACCCTGAAACCTCTGTGGGAGCAACGCGTCACTTACCTTGTCACCATGTTCCTGTGTGTATCCAGACTGTTTCCTGACCTTGGACCGGCTTTCTGATTACAGCGTTCCCTGTTTCCTGACATTGGACCGGCTTTCTGACTACGACGTTTCTCTGTACCCTTGAACTTAGCATTTAGCTCTGTAAGGTATTTGGCTTTGATTCGGACTGTACTTTGTTCGTTATCTGGATTACAACTAAAGTTCCTGGCAAAGAAATGAACTTGGCTTGCTGTGTATTCTGTGTGCGGGGCTTGACACCCGCACTCACTATCGTTGCACCGCATCAAAGAATTTTCACCTCCAGAGAGAAGGTACAAGAAAAGTGCGCTGGGTCGTGCTAAAGTGGGCGGGGTCGCACTTAATTGCCTGTAAACTCCGGAGCTGGTGGGGAAACATTTTTAAGCTCCGGAGCTGGGAGCCATTTGCGGCGGAGTTTAGGGGTCGTGTATAAACGCCCAGAGTGACAGGATGATGTAGCCAAGCTGGGTTGGAGAGATGTGAGAGCCGAGAGGGAGGAGCCAGGAATCAGAATACTTGGGTTGAAGCCCCAAGTGGAAAACAGATGCCCTTGCTGCCAATTCCTCCAAACCCAGTGATAACAGGTTCTAACTCAGATTTCAAGTACAGCTGGATTTTCTTGTTGAGAAACCATTTACAGCGGAAGATTACGATCCTTTCCTCACCCCGTCACGTGAGATGTTGATAGTTAAATGGGCATTAATAATTTCTTAAAATTTACCTGAAATGTTAGAAGTTTAAACCTTGAGGACATGTCATTTATGCCTAATGTGACCAAACTCTTACACAAAGTATATTCAAGATTAGACTGCAACAACAAAAATACTTTAATAACATTTTCTATATTTAATTTTTATGTCTCATAATGATAGGCAATTGGTGTTTCTCAATGTAAGAAGGATGTGATCATTTATTTATTTGACTTGTATACTGTATCTGGCTACCAAGGCCACTTGGGGCAGTTTACAACATAGTAATATAATAAATAAAATTGCTTTCTGTTCATGCATGGGTCTGTTTAGGTCTTAAACAAAACACAGCACTTTCCGTCATAGTGTTAATTCTTATACTGTCACACAGTTTCTAGTGGAGCACATGTTTATTATATGTACAGTATTTCTCTGATTAGTTCAACTGTGTTGTTGAAATACTGGCAGTCTTTCAGCTTCTGTAAACTAGTACTGTATATTCCCAGGGTATTTGTTCTTAGGCTTTCTGGAAAGGAATTTTTCATATTCTTCATAAGTTAGTCCTTCTGGTTTTGTACTAGAAGCCTGGTTTGTTAATACATATTCTGACAGCTTATTTGCAGAAGAACAAGCCAAGTGAGTAATTAATGGCACATATTCTACAATAAATTATGTGAAGGAATGACAAATACATTGCAAGAAATGAGGTAAATATAAAATATATATTCCCTAGCTTCCAGAATATGAATGTTTTGTTTGCTAACAGATTAAATGAAATGAGAGCTTGTGTTTTGTTCTTTTTCATTAACTGCAAGTTGTTGTTTCAAATATTAGTCTCTCTTTTGGCTAGACTGGAAGTGCTATTTTCTTGAACAGCAGTCTGTGGTTGTTTCAGGGGAAGGAGTGGTGCATGTCACTTGTTTGGGACGCCAAGCAGCATCCCTAGCATTGTTTTTAGGCTGAGCAGGGGTCTTGACAGACCTGAGCTTAGGAATGTGAAGAGGGCAAGTTCCTTTGGGAGAAGCTCCTTATGTCTCCACCAGCAATTATGCATGTCCTACTTTGAAACTTCCTCCATAAAGGGAGTTTAAAAACTGGTGGTGAAAGACAGACTCTTTGCTACACTAATTCCAACAAACACACATCATGATTTTAGAAGAACACCTTTTAGGTATGTGCTTCATGGAAAGTATGTAAGCAATCCTTGGTCTTTTCAGTATTAGTCTTTCTATGTGGGCCATGCCATCATCCCCCCCATCATCCCCCTGTTCTTTAGGCCTTCTCACAAACAGTTCTGACAAATGTTTTTCTTCAACAGCTTTATTAATGGGATTATCCAACATCTTCAACATATTCAGCACCCACCTCAACTAGTGGTAGCATCCCAAACCAAAAATCTTTAACAGTTCCAAAGGATTGCTCAGGATTCCCTATTAGTCGTGCAACAGACACTAAAGTGCGGGTCCTAGAACATGGGGTTTCTACTCTGTGCGCTACAAGTCCTTATTGGCCACCCACCCCATACCCTGTTCCCAGACCCAACAGCCCGAGTTCTGACATACTGGTGGGGAAAAACAGCCTCCTCCCAAGACTGGTCCCATGAGAACTAAGACATCTCCAATTCTCCTGGTTTTGTCATTCTGATTCAAAGCAGGTGTTTCTTTTTGCAGTGCTCCCTCTCAGATGTCTCACCCCAGTATGGTGGCTTCCATGCCTTCTTACTTCTCTACTCCCTTTCCACTGCCTCACAAGGTAGTTTAAAACCCATTCCCCAGTTTAAGGGCCCTCTTTTACTATCACAATGAGTTCCTAATTCTCCTCAGATAAGTTTTCCACCATTGCCATACACACCACCTCTGCCCCTCCAGCCCCTTGCTCCTCCTCTTTTAACTCCTCCTTTCCCGCGAAATTTAACTGTGCTTCCCTTTTCAAACTCATCCCCTGCACTCCCAATCTGATACAGGTACTTTGTAATGAAGGGTCTTGCTCTGGCACACCACTCTTCATCTCTTTCTCACACTTTCATTTTCTAGATTTAATTTTTTATACATTACACTGTCCAAATTTCTCAAAACGGAATATTGAAGACAAAACCACTCAATGCATATACATATCCTAGGCAATTTCCTCATCTAATGCTTAAGTGGGGAAACCTATGTGTGTTGGCATTGTTAACGTTGTGACCTACTCTTCATGACCCCATGTCCATGGAGTTTTCTTGGCAGGAATACTGGAGTGGTTTGCTAGTTCCTACTCCAGGCTCCTACAGCACCTGGTATTCCCTGGTGGTCTCCCACCCAAGTACTACGCAGGGCCAACCGTGCTTTGCTTACAAAATCAGGCAAGATCAGATGTCCTTTTTAGGGCATCTAGGCAACTAAGTTGGGAAATATATCCCTGTAAATCAATGGATATGTTTCACTGTCAAGTCTATCTTTAACCCACATTATTCTACCGCAGTTTATTACAGAATAAATATATTTTCAACATTTCTTGCAAAAGCATTCAGTCAAAAAAACAAAAAATAATGGTCACGAGTTCTCAAAACATCACAAAAGCGTAGCCAGTCAAATACATTGTGTGAAAACACCGTTACAGTCAAAATATATCTATGGAATTTTTACAGGCACATTGGCAGGAAGTGAAATGCAGGGATATTTCAGGATTTGGGGTATAGTTCAGGAAAGGGTGAGTCCTGCCCGCCCAGACAGTGCAGCAGACGCAACCCTGACGCGCCAATCGCTTTCCGCTGTCCGGATGCACTAAGACTCGCAACCCTTTCCTTCCCACTCCAGTCACACCGAGTTCAGGACGGGGCTCCAGGCCCACTATTTTAGGGTGTGCCACCTCCAAGAGCAGCCCCACCCGTGGGAAGGGGGGGGGGTCTGCTTTTCCAAGGAGCGCGAGGCTGGGGCTGCAATGGCCGGGCTTCGGCGGCGGGGGGGGGGGAGCAGCTTCAATCCAACCCCGCCGGAGAGCGGGGCCACCCGACCCCTCCTGGGGGGAACAGCCCAGCCTCGCAACCAGGGCCACCCACCCTTGCCCGAAACACTAGGGAAGGGCGACAATCCGCCGAACTCTTTTCCCTTTCTTGCCTCCTCCTCCTCCTCCTCCTCCTCCTCTTGAAGCGACCGGGGCTGCCGCGCCTGACACCTTCCGTGGAGAAGGAGGAGGAAGAGCCCACGGAGGGGCGTCTGCCTGGAGCCCAGCCCAGCCCAAGCAACGGTTTAAATCCTCCCCGCCCTTTCCCGCCAGACGCACAGGAGTACCTGGGGAATCCTTCCCAAGCTGCTTCCGCTTCCGGTGTGGCGGGCGGGGCCCGGTTGCGCGGCAGGGTTGCTAAGCAACGCGCCCGGGCCATGCGCGGAAGTCTGTTCCGAGGGGGCGGGGCTTGGCTGGGATCCTCCGGTTAAGAAGGGGGCGGGGGGGAGGGGGCGTTTGTTTCAGGGCGTGAGTAAAAGGAGGAGAGCTCTTCCAACGGAGGGGAAAGAGGCTCTGGTGCCTTTCTGGAGGATCGGCTCGGCAGAGTCGCTAGGGAGGCCGCTCGTTGTAACTTCAAGGACGAAACATCGAGAGACAAAGAAGCTTTTGGGGTGAAAGAGAGGCTAGAGACACAGAACTCTGCTGCTGCTCCGTACAACTCAGACTAAGCCTTATATTCACACGCAGTTCTGTTGGGCCAGCAATAAAGGACTGAAAATCTCTGCAAGCTTTCATTATTTAAGGGATAAAAATACAGTGTTATCATTTGGGATGATGAAGTGAAGTGACAGGATCAAGCTGAGCAGTGGAGCCAAGTAGTGTACATACAGTCTAGTATCTAAAAAAGCCTCCCTTGAAGGTATCCTGTGCCTTGTATGATGGCTTGATGTTAACTTAACGCATATGAGGGACATACATTCCGTTGTGTGGCCACCTATTTACAGGTGCTAAAAATGCCATGCCTAACCATGCAGTCTAACAGATTTTTGAGAAGAGCCATCCCAGAAATACAAAAATAGGGAAACAGTTTATCAGAGATGGGAAAATATCACTAGAAAGTTCCAACTAGAGTAGGCCCACTAAATCAGTAGGGTGTTTGTGAGTTAATCACCCCATAAGGTCCAATGATTCAATTGGCCCACTCTCGTTCCAATCTGGTTGGATTTCAGCCATAGATAATTGAAGATACAGTACATTAGAATCTTCCATATTTAGAGAAGTACAGAGGGCACTGTGCTGAGCCTGCCATCTGCTCACTTCCCACCTTCAGAATTCATTGAAAAGGTTAATAGTAGTTGAGCTTCTACTTCAGGGAGTTCATTCAATGATGCTGTATTTTAAATCTGCTTTGTATCCAAACTCTTGCACTTAAGGTGCTCACAACATTTAAAATTCTTCTGGGCAAGGGACGCCTTCGCTGGACTTTGACAGAGACATGACAGATACCTGACCGCTGCATTTTGGATCCATTGAAGTTTCCTGAGACTTTCCATTGGTAGCCCCACGTAGAGCGAATTACAGTAGTCCAGCCAGGATGTAACTAGGGCATGTGTCACAGTGGCCAGAGCAGATTTCTCAAGAAATGGGAGTAATTGCCGTACTAGTTTTAATTGTGCAAATTCACTCCTGGCCACCACTGTGACCTGGGCATCTAGGCTCACGGATGAGTCCAGGAGCACCCCCAACCTACGCACCTCTTTTTTCATTGGGGGTGGGTGTAATCCCACCCAGGACAGGCTGCATCCCTTTTCCTTAATCTCCCTTTTGACTGACCAGAAGCTCCTTTGTCTTGTCTGGGTTATTTTCAGTTTGTTCCTCCTCATCCAGTTCATTACCGAAGCTAAGCACAGATCTAAGTCAAAATAGCTTCCTTGGAATCCAGAGGTAACTAGAGGTAGAGTTGAGGGTTATCGGCATAAGGGTGACACTTAACCCCAAAACTCTGAATAATTTCCCCCAGTGGTTTCATATAAATGTTAAATAGCATAGGAGACATAACAGAACCCCGAGGTACCCGGCAGGTCAGTGGCCGTGGTGTTGAACATGAGTTCCCTAACACCACTTTCAGCATTCTCTCCTGTAGGAAGGACTGAAGCCATTGTAAGACAGTGCCACCAAGTCCCATTTCAGAGAGAGACGAGTCAAGAGGATCTTGTGGTCGACAGTGTCAAAAGCAGCTGAAAGGTCCAGTAAAACCAAAAGGGACATATATCTTCTACCTATTTCCCTTTATGGGTCATCTACCAAGGCAACCAGTGCCGTCTCAGTCCCATAACCAGGCCTGAAGCCAGACTGAGCTGGATCCCGGTGGTTTATCTCATCCAGAAACCTCTGGAGCTGCGAGGCCACAACCCGCTCTAGTACTTTCCCCAAGAATGGGATGTTTGATACTGGTTGGTAATTGTTCAGTATTGTTGGATCTAAAGAGAAATATTTTAACACTGTTACATGCTGGCCTCACCTCAGACTTCTGGTGACCCTATGAATGAGCTATCTTCATATATGTCTTCCATATATATGTCCTCAACATCCCTACTCAGCCCTTCTAAATTCCAGGCTGTGGCTTTCTTTAGGAAGTCACTCAATCTCCTGGTTGGTATTCCTCTTTAGTATGCAGTCTACATTTTGTCTGTTATGGCTGCCTAACTGCTTTTGAAGAGAGTAAAAAGCTCAGCATCCGCTATGCTCACCAGGATACAGCCTCAAAAGGAAGGGGCTGTACTAAGAAGCTTAGCTGCAGCTTACTTACCCTCCAGAGAAATTTGTTGTGGAAATTACAATTGTTGAATATGTACCAGTCCCCCTGTGTAATGCAACTCACAATTTGAATTGTAAAAATAGTTTTCATTTAGATAAAATGCCGTTTGCTGCTTTTTAAAAATCTAATATTCCTGTGCCTCAGCAGGTTGCCACAAGAAACATGTGCACAGCTTGAGGCACTCTTTCAGTTGCTTATAAAGAAGAAGAAACTGGCTTCATTCATCATCATAACCCCCTGGAAATATTTGAAGACTCTATAATATTTCAGAGTTTCTGTGTAAACTTCATGCTTGAAATGTGAGCAATGAAATTCATTTTACAGCATCAAATACTTCAGGGTAATTTTTTTTTATTCCTCTTGCTGAAGAATAATAATTACAAAAATATCCAATTTTCTCCAGAGAAATAGGGACTTAAGTACTTTAATGTGTTTATCTTAGAAATGGGTAAGTAGAATTAATGACCCACAATTAGCGCGGTAAGTAGAATTCAGAAACTGTCAAGATTTTTTTCAGAAAACCAGTATTATCACTATGTTAAGAAATGAATCCTGCTGTGATATTAGAGCCAAACAGTATTTCCAAACATTAAGTGCTATTGCAAAAATGTGACTGTTCGTACATGTTTTGCCAAATATTAGAATATTGTTTATTCATCATTGGCCCAAATCTTCTGAGAATTTAATTTTAGAGTTACGAAAGAGAAGAGACGCTAATTGGAACTAGATAATTCATAACTCATCTGTGTGGCTGCCTAGCTACTGCATGTTCCTTCCCCCCCCCCTTACACCGGCACCTCCACTCAGTAGCCAGTGCTTGCTACTTGGGCTATTACTTCACGAACGTCTCGCTGCGCGGCGAGCCGTCATTTCTGTGTGAATCGATCGTTTCTGTCCTCACGCTCCTCCTTTTTGGATGCGGCGCCACCCCGACCACGCCCCCTAAACCGTGCTCCAAGCGGGGCGAGTGATTCCCCTGCCGGAGGCCGGGAATCTTTTTCGCTTCGCATCCAAAGTCACGTGTGGCCAGTGATTATATATATTTAATTTTTTTTAGTTACTTTTTCTCCGAAATGCCGATGCATCGATATTTTGGTTAACCCGTTCTTTTGATCTTGCTTTCTGTGCTTACAATATTCCTTGGAGGAGCGATGGTATACACAACAAATGTTGTGTGCTGGTCCACCTAGTGACCCTGATGGAGAACAGCAATTTTTTCACGTCGCCAATGGACGAAGCAATACAAATCGGGAGTAGAAAACAAAGGAACATACAGTTATTCAGCTCTGCCGCAAATGACAGCCGGGTATTGATGCATCGATACGCCGTGGTAGTTTTTTTTTAAATATTAAAGAAAGCAGAAACCGGACGTTGCAAGTAAGCTTCCCAATGCGAAGGGAGCATGTGAGGTAGTACTGGGTTCGATCCTAAAACTTCGCCTCTTGAGGACAGAGAAAGAGGGGTGGGAGCGAATGGAGACCACGTGACCGCCTTCGCATTCAAAGCGAAGGCAATCCCGCTGCGAAGTGAAGTACTTCGTGAAGTAACGGCCTTGGTCCCTCTGTAATTTGACTTCCCTTCTTCACCTCCTCCAGCAGCTGGTCACCCAAAGGCAGCACTGCAGAAATCCCCATCCTGCCTCCTTGTCTATTAATAACATCTAGCATTAGGACCAATGTTATGACATTAATAAGGAGAGATACAATTTCTTTTCAGTCTCAGTTGTTATGATCAAAGAAGATGAGAATGTAAACTTCAGCTATATTGAAGATGAACTAGAACGTGTTTATGATTCTCTAAAGCAATGTAGTTTTCAACTTAGTAGTTGTGTTAGTCTGTGCAAGCATTTCAGCAAGAAACGCATAACAAACAAAAGGGGGGAAAAGATGTTGCAGCATCTTAAAGACTTACAGTAACTGCTATATTTTAATGTAAGCTTTTGTGGGAGATGTCCACTTCATCAGATATAAGAATTAGAATGCAGAAGCTACATGGTAAGACATTCATCTGAGCCTGCTGGGTTGCATTTCATACGTAGTAACTTATTATAATCCCAGTTTGGTATTCAGTTCTTTTGAATCAGAGTTCTGTCAACAACAACAAGCAGGAGGGCATATTTGGGATACAGGAGACCTCTGCTCGCTTCACTCCTCTCTGTCCACCTCCTCTTCTGTCTGGGCTGTGTGCACACATCTGAAATGTCTCTCAGATTTCCCTCATTGATCTTGGGTTGGGATTTTGGGTGGTGGTGGTGGTGGTCAGATGACACATGTTTTACCTCATATTCCCCCCATCTGCCCCAAAGCATATGAATCAGTGGGAAATTGTGCCAGCCTGGGACTTACTACTTGTTAAAATTCTGCTTTCTGGCCCACATTACTTTTTTGCGAGAACATATGTGAACCCCCAGTTCCAGAATATTTCTTTATATTGCCATGCCATTACAAACCTCCCTTTCATCTGCTGCTAATTTTGTTTCCCTCCCCTTCTTCTTTACATTTACTGAACGGTGTGTCAGTTCCCCCTTATGCCAATGGACAACTTGTGTTCAGTATCTGAGGAGAGTGTCGTGGAAAGAGTGGGAACTAAATAAAAGGCAAATCTATGATATTAATAAAGGATCCTCGTGATTTTATAGGGTTTTTATGGAGGGGTCTTGCAAAACCACAAAAAATTATTAACCCCCATCAATGTTCAAAGACTACACCAGAGAAATCAGAGAAGAGAAGAAAAAATGGTGCAACTTGAAACACAGAGACTCCCAACCCCACTGGTCCTGCATCATGATGGGTAATGCAGTGGGCAGCTGGCTCCCCCCATCCTCATTGATGACAACATATCAGGAGAGAAGGCACCAGCACCTAAAATCAGTGTTTGGACACCACTGATATGTAATTGACAAATTGAGGTCTCCATATAATTATTTTTTAAAGGGGGTGGGGGAGGAGTAAAGGGAAATGACATTTGTGAAACCTGTACTGTATGTCGTACAATAGGTGTGTGGCCTGAGCATGTTGGATCATTTCCCATTCTACAATGTGAGACTGACCATAGAAGTCTGAACTCTTGCTATAGTATATTAGTCACATGACACCACAAAACCTACTATGAAATGGAAAATGTGAGAAACTGGAGAGAGATTTTGGATGTGTCGACATAGCCTTGGTTTTTTTCCCCATTTGCCTCCTCCTCGCTCTTTATGGGCCTAGCTACCCCCAATGTTTCCATTTCTCCTCCGACTCTGATGCAGACACTCCCAGTAATGCTTTCTCTTGCATTGGCTTAGTCTGTCAAGGATAGAGATCTGACCTGGTAAGCCCATCTCACCAGCTCTGAGGTTGCAAGGTCCTCAATATCTACTCCTGCAGACTGATTCCCCTGAGGTTCATGGATAACTCTCCAGCTGATCCTTTAGACCACCAGTTCCTACTTCTCATAGGAACCCATCAGCAATACTTAATCTTTATTTGGAAATTTACCTGATTGTTTTAACTTGGCCCCTCCTTCCATTTCCCCCTCAAGGAAAGAACTTGAGCAACAGCTCCATTCAAAAATACCTTTAAAAAACTACAGAAGGACAAACTCAAAAATTATTTGTCACCTTAACAATGAGATGTGAAGAATACTCTTTGGTAGCACCATACAGAATAATCTCCTGGTGAAAGCCAAGGCTTAATGTGCTCCCACCCCACCCCACCTACCAAGGGCAGCATTACAAACTGCCGTGTTTACACCACAAAGATACCAGTTCTCATGTTCTTCTGGCCTCCTACTGTTGGTAGGCTTATATTGATCTTCCCGACGACCTGACATACTGAGGCTGGGAATCAGGTAGTACACTTCTAGTTCACAATTAAAAGGTAGTACATAACATGAGTTTGTCACTGATAAAGTTAATCCAAATTTTCTATCAGTGAGAAGAAATTCTGGCTGTATCACTTAGAGATATAAACAATGTAAATAATAAAATTGATCTGAATTCATATTCACTCCATCCACTTGAACTTCAAGATACTATGATTTGCACTACTAAAGATCATCCCACTCTAACATCTCAAGGATGCCTGGAAGTTGAGTCATGGCAACTGGACTTCTTTTCTTAGGAGATTGAAATGGTTTGCTACTCATCCAAGCAGCTTTGTCAGTCTGAGGAAAGTTGGTGGCAAGTCATCCATTTTATAGTTCACATTGACTTGACATCCCCCTGGTCTAGATAGGCTAATAAGTTAGACAAAGGTCTGAATAGGCTCATTAGGTCAACGATAGCCTGAATAGGTGGACCATGATCTGAATAGGGTCATTAGGTGGACGAAGGCCTAGGGTGCATGAAAGTCCCACCTATGCAACCTTTCCCAACAAACATTAAGTATGAGTCATTAGCTATGACATGGCTGGTGGAGGTGTGAATTGCTTGTGATTTGTCTGGGGTTTGTTCTTCTCTAAGGATGCCCCTTTATATATGATATTGAAATATGGCTGCATTCTGGACAGAATTGTAGACAGTCCATCATATCTAGCTACTGAAGCAGAACCTTTTTTTGCATAAAAGCACAGCTCAGACTAAGCTGAGATTGTGACAGAGTAGCCGTGCAGCTAGATGGAGCAGTATATTAAATAAATAAATAAATAAATAAATAAAAATATCTGCAGACCTCTGTTGCTGGAACATACTTGCTTTTGTTCATAATATAACAGTTATTTACGCAAATACATTGCGATTGTATTTCCATATTCTTCCATCTTAGTTGAGTGTGTATCTGAATAAATAAATCAATACTGTAGGTATCTAATGTAATAAAGAATTTCATGGATGTGAAATTTAGCAGCCTTTGTGTGTTAAATGGCAGCATGCCAGTTCTGAGCAAGGAGGGACAGATGTGTAATACCTGCCCTGCATTCCGGCTATTCACCCAACCACCACATACGAGGTGGTCGGCTCCTCCAAAATACTCCCTCTGCTCTGTCTCTGATGTTGCTAAATGCCAAGTCAGTGGGAAATAAAAGTCATCTACTCACAGATTTAATTCAGGAGTCAAATGCCCACTTGACTTGTATTACGCGGATGCACGAGGAGTGGGGAGCTTCTCTCGCTCTCTCTTGTCCTCTGAGTTACTCCATTGCACATCAGGACAGAGCAGGGGGAAAGGGGGGTGCCACTGGGCTAAAAATGACATCTGCCCGAGGAGGTCCTCTGCACTGTCAGTGGGAGGTCTCAAATGTCTCCAGGTAGTAGGGACAGATGGTTGCTGCTGCTGGTTTACCGGTCTCCCCGTGACCCAGCGCTAGCCTTCCCAAAGCTGTCAAACTTTGCCTCGGCTACTCTGCTGACAACAACAAGAATGTTGCTTCTTGGTGATGTCAGCATCCATGCTGAGGCAGAGTTGTCAGGGTTAGTGGCAGAGTTCACGGACACCATGATGTCCATGAACCTGTTCCAATGGGTTAAGGGCCCCATACACATAGCTGGAAACACTCTTGACCTCATTTTCATGATAAGCCAGGGGAGTGATATGGTAGTGGGCAATCTATCCATCAGCCCCACTGTTATAAAAAGATCACTTTCTGCTGTAGTGCAAGATCACTCTGGTTCCCCCTCCTCTTAGGGAGACAGGACCAATGAAGATGTTCTGCCCTCACAGGCTTATGGATTGAGTTAGTTCCCAGGCAGCCTTGGGAGGGTGACTGGCTGAACTGACTGGTGCTCCTGTTTCTGCTCTGGTTGACAAGTGGTCTTCTGAGGTGACCAGGGCAATAGACACAATCGCTCCTGAGTTCCCTCTCCAGCTGCAGTCCCAACCCTCCCCTTGAGCATCGGGATCTGAAAGGCCAAAGGAGATGGCTGGAGAGCAGATGGAAGAGACCTCCCTCTGTTGGAAATCTGGCTGCTGTGAAAGCATGCTCTGCTAAGTATGCCAACCAGTTAAAATCTATAAGGAAGGCATATATGACTTTAAGAAATCACAGCTATTTCACATAACCCGTGAGTTTCTGCATACAAAGCAGCCAAATTGTTCTCAATCTGATGTCATACCCTATAATGAGTTTGCCATGTATTTTAAGGACAAGGTTGGGGCCATCCATAGGGACCGTGATTCCAGTTTTGACACATTTAATCAAATGGAAACATCCAATGCCGGAACCAGTTCCAGCTGGTGTCATCATCATACAAGATCACCAGGGCTCCAGCTCACTGTAAAGCCACCACAACCTCCTCTGATCCTTGCTCTTCCTTGGTAATTAAATCAGCCACAGAGGTGACCTTAGGATGGCTCTGGCAGGTTGTTTCTGCTTCTTTACAGGAGGGGATTTTGTCTCCTGTTTGAAGGAAACAATGATCAGATCCCAGATCCATCCTGAAGAATCCTAACCTCACATCTACTGATCTTTCCAACTATCGGCAGGTCACAAATGTCCTTTTTCTGGGCAAGCTGATTGTGGTGGTGGTACTTTGGCTGCAGACTTTCCTGGAAGAATCAGGCAGCCTTCGCCCATTCCAGTCTGCCTTCAGGCTGTTTCATAGTAATGAAACAGCACTGGTCGCTCTGCTTGATGACCTACTCTGGGAGGCTGATCAGGGTCATTCAGTCCTGATGGTTCTCCTCTCAGCTGTCGTTGATGCTGTTGACCACAGTATCCTCCTGGTCCAGTTGGTGGAGGTAGGAACTGGAGGCCAGGTGTTAGCCTGGTTCCATTCCTTCCTGGAGGACTAGAGAGTACAGTTGAGGGAGAATTGATCGCTTCTACAGACTCAACATTTTGGAGTCCCACGGGGATTGACCATCTAACCCATGCTTTTTAACATCTACATGGGGCTATTGGAGAGGTCATCAAGAGCTTCTGGAGTGCGCTGTCATCAGTTTACAACACCAGCAGTGGATGCTGTTAGGACTTTGGAGGATTGCCTGCGGTGGTCCTGGAATGGACCAAGTGCAACAAACTGAGACTGAATCCTGACAAGACGAAGGGCTTGCTGGCGGGGCTTTCCTGTCTTGGGGGGAATGTCCCTCAGCTCTCCCTGGGGGGAACATACCTCTGCCTTTTAAAGATCAGGTTCAGAGTACAGGAGTCCTTCTTGATCCAGGACTCACCCTGAAACAACAGGTGCATGCTATAATCAAGTCTGCCTTCTACCAACTTAGGGGGATTTCCCAGCTCTGACACTTTTTGGATGGGGTGTCTCTGAAGCTGATGACCTATGCATTGGTAGCCTCCAAATTAGATGACTGCAAAGTCTGAACATAATCAAAGAGTAATTAATCTGAAACCAAGATGGCTTGGCTCAACGTACTACCCACTGGCATGCATTTTGAGCTCAGGAAGGATTGGGGAGGAAGGAAGGAAGCTTCTGGGTCATGTTTGCCCAAGACCACTGAAGGGGAAGATTTCAGGAAAGCACAAAGGACCTCGAAATGCAAGCCTGCTTTGCTGGACACACTGAATGTCAATAAATGCATCACCCAGAGGGCCACTGGGCTGACTGCCCTTTGCACAAGATTTCAAGGATCAGCCATCAAACAGCCTGGCGCAGAGGCTGTTAACGCCAAAGCAAATTCCAGAATAGCATCCCAAACCTGCCTTCTACTCCATTAGGAGTTTGATTTCTGGGACGTCTAGGGCTGAATGTCAGCTTGTCCATTTCCACCAGGGTGTTGCCAAGTTGCCAATACCTTTCCTAAGTCTTCATATTTCTACAGCAAAAGCAACTGGAAACATTTATCTTCATGGTGAAAATCTTCCCCACAACATTCCTTTGAGAAGGAAAAAGAGAAAAGATGGAATACACTAAAATTGTTCTCATATACTTTCCGTTTAGGGGTGTGGTGGCTCAGCGGACTAGAGCACTGAAATCATCAGCTGCAAAGCTCGGCGGTTCAAATCCTGGGTGCCACGCAGCAGAACGAGCTCCTGCTGTTAACCCCAGCTCCTGCCAATCTAGCAGTTCAAAAGCATGTAAATACAAGTAGATAAATAGCTACTTCCGTAAAAAGCGGGAAGGCAAACGGTGTTTCTGTGCAGACATGCTTACCACATGGCCATGGACTTGCACAACAGTGGCTCTTTGGCTTGAAAACGGAGATGACCACCACCCCTAGAGTCAGACACAACTAGCACGCGTGTGTGTGAGGAACCTTTACCTTTATCTTTTACCTTTTCTTTCCATTTTGTCCAGTAGACTTCAAGTCATGGCTGAGTTCAATGAATATACTCAGATCTAACCCCTCATGTCTTCCATCTAATGTCTGGACTTGAAAACAGCAGGATCCTTAGGCACTAGCATTTATTTTTCTAGAGATGTTGGGATTCTAAGGCTCTTGTTTTCTCTTAGTCACCTTGGCATCAATTCCAGTCACAACCACCAGAGGGCACAGCCTACACTGTCATGTCATTTTGCAACTTGGGATCGTTCATTCCCTTTCTTTCGAAAGATTTAGCTGAGGAAAGCCTTGCTGACTATGCAGCCCATCCGTGGTCCTCTGCTGCTCAGCATCCCATTTTGTTCTCCTCTGTTTGGCCTTAAGAGGAATCAAAACCTACTTAATCAAAATGTGCTGGGAAGGAAAATGAAATTATCTGCTGGCCTTTAAGTAGCATGACTCACTTCTTTGTGCTTGTGTGTGTGCATGTGTGTGTTTGCTGAAACAGACTAAAACTCCAATTCCAAAGGTAACTGTATTAATTAACTGCAGCAGAAAGAAACAGGAGTCTGGTGGCACCTTCAAGGCTACGGCTAGGATCCTGGTTCATGTTAAAGCCCCGATGATGATGATGATCAGCATCATTCTAGAATTACAGAGCTGGAGGAAACCCTCTGGATCACTGAATCCAGCCCTGTCAAGGAGCTTCAGTGAGGAACTGAACTCCCCACCAAGTTAGTATTTGCCAGTTCCAAGAGGGGGGTTCATTTGAATATGCAAAGATAAGGCTTCATCTAAATATGCAAGTAAGTTCTTGTTGCTGCCTATCTTCATGCCATGGAAGATAACTGAACCCTGTCCAGTGTGTGGATGGACCATGGAATATGTAGTCCACCACAATTATCAGCATAGCTTGCTGCCTTGAGTTAAAGCATAATTTCTTCAGTGAAGACAAACAAGATTTCTTTGTTTCAGCAATATATTTACATATATACAGTTGAGTATCCAAATTCAGCATTCAGCAAAGTAACTTTCCAACTTTTAAGCTGAAGAACATCCCACATAGGAATCCAGTTTGCATGCAGTAATACAGCAACAACATGCACAGCAACTTCCAAACCTTTCAAACTTTACAAAAAAAAAACCTTTTCATGTGCTCCTATGTCCAGTATCTATAACATTATTATCCAATCACCTTTGCTGCTTTGTACCCCATGACTTGGCACTCAAAACTGAGCATTTTGAGCCTTTGGTTTTGTGTGTGCCACTACCTCTCTCCATCCGCTTTTGAGACCTTGAATCTCTTGCTTCTTGCCAAGGTCACTTAGGCGTACAGCCTTCTCCACAGGCGTCTTCTGTTTAAACATTACTTTGAAACTTCAACCCAGCATGAATATGCTGACAAACCCATTTCTGACCAACTAGATGGGGCAATCCTGACTGTTCTACATTTCAGAAAATTATTCTGCAGTACATGAAATGACAGCCTATGTCCTCTATTGGCTCAATACTAGCAATCAAAAGGAGGGACCATACAGGCTACACACACCTACCAGTAGTAGTTAATTGCACATAGCAGCTCCCCAATCTCAGAACCAGAAGGAAGGGGGAATTCAGGAACCCAAATAGAACCACAAAAACCATAGAATGGTTCCTGATATAGTCAGTCATCCATAGGAGTTAAGCAAGTTACCTGGACATTATCTTGTCCCACCTAGCTTCAACAACAAGTCCAGGAACAGGTTTTTATAGATAAGCAGTCATTAGATCTGAAAGCACATTAAGGTGGGAGAGATGTGGCCAAGACAGTCTTTCCCGTCTGAGACAGAAGACTGGTAAGGAATGCCATGCTTAGGTCTGGAAGACTGACCACAGAACAAAGCAAGATCACTTGCAGACTTTAGGAGGGGGGAAAGGCTTTAGCAGAGACACTTTCACACAACAAGCCCTTCAACATTTTTCTCTTCTTGTTACAGTTTCTCCTGCTGCCTCCAGCCATAGAGATCAGGAGCATGGAGAGCTTTAGGAGGAAGCCTAGCCTGGTAGAACAGTTCATGAGTTACATTCAAGGGGCCCCTTCGATAAGGTTCCCCATAGTATTCTTGCTAAGAAGTTAGTAGAAAGTGGGATAGATAGTGCTACTGTTAGGTGGATTTGTAATTGGTTGACTGATCGCACCCAAAGGGTGATCATAAATGGCCTCTCTTTAGCTTGGAGAGACATGACCAGTGGGGTGCCCCAGGGTTTTGTTCTGGGTCCAGTATTGTTCAATATATTTATTAATGACTTGGAGGAAGAAATAGAGAGTATGCTGATTAAATTTGCAGATGATACCAAATTGGGAGGGGTTGCTAATTCCCTAGAGGATAGGATGAAAATCCAAAAGGACCTTGACAGATTAGAATGTTGGGCCAAAGCTAACAGAAGGGATTTCAACAGAGGAAAATGTAGGGTGCTACATCTAGGTAAAAAGAATGAATTGGACAGATATAGGATGGGGGACACTTGGCTGGAGAATAGTACCTGTGAAAGGGATCTGGGAGTCTTGGTGGACCACAAATTGAAGATGAGTCAGCAGTATGATGCAGCGGCCAGTAAAGCCAATGTGATTCTTGGTTGCATCAACCGAACCATAGTGTCTAGATCAAGGGAAGTGATAGTACCACTCTATTCTGCTCTGGTCAGACCCCACCTGGGGTACTGTGTCCAGTTCTGTGCGCCTCAGTTTAAAAAGGATGTTGACAACCTCGAGCGGGTGCAGAGGAGGGTGACCAGTATGGTTGAGGTTCTGGAGGAAATGTCTTATGAGGAACGGCTTAGGGAACTGGAAATGTTTAGCCTCTCTAAAAGAAGGCTGAGGGGGGAATATGATAGCTATGTTTAAATATTTGAAATGATGTCATATTGAAGAGGGAACAGGTTTGTTTTCCTTGGCTTCAGAGACTTGGGGCAATGTTTTCAAACTACAGGAAAAGAGATTCCATTTGAACATTAGGAAGAACCTCATGACAGTTAGAGCTGTTTGGCAGTTGAATATGCTGCCACAAAGGGTGTTGGAGTCTCCTTCTTTGGAGGATTTTAAGCAGAGGCTGGATGGCCATCTGTCGAAAATACTGTGATGGGGTTCCTGCATGGCAGGGGGTTGGACTAGATGGCCCTTGAGGTCTCTTCCAACTCTGTGATTCTATGATTCTATGATTCTGTGACCACAGGCTCATATGAAGGATGGAACTCCACAGCAGATACAGTACAGGGAAATAAGATCTACATGTCCAGTCAGGAAGAACCCTTTTGGGGTTCAGCCAGTCCTTTACAGAAATGGAAGAGTTACTTACCATATCCCTGACAGAACATTTATCAACATCCTGTTGAGGACAGGGCATTTTGGAGACAGCTCATTCATAGGGTTGCCATAAGTGAGAGGTGACTTGATGTCATGTAATAACAACACTGTTAGAAATCTACTACCTATATGCATGCATGCGTGTGCTGGTGTTCCATTGCACCATCCATCTGTCACTTAGCTATAGATGGCTTCAGCCTATAATTGCACTCTTTCTCCTTAAAAGTAACTTTTCAAGTTCTGTGTTCCAAGTGGCTGTCAGTGACCCAGAATAATCAACAAACTCTTGCCATTATTTAAGAGAAGTGTTTATTTTATGAATAGCTGTGTTCTGCGCTCACTGTTTAGACTGCAGAAACCTCTTTGGGGCAGCTGTCATGTCACCCTGCCTTGCCTACCTATTTAACATGAGATGATTCTAGCCTGTGACAGTCAGTCAAAACTACTGTGATGACTACAAAACATTTGCTTAGATAAATAGGCTGCTCCATTTGTGGACAGTCTGCCTAAGTATTTGGGACTTCATACGCATGTAACCATAGACACCCTTCTGCATGCTTAGCGAGAATAAGCACAACCCAGATGATGGGAGGAGTAACAAAGAACAGCCCGTGTTCCAGGAACAAGCAGCTGCCGGGCTGACATAGGCTGCCCAGTGAGGGTGGAGCACTGGAGCCGACGAAAAGGAAGTCAATATTCCATTTTAATTTTTAAAACCCTCCATGGCCTGGGACCTGACTACCTGGCAGAGCGGATCCCCCAGCGGTCAACTTCAGCCCGACCAACTAGGATGTTGCAGGCGCACTAGCTGCGGGTGGCCACGCCTAGGGAGGCTCGAAAAAACGTGCACTCGGACCCGAGCCTTCTCTGTGGCTGGCCCTACCCTATGGAACCACCTCCTTAGTGAAGTGCGGCTTGCACAGTCCCTGCCAGCCTTTAGGAAAGCATTGAAGATCATGCTTTTCCGAGAGGCGTTCGGTGACTTTTAATCCCCCCCCCCCACCTGCCTTCTGCCTTCTCTCTTTTCTTTTTTCCTTTTGTTTGAGTTAAAGTGTTTTAAATTGTTGTTATGTGTTTATACGGCTGAATTTATTGTCTGTTGTTTATTAGTTTGTTCTGAACCGCCCGGAGTTCCTTCGAGAAGACGGGTGGTATACAAGCCTTAAAATAAATAAATAAATAAATCCTATTCTGGCTGCTGAGTTAAGGTCTCAGAAATAGGGAATAATTAGCCATGGCGCTGCTGTGAAAGTGGAGGAGGGTTTTATTTCTCAGAAACCCCTTTGTTTTACCACTTTCACTTACATGGCCAAGGCCATAAATGGCCGCCTTAATCAATCAGAGTTGCTCTTGTTCTCCTGCCCCCCATTCCCCCGATATCCTGTTCATATCCTTAACTGATACAAGCTGAGAACCATGATCTGACTCTGCAATATGATATCTGAGCTGGGACAGATGCAAAGGATATTGTCTGCATCATGTCTTGCAGAATGTTCACTGCATGATCCTTGTCACCATCCTCTGTTCTCTTATTGTGGAGAGCAGGGAAAATACAATTAATTTATAGTATTCAATTTTTTTTGCCTGTGCTACTGCATTGCTGGTGTGTTGAATCACCTAGGTTAATTTTTTAAAATTGCATTTGTGGGAAATGCCGATCAAAACCAGGGCTGCGGGTATTTTCTCTATTGGCACTATGCACAATGCTAAAAAATAAAATTTAAAAATGTTAATCTAAGTGACACAAGATATCAGTGTTGATCTAGTAGATGAAAATAATAATAATAATAATAGTTTTCCTTCTCCTGGCCTCCACAGAGGTGCAGAGGAAGTATTCAGTTTGCCAATATCCTCAGAAGGGATTTTAGTCCCTTGAGAGATGTCATGTGCTGTGAACAGCCTAAAGTAGAGTGCACCAACCTGCACCCAAAAAGTAGAAGCACATCAAACAATAGGGCAAATGCCCATCTGAATGGGTCCAGGTTGTATTTTGGTGCATTTATTAAACTGCAAGCTGCTTTCAGTCCCAAACTTGGTAGAAATGTAGGATAAATTAAAGGTACTAACAAACAAAGCTTGCTGTCCCGGGTTCAGTCAAAACCTCTTACCATCACAACACTGCAGAGCAGTGGATTTGATTTGTGGATTCAGCCCCTGAACATCAAAAGCTGGTTAGCAGAGGCATTTTACCCTTCAGAAACAACTCATATCCAGATTAGACATGGGAAATTCATATTTCTATGAGGTTCAGCACTACAGGTGCCAGGGAGGTCCATTCCCTCCCCTAAGAAACAAATCTCCATACTCAACAACTGAGTGGTCAGTTGTTTTATTTATTTATTTATTTATTGTGCAGGGAGGTGGGGGGAAAACCTGGCTGGGCTGCTTCCATGATTGGAATGATGCTGGTGATAGTGGGTGAGTGGAGCTGATGGTTCTGGGCAGAGGGAACAGATGTCCGTGGCACCTGTGGTGCCACACTTTCTATTTGTATCCTCGGGGATACAAATAAGAAATGCTCATGTCTAATCCAAGCATTAATTTCTGGGAAAATCAGAAAGCTTATATGTAAGGAAATTTCCTGAAGGAAATACTTTGATATACAAACAATGGCTCATTAAGATGGAGATGCAAGAAGCCATGATTGGCCCCTTTAGCTCTTGAGAGCAAAAGCGATATGTCTCCTCCTCTCTTCTCGAGAAGGAAATGTAAGAAGGAAAGGACAGACATCAACCACCCTTAGAACAAGGAAGGGCAACAGAGCAGGGAAAGGGCATGCTAAGCACATCCAAGCTGGTCCCCCTGTCATGCAAAGGCCAGCATCCTCCAGGCAAGCTGGGCTGCAGTGAGGCACCTCTGATGCCTTGTAGGTGGACTCTCACTTTGCCACTCTGTCTTCCAAACAACCTTCAACCTCCATCCCCATTTCTTCTCTCCAAGGGAGCATTTAGAGGCACAAAGGTTTGCAAGGGGAAGAAAGTGAAGACCACCTTATTTATGGTATTCAGGGTTGTCTCGAGGCAGCATCTGGAATGTGTTGATTTTTTGGTCAACAATTTCCGTTTCCAATTAAGGAAGGAAGAAGAAAGCGAGCTACGTTTGCGTATGTGTGTGTGTACCACCACAATCACCACAGCACCCAGAATACAGAAAGAAAGAAAGAAAGAAAGAAAGAAAGAAAGAAAGAAAGAAAGAAAGAAAGAAAGAAAGAAAGAAAGAAAGAAAGAAAGAAAGAAAGAAAGAAAGAAAGAAAGACACTTATTCTGAGCACAAATGGCTGGCTGAAGCTGTACCACGGAGAACCACATGATGTGACAACTCATAATGTTCTTTTAATTATTCATTTGCATTTTCTGGAAAGAAAGAGCCTTGCAAATGATATGCATTTACACATTCTTTTGTTATGGTTTCAGATGACAATTACAATGATGTTTTTAGCAAATTAGCCTTACAGTTGAGTCACAAGCTTAATAGCTATTCGAAGGAAGGGAACATTTTGTCCTCCAGGCAGTATACAGTTAAACTCCCAGTGGTTCTAGCTGGTGTGTCTAATGATAAGTGATTATGGACACTATAGTGCAAAGCATCTGAGAAATAAAGGGTCTCCAACCTTGGTCTGTCATACTTGATGGAAGGTTGACTACACCAGCAAAATTCCAGATGTGCCACAGCCATGACCATCAGGCTACAAGGAAACTGTCTGTGACAAGTCAGGTGATGCTAGATGGTATGTTTTTTTTAATTTGCTTGTTTATTTTACAGTATATTCTGCTTTTCCTCCAATGGGGCAGTCAAGGCAGCTCACAATATTAAAAGGAATATAATTGAAGACCTAAGTTAAATATTTAAAAAAGCAATTAAACTGCATGCCTATTGTGTGTTTTTTGGGCTGTTTGGTCATGTTCTGGAACATGACCAAACAGCCCCCCCCCCAAAAAAAAATCCACAACAGCCATTAGATCCCAGCTGTGAAAGCCTTTGAAAATACATTAAACTACATACAACTGAATAATTAAAAGCAAGTTATCATTAACACTATCTTAATGCTAAGAAGGTATTCACTGGGATGAAAACATGATAGTCAAAAGCCTGGTCTTCAACTGTTGGTGGAGGGATAAAAGGGAGGTGGCCGCCTAATCTGAGGGCGAGCACTCCACAGTCTGGGAGCTGTGTCCCCATCAGCTGTGCCCGAGCTGCCAATGGGACCAAGAGGAGACCCTCCACTGATGATCCTAAATGTCAGGAAGGCTCATATGGGGAGATATGGTTTTCATGTTTTCTTGCTTCTGCTGTCCTTGAATAATTTGGGAAGTCTTTGGATTATAACGATACGGAGTGACCAAGCTTCACTTTTGCATCCACAGATGCAAACCTACTTGGCATATGATGGGAGAGGAGCATCGTTTAGAAGTTTTGACGGGTGAGCAAAAGAATATGCAAGAGAGCAGGTGGAATATCAAAACATGACCCTCTGTACTGCTGATCCTGTCTGATCCCTCTGTTGCCACTTTTGCAGAAATTCTCCTTGGTTATGTCACACCAGCGTAGTGGGAATATCGGGTTGGTTGTTTTAAAGTCACCATAACAAAACTGGACAAGAGGAAAGCAACCCAAAATAATAAAGCAAAAACAATCTAGCAGGGGAAGGGCAGCATGAAATGGATCTATGTGGAGAGTATCATGATTACACACCACAACACATGAGTCAAAAGATTTTTTGCTGTTGTTTCACTGGGAACAGTATACATGTAAATGCAGAACAGGAAAGTTGCAGTTATGCAAAGGGCGTCACCAACGTTCTCTCTAATTTTCTGGAACAAGGGTGTAATGTCTGAAAGTGAATTGCTGTACGTTAAGAAATCTCCATAGATGTGATCTGTTGCATAGCAAATCACATATCTTGGCATGCTACCAAGATATATAGAAACATAGAAACATTTCTTAACTTATAGCAATGCACTTCTGAATGCTTCATCTTTAGTGTATATGTGCAACAAGATTACAACCATAGAATAAATAAACCAGGAAGAGAAACAAGCAGCCTGGTCTCCATGCAGAATATTGTTGTTCTGAGGGTCTTTTTTCTCACAGTGACTTTGGGAGGGGGGTGCTGTTGTTCTCTGGTGACTTTTTCCATTAGCAAAAAGAAGGAAGGAAGGAAGGAAGGAAGGAAGGAAGGAAGGAAGGAAGGAAGGAAGAAAGAAAGAAAGAAAGAAAGAAAGAAAGAAAGAAAGAAAGAAAGAAAGAAAGAAAGAAAGAAAGAGGAAGGAAGGAAAAGGAAGGAAGGAAGGAAGAAAGAAAGAAAGAAAGAAAGAAGAAAGAAAGAAAGAAAGAAAGAAAGAAGAAAGAAAAGAAAGAAAAAAAAGAAAAGAAAAGAAAAAAGTTTCATTTGCACACAAAATTCGGGATATTAAAAGTTTATGCCTCATCATGGGAACTGGGAAGAAGGATTTTTTTGGGGGGGGGGAGTTGTTGCTGATGATTTTTTTTGACAGCTTGGGCCTTTCTGAAGGAAGATGTTCAAAGGATAATGTCAGATGTCTCATGCCAGTAGCATATTCATGCTCCCCTCCTCCAATTCTGTACCATTTAAAGTCACCAAACTGCTGGGAGAAGTTACGTAGAGTTTGGGCCTTTGCCACCACCAGTTGCTAAAGATTTCAAAATTTAGCTCTCCATTCCATCTTAAGCCACAGGAGATGGTTAGCTGCCTGGAACTCTTTAGAGACAAAGAAGGAATATTACTAATATTTGTGATAACACCAACACACCCGTCATCCAAAGCAAAAGCCACCTTGTGAGAATATCCTGTCCATTCTGTTTTGCAGAAACATTTTTTTTAAATTAATATCACAAGTTGCTGAAAAAGGTAGAAGCAAACACATTCCCAGTCTCTTTCAGGGCGAACAAATATGCTTGTTTAAAGCAAATTTTCCTAGCACGGTGTGCTTCCTGGGAATGCTCCCATTTTGTAAACACAACTATTTTGTCCATTTAATCCCTGTCTATGGCATGATACTAACTTTCGAATTTAAATTTGGCCTCTAACGACTGCTGTACTGGAGAGTAAAGAAAATAAAAGAAAAATAAAGGCTGGCACTCATTGCGCTCAATAGTAAAAATTGTCTGCCATCAATTTAGTTCCAATTTATAGTGATCCTAATCCAGAATCTTCTAAACCAGTGATGGTGAACCTTTTAGAGACCGAGCGCCCAAACTGTGATTCAAAACCCACTAATTTTTTGCAAAGTGCCAATGCAGCAATTTAACCTAAATACTGGTGGCTGTGAAGGGGGCAATGTCGGGTGTCCACAGAAAGGGCTCCGAGTGCCACCTTTGGCACCTGTGCCATAGGTTCACCAACACTGTTCTAAACAGTCTGCCAGTCCCTTCCTCTGGTGGCACCATGAGACAATGCAGCATGTTCAAGACTACCGAGGTTGCTGCTTTTCCTTGGACACACACTGGGCAACTGAACTCACAACCTCCGACCGTTCAGATAGATATCTAACTCATGGAGCTGACTAGCCTCTCTAACTAATGGTCACCTGGAAATACTGCAGTTTATTCTGATAGTTTATGACAAGTTTCTGCTGCAGAGCATGGTACAGTGGATAAGGCAACCACCTAATGCCAAATTATACAGTATTTAAGTGTAGATTCCTTAAATATCTCAATTACCTTGACAGCCCTCTTAGCATTCTGACTAGATGGCACATAACAGACAAAAGACCCACAAAATACTGTAAGATTCACTTTTGAATAAATATGGATTCAACTCAGCTGCAGGAGCGTGAGCTGGAAATGAGGTTCAAATCTCATTTCATCAAATAATCTGAGGAAACTGCTATTCTCTTAGCATCTTCCCTGGATACAGGCCGACAATAAAAGGATAGAAATGCCTGTTTGGGCCTTTTTACACGACCCCTAAGATCCGCTGGCCACTTTAATTCAGACCAGAGATCTTAGGGGTTCCTCGCTCTTCCTCTGTCCCCACCCCCCTCCACACTTCCTGGTTGCTGGCTGGTGAGGGAGGGAGAAAAAAGAAAGAAAAGAATGCCGGCTTACCTCCATTCTGTTCCCGGCAGCATTCAGATCTCTTAAAGGGGCGGGGGGCAGAAAAACAACAAACAGAAGCCAGGAGAGCCCCGCACTCACTATCCTTACACCGGATCAAATATTTGTCACCTCCAAAAAGCAGGTACAAGAAAACTGCTGTTTGGTCTTGCTAAAGTGGGCGGGGTCGCACTTAATTGTCTGCAAAGTCCGGAGCTGGTGGGTAAACATTTTTAAGGTCTGGACCTTGCAGTCATTTGCGGCGGAGCTTAGGGGTCGTGTATAAACGCCCTTTGACTCCTTACTTTGTTGCTTTCTCTCTTCCATGGTGCCCTGTCCTGTCCGTGCATAATAATTAATGTATCCTTTGGCAAAAAAAAAAAAACATTCCTTAGGGTCACATCCACCCCTTGTACACCACCAGTGACTTGATCTCCATTTCCTAGGCTGGCACCACCAGGATAAGCTTGTCACTTTAAAAGGAAAAAAAATCCTGGACTAGCCTTTCTACACAGGCCTAGTGCAACACGCAGATAAGACAGAGAAACAATCACATTCTCCACAAGATATAGAGATGTGAATGGAAACTTCACCAGAGACCTATAGCTGTGCAATGAAGAGGAGGAAGACTGTATAGTCCAAAGGGCCAGCTCAAAATACTGAAATTTCCCTCCCAGAGAATGGGTTAGAATCATAGAATCATAGAATCATAGAGTTGGAAGAGACCTCAAGGGCCATCTAGTCCAACCCACTGCCATGCAGGAACCCCCATCATAGTATTTCCGACAGATGGCCATCCAGCCTTGGCTTAAAAACCTCCAAAGAAGGAGACTCCACCACCTTCCGGGGCAGCATATTCCACTGCCGAACAGCTCTAACCGTCATGAGGTTCTTCCTAATGTTCAAATGGAATCTCTTTTCCTGTAGTTTGAAAACATTGCCCCGAGTCCTAGTCTCCAAAGCCATGGAAAACAAACCAGTCCCTTCTTCAATGTGACATCCTTTCAAATATTTAAACATTGCTATCATATCCCCTCTCAGTCTTCTTTTTGTAAGGCTAAACATTCCCAGCTCCCTAAGCCATTCCTCATAAGACATTTCCTCCAGACCTTCAACCATCCTGGTTGCCCTCCTCTGCACCCACTCAAGGTTGTCAACATCCTTTTTAAATTGAGGCACACAGAACTGGACACATGGGTTGATTGAATGTTGAGTTTCCTAGGCTGTGCTTACTTTTCTCTGTGCTTATCTCTTTCTTGATACAGATCTTGCTTAATAGATAGATTTGGAACCCCGCCTATTTTTCATTTAACTTTGCTAGGGATTCTCATAATTAAGACTTAGGCAATCCCAACTCCAGATGGCTGAATAGCTCAGTGATTTACATAATCTGGCTGTGGACCCAGAGGTTCAGTTCCCCCACTGGGGATGCCAGAAGAGCCAGGCTGTGTGGCCTGGAATTGACTTGACAGCACACAATCAATCCCAACTCGGGCTTCTAGACTGGGGCCTCACAAAGAAAGAGCTAAAGCATATCATTTGAGCAACAGCTCTCCTCTTCGTTGCAGCGGAACCTCCTTTTGGAACTCAGCAAGAGAATGGCCAAAACGCTTGATGAAAACACACCGTGCAGGGAGGGAGGGTTTCTTGATTGCTTGCAAAGGCAAACAAAAACAGAAGCCCCACTACATATATGCAAATTGCAATGAGCACATTAGGGGTTGCTATAAGCCAGAATAATAATAACGCCCAAGATAGTCAGAATGGATAATGTCAGATGGGACTGGAATACTTTTATACCTAACTAGGAATTAGCTAACAGAGAAATCATTAGCTTGTGCTGTTCTGGGTGTGTCTGCATTTTCATTTCCTGTTTAATATGTTTTGAGTAATCTGAAAATTCCTGTCTGTTAGCTTTCTCCTGTACCTTCTTTTGAATGTAATTCCACAACTGACACTCTGATTATAAAGGAACAAAACGGGTGCCAATTTGGACAAAGCTGTTGGGACTCTTGCCTCTTGTATTAGTTTTGGGATGCAAGTCTAATCTGAGGTTAGGATACCAAAAGGACATTTGCCATGCCAATTGTCTTACTAACTTGTGTGGGTTTCCTGGTTGCCTCATTGCTCAGAGGTAATTATGACTGTAATTGATTTGTTAGCCCCGACCACTTGGCAGAATGAAGACTGTAACATTAGAGGAGGCTCATTTGAATCCTACTTTGATCAGTGTGGGGCAGATAAGGCTTCAACAGCTTGAGGGATCTGCATTTAAGAATACTTGAGAACCGAGGCTTTTCCAACTTAATGTTTTTAAATGTCACCATGGGAGGCTCCTAAGCCTGCCTAAGGTGCCCCACTTAGCTCTTTAGAGCGCATGATCCAGTAGCAATGGGTCCATTAAGGCTATTGGGGTGTTGCTCTGCCTCACCTGCTGTATTCCCATCACAGTGTGGGTATATGTGGGGAGGGAGACACTGAAGCAACAGCAATAAGCATTAGACTATCATCCCTGGCTCCACCCACCATGGGTTCCACCACTGGAACACACAGGACTCTTCAGGAGCAAGGTAGGATCAAGTCACTTAGGAGCAAAGGAGTGGATGATCAAGGTCTAAGAGTCACCACTCCAGGACAACCTGCATTGCTGAGACAAAAGGTAGCATTGCAGGACGACCCTGCGTCTGCAAGGTTTGCAAAACAAAGGACTAATATGTGTTATTATTGTGATGATGTGGATTTCAGTTGTTTAAGGTTCTAAGACTTCCACCTTGTCTTGTGACCAGAGGCAGATTTACAGTTATTCCCTTCAAAAGAGCACCAGCTGCATTTTACAGCAGATTATTTGTATTAAAACATCTAGGCATGCCTGAAGCACAGTCCTAAGCAAAAAGCTGTGGAGCCTAAAGGCTACAAAAACATGCAGGTTCCCAATATAGATAAGGCTGCAGCCAGTGTGGAAGACAGAAATGACAAAATGTATCCCTGCTGCCTGTTGTTCATCCAGGAAAAGGTAGCGCCTGAAAGTCACAGAACTGACCGTGGCAATTAAATGTCATCAGTAGTTAGGTGATTGCTCACATCTTGAGAACAGAGATTTTTTAACCAGTAGTATCGCCTCCCTCGTCTGGATTCAGCTCCAGGCTATTGGCCCTTAGCTGTCAAACCGCAGTTGTCAGACACATTTAGAAGGACCAAGATCCCTGCTCCAAGGTCAAGCAAGATATTACGTGACCTAGTTGTTCAAAATAGATCCAGTGCTGTTGCCAGAAGGCATTCTAGAGCTCCAGACGGTTATCTCCCAGCAGCCACACATGTAGCTGTTGAACAATAAGGGAGATGAAATAAAGTCTGCCAGCTAGGCAGCTTTCCTGATCATCTTGGAGGGCGAAGGGGCAGTTCAGCACGTGGTGGTGAGCTCACTGTGTGGCCTTTTCTCCCACCCAATTTCACCCCGTCAATTGTCATAGGCAGCTCAGGAGAAGATTCTGAGGTCTGTCACGAAACTAGTAGGAAGCTTTCTCTTCTTTTACTGAGATTCCAAAAAAAAACTCACTACATAACATTTCAGCCATGCAGTTCACATGTTGAAGGGTGTATTGCTAAGAGAGTTAATTCGGCACTCGCAGCTGTTCTTGTCAGAGAGCGGTAGCATTGGCTGCATCCATTCAGTAGCAAAACTCAGATTAATCCTCCTTTCTCCCCTGCCCAGCCAAAAGGGCAGCATGCCATCATGTCAGCTCTCTGTTCTGTACAGTGTACAGAACACTGTTACTGAATCCACTGAGCCACTGCCAGACCATCTACTGCTTTGTATCATTACCACTGGCAAAGAAAACAATGGCATTATTGGCTTAATATTTCAGTTGTCACAGCACCCTGCTCAGGCTTCAAAGGAACCCGGTTGCAATTTATTTATTTATTTATTTATTTATTTATTTATTTATTTACCAGATGCATATCAGCAACTTAATTTCCACCCCAAATCATTCCCATCTCAGAACTGCTGAGCTGGAAGAGACCCTATGGGTCATCAAACTGGGCCCCTTTCAAGGAGTCCCAGTGGGAGAATTGAACCCCCAACCTCCAGCTCCATGGCCAGATACCTAAACCACTGAGCTTATCAGCAATAGAATCATGGAATCGTAGAATCATAGAATCATAGAATCATAGAGTTGGAAGAGACCTCAAGGGCCATTTAGTCCAACCCCCTGCCATGCAGGAAACCCCATCACAGTATTTCAGACGGCCCTCCAGCCTCTGCTTAAAAACCTTCCAAAGAAGGAGACTCCAACACCCTTCGTGGCAGCATATTCCACTGCCAGACAGCTCTAACCATCAGGAAGTTCTTCCTAATGTTCAAATGGAATCTCTTTTCCTGTAGTTTGAGACCATTGCCCTGTGTCCTAGTCTCCAAAGCCATGGAAAACAAACCAGTCCCTTCTTCAATGTGACATCCTTTCAAATATTTAAACATTGCTATCATATCCCCTCTCAGTCTTCTTTTTGTAAGGCTAAACATTCCCAGCTCCCTAAGCCATTCCTCGTAAGACATTTCTTTCAGACCTTTAACCATCCAGGTTGCCCTCCTCTGGACCCGCTCAAGATGGTCAACATCCTTTTTAAATTGAGGCGCACAGAACTGGACACAGTACTCCAGGTGGAGTCTGACCAGAGCAGAATAGAGTGGCACGATCACTTCCCTTGATCTCTAAACACGATGCTTCTGTTGATGCAATAGTTGGCTGGATAGCTCATGAGTTAGGTATCTATCTGCAGAGCCAGAAGTTGGCAGTTAAATTCCCCCACTGTGCATCCCAGAGGAGCCAGTCGTTGTGGCCTTGGGGCAGGGCTGCTCGGCCCCAGGATGCCCTCAGAATAAAAGCACAGTGAACTCTGAATACCGTCTACCTGGGGAATCCTGGAAAGGTTGCCATAAGTCAGAACTGACTTGATGGCATGTAATTATTATTAAATATGGCAGTAGATGGGTGACACTGGCACCATTTCTCACATAAAATGAGCTTCAGCCAAAGCAGATCCCCGAGCCTTGGAAGTGAACTGCAGTGTAGATTCCTACTTTTATAGCACAACACTGCATGGTCTGTATTTCACCCCTCTGGCTGCCTTCCTGGTTCCCATAGCTTACTTACCAGGAATGTTAATAAGGCTGTAAAATCTCTGACTTAGAATAACATTGCCTTTAGAGAGGTATAATTCCATTAGAGGATGGATGTTTACAGGAAATAAATTTGTGGCAAAGACAACTGAAACCTCTCGCACCACCTCGTCATTGCACTGGGAAAGAATCCAGCTCTTTGGTATAAGCGTAGTGGATCAAGAGGCTTACAAGGACGGGCCTCCTCTGTTTCCGTCTCCCCCATCCCCAGATGTCCCCAACCCATTCTTGAATGAAACAAGGGAAGCTACGGAGACTTGGGTTGAGGGGTAGGAATTGGAAATGTGCAGCCCTCCACGTAGTCAAGTTCAACCACATCTCGCAGCCCCCAGGCTTTCCCGTATCTGCTGTAGTTGCTTCTTCTCCTTTCCTGTTAAGGAAAAGGGCACCCGATTAGGACATCCAGAGGTATTTCACAAGAAGGAAGCTAAGCTGCATAGTGTTTTTTTACATAACTTTTGCAGATGACATGTAGTGCTACATCACAATGCATCTCTCTCTGCACATTAAAATAGCAAAGTTGAGAGTGTGCATGGTGGTGAAATATGCTCACCGTGGCCCTCCTAATACTGAACATGTGTATGGCACAAACGTGTGCACCTGTTATGTGCATTTTTAAAAATGTGTGGGTGGGTGGGTGGGTGGGTGTTGTGTCGTTACAGTCGTGGCCAACTCTCCATGATCCCATGTCCATGGAGTTTTCTTGGCAGGAATAATGGGACTGCCAAAAAAAAGACCCTTTCAACAAAGGGGTTCTGCTCACAATGGAGAAGGAGAGGGGAATCTAAATAGTCAGAAACCTATTGCTAGTCATGACCAGTGTCTGCTGCTCTAAAAAAGCTAAGTGTGCTGCTTATTTATTTATTTATTTATTTATTTATTTATTTATTTATTTATTTATTTATTGGGCACTCCGGGCGGTTTACAACAAAGCAATATAACAGTAATAACAATTGAAATAAAACAATCAACCAAATAACAGAACTAAACGAGCAAAAGTAGCAGATGGCAGAGGGGGAAGGGGAGGGGGGGGGAAAGGACTTTTAATTAATCACCAAACGCCTCCCGGAAAAGGAGAGTTTTTAAGGCCTTCCGGAAGGCTGGCAGGGACTCTGCTAGGCGCACTTCTGTGGGGAGGTGATTCCACATAGTGGGGCCAGCCACAGAGAAGGCTCGGGTACGGGTGGATGTTCTCCGAGCCTCCCTGGGCGTGGCCACCCGCAGCATGTGCACCCGCGACAACCTAGTCGGCTGGGCCGATGTTAACCGCTGGTCGATCCGCTCTGCCAGGTAGTCAGGTCCTAGGCCATGGAGGGTTTTATAAATCAAAACCAAGACCTTGAATCTGATTCGGGACGCAACGGGCAGCCAATATATACCGCCCATACAAGTTATTTGTGCAGACTACACATTGCCCCCGCATTGAGCTGGGTACTCATTTTACCAACCTTGAAGTCAACGTTGAGCCAACTACCTGGGACTGATACCTCATGAGCTGAGTTTTGGTTACAGTACAGCTGTTTAACCACTGCGCAATAATGCTCTGCCTCCCATCTTTCTTCATTGGTTTTGGTTCCCAGAGAGCTTACATTCATTTTGTTTCTACTCCATCCTTCTTCCAAGCAGTTCAGGACAAGGTACATCATCACCTTTCCCTCTGCATTTGATCTCCACAAAACCCCTCTGAGTTGGTTTGATAGCATCTTGGCCACCAGGCAAAAATATGCATGGCTTAAGTAGGTATTTGACTCTGGCTGTATCTAGTCCCTAGAGTAACCCTTATACTGCCATCTGTGATATTAGATGGCATTCTAATTATGCATTTATTTCATATCTTTTGTTATCATTACATTTCTGGTGTGATATACCTACCATGTTCTCACTCAGGAGACACTTACACAGCAAACATCCAACATAGCTAAAAAGATTGAGGATACAAAGAGGCTTCCATCTTGCCTCAGAACTGACTTGCTTCCAGGGAGTCAAACAGAGAAAAATAGGCTGGGGGTGGTTAAGATCAGGCCCCAGTCTTGTTTTCCAAGGTGCAGATTTGTCCTTCTGAGCTCCCTCAGGTGTCTGTTCCCACTTTCCTGTGACAAAATGTTACTGGGACTTTCCAACGTGTTGTGTTTTCCTCTCTAGTCCAAGTTCGAAATGCTCCTCCTGAGTCTTAGTGTTCCAGCAGTTTACCTGCCTTACGATGAAATAGTCTGGTGTTTGGGGTTTGACTCTTTTACAGTCTTAGCAAGAGTGATACCCTGATAACTTCTCTGAAATTGAATTCATCTTTAAAATTGAATTAATCTTGCAGTTCAAGTAAGTCCCCCAACCTTGGGACATAGGTGGTTCATGATTATGGCAGGGAATATCCCTGGGTGATCCCAGGGGCAGATGATTTTCTCCTGAACTACTCCTACCTTGGGACCTGCCTCTATATGAGTGAACTGTGTCAACCATCCTTCATTCCATCTCCCTACACAGGTGGTCTACCTCAATGAGAAAAAGCCAGCATGAAGTAAGGGCCTGGGTTACAGCAAAAGGGGGGGGAATGAAGACTTCTCTGCATCCCAAGCATAGCACAGCCTCTGCCAGCACGGCACCGCGGTAGCCACTTTGCACACAGAGGGTTGTATATTCAAGTCCAACTGAATCCTTCTGCTATGCAGCACCTTTCAGACCACCTAGTTCTCCAAGAGATCCTCAGGGAGAAAGTGGAATTTACAGAGCAGTAAAGGCTCAGGAGCGTCACAATGGTGATTTGTACCACATTAAGTGTGCAAGTAAACCTCACAGCTCATGGCATCCCCGTGCACGTCCACCTGAATTCTGTGAGCCTGCTTGTTTCAACCTGAACCACACAGCACACATATGTTTTGAACAAGTAAGAGTGATGAGTCTACTTCATACATACACTCAACACCAGCCTTCTTTGGGCTGGTGCCCTCCAGCTTTCTTTGAAAGGCAGTTCCTTCCTACCATTGGGATGGTGGGAGCTCCAGTGCATTGTCTCTCTCCCTTCACAGTGGGTCAGATGGAAATGGGTGCCTGGGCTTTGGAGTCATCTCATATGTAAGCATCGACTTTCACTGAAATTTTGTCTTGGCACTTACAGGTGGCACCTTCTAAGGGCCCTGAGACCTGACAACTCTAGTTAGCCACCCTGTGGAGAAGACACTATGGCAGCTAAGTAAAGGTTCCCCCCGCACATGTGTGCTAGTCATGTCCGACTCTAGGGGTGGTGCTCATCTCCATATTCAAGCCAAAGAGCCAGTGTTGTGCAAGTCCATGGCCACGTGGCCAGCATGGCTGCAAGGAAACACTGTTTCACCTTCCCGCTTTTTGAGGTGGTACCTATTTATCTACTTGCATTTACATGCTTTCGAACTGTTAGGTTGGCAATCAAAGTACAAGCAGAACAGGAAAAATAAACAGGAAAAATGCATGAAATGTAGGCTGCAAACACTCTTTGTGAACTGAATTGTTGGCTGCAAGAGATGAATTTCTGCTGAGGTTGCTCCCACTGTGTGTAGTCATGGTGTCCTTAAATGTCAGCATTGCCAGTGCGAAGGGCCTGGAGAGAAAAAGGCAGGGGCAACTATTGGAAGGAAGGATTGCACCTTCAGGCAGCCAGAAACAGATGATGGCAGGGCTCTTGCGGCAATAGTTGTTACACAAATGAAGGGTTTCAGCCAGGACAGCCACAGGGCAGGCGGCATGCACAGAAATGACCTTTTCTCAGCTACAATTAGAGATGCAAGTGCTCTGCTCTCTTTTCTTGTATCTAGCTACCCTTGGCAATATTTGCCCCTCCAGATGTTTGGGACCTCATCAGCCACAGCTAGCATAGCTAATGGGAAGGTATGATGGGTGTTGATGTAAAAACATGTGAAAGAAACATGTTGAGAACCCGTTCCCCAGATTGCAAAGAAGTAATAGAGCAGAGCAATCGTAATGATGGCCATTAGGCTGAATGCATGGCTGTGTGGTGTACAAATAGGGTGTTTATATATACATGCACCTCTTATGAATGCACCATGCTAGTAGTGTTTTCTACCCTGTAAAATGCCTACTCATCCTCCCCTCCCCAAGACCCCACTGGTGTCTAAATTTTTTCTAGTCACTTCTTCCCTTCCAGGCAAAATTGCTGTGTCACAGAGCCAAGGAAGTAACAGACCTTTCCAATCAAAGCATAAGGTGATGTTCCCTACCTATGCCAACAGTTCCAGAGAAATTAAGCGGCATGGCTTCAGCCCTGCTACTTCTGGCATGGACAGCTGCAGCTGAGGCTGGCAATCAGTTACACACTTGCTATGGAGTTTACATCTTGCTGTATATCCAAATATTTGCAACAAAGGAAACTGGCTTCCAGATACAGAATGGCAAAAAAATAAATAAATTAAATAGGGACTTGTTTTGAAAACAAAGAATGGTGACGAATCTAAATAGAATGTTGTTGGCACAGCTTTCACATGCCCTTCAGGGCTGCAAGTATTGCACTTGTTGTGAAGGCTATTCATTCCATGAAATACTGGCTTCGTTTTCTTCACAACCCCATTGTCACCATGCACAAAGGTGGGCGGAATTACCTCTGAGAATCCAGTTGCTGTTTCCTAAGATCGCATGAGTTGATTATAACATTTTCTTCATCTTGCATAAATTCCTGCTTTGAACGACAATTCCCAGAAATCCTCAGCCTTTGTGGTTGCTATTTGATGTCCTACCTCAATGGGATGGAATGCCTCCTTAATGCCATGTGTGATGACTGCCGGTCCCTCTCTGATCTTGGGTTTTGGCTGTGACAGTTTTCTCAGTTTTGCTTCTTCTGGTGTTGTCCTACACAGCCTCGTAAGTCCATTTAAGGGAAACTCTGGTTGTGCCAGAATGATTTTGCTAGCCTTCCAAAAGCTGAATGAGTCTGATCAGTACTTGGTTGCATGTTCTTCGTAAACGTGTGGCAATAAACGAATGCACTTTGCAGTTTTTTGAAATACCATCTTTTGTTTTACCACTTCATGGCCCAATGAGGTCTCTCTGGCTAGCTTTTTATAGGGTGACTCAGTATCACCTGGGCAACAAGCTTCTCTCTGTAAAATAATGGCACTCGAGTAACTCAAGGGGCCTCTAGTATGGCAGGAGCTGGATCCAATTTGGGTGGCTGTTCACCTTGCCAGAGGAAGTTCTATCCACACAAACAATGTCAATGTCACTTGTATTTTTCTAAATCATATGAACAGATTTCTAAAACCCTTTGAGTTATCGTTCAAGTTTGTCTCAGCTCTTCAAGGCAAAACTGGATGAGCAAAAATCAGAAATTGGTATAGTGAACAGCAGGAGAACCGTACATTTCCTCCCTTGTTTCTTTCTTCAATTGTTGTGAGAAAGACAAATGATACATTGTGTTGTGTTGTGTTGTGTCGTGTCGTGACAGTTGTGACCGACTCTTCGTGACCCCATGTCCATGGAGTTTTCTTGGCAGGAATACTGGAGTGGTTTGCCAGTTCCTACTCCAGGCACCTACAGCACCTGGTATTCCCTGGTGGTCGCCCATCAATCCAAGTACTAACCAGGCCCCACCCTGCTTAGCTTCCGAAATCAGGCGAGACCGGATGTGCTTAGCGCATCTAGGCAGCTAAATGATACATACAGTAAGTATCCTTTAAGTGCTATGGAACAGTATATGAGCAGCACACGTGTGCTTTTGCTTCAGTCCAGCGTAAGCTATCTCCAAGTGATCAAACAACATACAGGGAACTGTGAACCAGTCTAACTTTGCCCCAGATGGTTTTAGTTTAGTAAAAGGACTAATTTTTTTTTAGCTTAACTAATGTGATTCCACAATGAATGGAAGGGTTGCTAAAAGTGGTCATACAAGGATGAGGGCTTCGAGGTCGTCATTGTGCAGGTATTACGCAACATTGTATCATTCCATTCAATGTGATGCTAAAATCGAGTGTTTGGGTGTAGCAATGGATTTGAAGGAGGCATGTAAGCTGAGGATGAGACTCGGATGAAAGTGCTGTTGGTAAACCGAAGGCTTTTGCTGGGAAAGAGATGGAGTGCATTGTTTTTGAGGGAGAATTTATTTATTTATTTATTTATTTATTTATTTATTTATTTATTTATTTATTTATTTTCACACTTGTATACCGCCCCATTTCCCAATGGGAACTCTGGGCGGTTCACACAAAATTAAAAAATTAAAAACAGTAACATCAAATAACAAACAGGAAGATATTGGCAAGAGGCAAGGGAAAGGAAAAAAACTGAAATAAAGACAAACCCGGTACTACCCTAGCAATTACCGAAGGCATCCCTAAATAGCCAGTTCTTTAGTGCTTTTCTGAAGGATGCCAGCGAAGGGGCCTGGCGTATCTCGCTTGGCAAAGCATTCCAAGTTGCTGGGCCAGCCACCGAGAAGGCCTGCTTACGAGTGGCAACCTTACAGGCCTCCTTAGGGGTGGCGACCCGGAACGAGAGCGCCATAGAGGATCGGGTGGGTCAGGCCAGCTCTAATTGTCGGGAAATACGCTCTGCCAGATAATCAGGGGCCATTGAAGGGAATATTTCCCCCTTGAAAAAGAAAACTGCATTCCTTGCTTGGTGATAGTTCTGAACCTGGCCTTACTCCTGCATGCTTAAGTGACTACAAGAGTCCTTTTGCAACTTTATGGCTGGTGTGGACCTTTTTAATGAAACAAATGAGACTACTGCATGCATGTTCTATTCGTATCCAGATTAGATCACTGCAACATACTCTTATGTGGGGCCACCAGTGCAAGGTATTTGGAAGTAGCTATTGGTGCAAAATGGAGTGGTCATGCAGGTTTGTGGAGCCCACTTTATGGAACAAAGTTCCATTTGCACCTGCACCCAGTACATTTCTTGTTACAGTTCAAAGTGCTTGTTCTTACCTGAAAAACCTTAAATGTTTAGGATATATAGGCTATATGAAGAGTGATCTCTTTTATGATTTTGTGTATTCAGCACTGGGGGCCCTGCTGTGCATCTCAGAATTTTCAGGCACATGGTTGCTAGTGCTTCAAGATAAGGCCCTTTCCATTCCAGTGCCCAGACCATGGAACTCCCTCCCTCAAGGGCTGCTGTTGGTTCATTCTTTCACGAGTTTCAGACATGCTACAAAGACCTTTCCGTTCTGCCCAGTTTTCAATACAGATTAATGCTTTTTATCTTCTTGCCTTGAAACTTGTTTTAACCTGCCCTTACTATAAAGTGGTACTAAAAAAAATGAGGTTCTCCCCACCACCACTCCCCCCCCATTTTTCTTTTATTCACCAATGTGTGGGGAGAAAGTGTGGGATAAAGGTCAATCATCTGTGGGAGAGCAAACATAGGAGACCAAAGACCAGAACTGGACATTGTATTGCCGGTCATGCAATGCAGTGACAGTGGCATGTATAACAATGAAGAATGCAGGTGGTAACTCATGGGACCCAGCAGGGCAGAGTTGGATTGTGCTCACAGTGTGGGTTTGGGAAAATGTGATCCACTTACCCTTTAAAAGCCAAAGAAGAAGAATAAAAAATTACAGCACAGGTTTCATTCTCTTCTGTTGCTTTTTTTTAAAATGTTGTACTTACTAATTTGCCACATTTTAGTAATTCCATGAGCTGCTTTGAATTTATTTAACCACTCGTGGCCCACTGATTAAACTGCAGTACTGATACCAAACCTCTGCTCATGAGCCAGGTTCAATCCCAGATAGCTGGCTTGAGGTTCACTCAGCTTTCCATCCTTCCAAGGTCAGTAAATTGAGAACCCAACTTCCCTGGAGAGGGGATGGGAGGGGGAACACAATATGTAGTCTGCATAATTATAAACCACCCAGAGAGTGCTATGGAATTGTGTGTGTATATATAAGCATCATTTAGAAAGAAGGATTCAGAAATGTCTCAATGAAACACATCAGTTTGAGTGGTGTAGGCAAACAGAAGAGGACTACTTGCCCACAAACCATTTATCAGGGCACTGTCAGCCTATCTCTTTAGAATGCTGTCAACTGACTGGGCCAACATTTCCACCTAAAAGACCTTATTTGCTATGATCTCTATCTGCCTCTAGGTGTTATCTGTCAGATTCCTTTTAGGCAGAGCTCCAAAAGTGACATGAAAGTCTGACCTCCCTTCAGTTTCCTCTTCATGAAGCTTTCGAGGCACGGTTTAAGATGTGCGACAACTGTTTTTCAGTATCTGTGAGCGAAGAGGCACCAAAGGATGCAGATGTCTTCTGAGTGACTTTGATCACAGTCTTCTACTTTAGCCTATGAGCCTGTCCCCGCTGGCGTATACAGTAGTTAGTCCGTTGCCCCACCCCCACCCCACCCCCGGCCAGCTTCCTGCCTCCATTGATCAGCTGTGGAGTGGAGAGCAGCTGTGCAATCCGTGGAAAAGTGACAAGGAGCAGCAAAGAGGCAACAAGTCTCTCTGAGACCAAGGCCAGCTTCCACCTTTTGTGGAAGTGCTTAATTGACAGCTGACCAGGCTAGAAGGGGGTCATTTGCTGTTTGGATAGGAAGACCATGTCAAATGTCCCATTGCTCCCCCCCCCCAACTCTACCTTCGATCTCAACAGACTTTTCCTAGCCTGATCCACCTCACACCCCAAACAGTCAGTCTGGACAGGCCCTATATGTGCACTTTTGTAACTCTTTTGACTATAGAGATGCCGTTCAAGATCTGCACCATTACAAACATGATCCCCACTCCCCTACATCCACTGTGTTACAACAGATACTGAATAAAACTGCCTGAGGAATGTGAATGCAGTTTCCTAAAACATCATCAGAGAAATAATGCAGTGCACAACAGTCAGCTCCATGGAGCGCATTCCATCATTAGTGAGAGCTACGGGTGTACCGTGGTTTCACAGAAAACTGCCCAAACAGTGAGGAATCAGGGATATTTGTGCATTGTTAGACCCTGCTATAAGGTGATTGGAGAAGCACCTCGTCACCCTCAGGCTGGTTCACATACTGCTTATCAGTCCCTTTGCTCTGGCTTTGTGTGTGTGTGTGTGTGTGTGTGTGTGTGTGTGTGTGTGTGTGTGTGTGTGTGTGTGTGTGTGTGTGTGTGTGAGAGAGAGAGAGAGAGAGAGAGAGGTGTCTATGTGTTTAAAATGCAGAATTATGGGGTAGAAAAACTTGATCCCAATTGTGACATGGGAGGAAATAAAGCTAATGCTGTAGCAAAGGAAGTAGGAAAAGATTGATAGCTGAACCCCTGTGAAAGCCAACACTTCAAAACTAGTCATTGAGGGCTTTGACTGATCTCACCACACTCTAGATGCCCCCATCCCCTCAACCAAGCAGCCATTTTGCATTCAGATATGTCAGGAGGAGGTTGCCAAATGGGCTACAAGACTGGCCACATTCTAGGGCTTCCCACTCTATTTTTTTTCTTTTAAGAAAAAAAAAGCTACAGAACCTTCATGACACTTAACACTGAGTGGTGTGTATGAATGGGGGATGAGTGACTGGCAGTCTCGTGTAGCCAGCGACTGGATAGGTCCAATGATCTCTAAATGCTACTACCTTTCTTCTCCTCCTTCCCAATGTTTTCTATTGTCTCCTATTTTGTAAGGCCTGCGGCTGGCTTTTATTTGCAGAACCATCCCCCCCCCCCCGCAACAGGTCCCTGTATATAGGTTTCACAGTGGTTGCCCATGCAACGCTCTCACTCAGGGCAGGCAGTGGACACATCTGAGCAAGTCATTGATGGGCGACAATAAGGGAACATCTTCCCTACCCCCCCCCACATCATATGTTTTCTTTTGTCCTCCTCCTTGAATGTGATTGTATTCCATTTTGTTTCATTGCATGTTTACCCCAATTTTCTCCCAGTAGAGAGATCTAAGGCAGCTTACAAGGGATTTTAAAAATATATATTAGAACAATTTAAATACAAAATACTACAATATTAAAGATAAATTCATCATTTTAAAGTAAAATCCATTCAAAAACCATTTTAAAACACATTTTAAAAGATAGAAAGTGTTTCCCCTTAATCCCCAGCAGAAGTTCATTTATTTTTAGAGAAAGAGTCCTTACTTGCCAGCAGAACAGCAGAAAAGAGGCCAGCCTGCTCTCTTGTGGAAGGGAAATGGCTAAGAACTAAAGGTACGAGTAGACCCTAAAGGTCATCTCAGGTTTCCATATCAACCATGCCTGGGAAAGCATTGGGACCAAGTGAAAAGCCTCCTCCAAATATCTTTAACCCCAGAGAGGTTCAAATGGCTCCTCAGATAGCCGAGGCCTCCTTTAGGCCTAGATTGTTTTCTCACATTGCAAGACTCTCAGAGCGGAAACCTCCGTCTGAATGCACAGAAATAATATTCATAGAACCGCTATTGCTATGCTGGTACTAGTTCCACATCAGCAGCTTTCCTTTCCTGGAATTCAGGGGTAAGTATCAGCCAGGCAACTCTTGGAAGCTGGGAAGGACCGAGCTTGGCAAGAGGTAGAGTGCATGGCTCTCCAGGGAAAGGAAGCCAAGAAGGAAATCGGGTAGTTATTCAATAAGAGCTTTGGCCTGGAAGGCCCACCACATCTCCCAAATTGATCCTGTTGCACAGCACTCTGCATCGCGGCCCATGAATCCCCCACCCCCTCTACCTTCCATTTGCTTGATTCTCTGTAATCCTGCCTAAACCAGAAAACGAACCAGTTCAGCCCCCCCCCCCCGATCAAGGTTTGAAATGCAGTATGTAAAGAGTGCTAAAATAATTAAAGGGAGTGTAACAAAGCAACCCTGAAAATACACACGAGGCTTAAGAAAATGCAGTGTGAACAGCAGCAGGTTCTCTGGGCGTGGACATGTAAATACTAATCAGAAAAAAAACTGGAGGAAATAAATCCTAGATCAGGCATGTCCAAAGTCAGGCCCAGGGGCCAAATGCAGCCTGTTTACAAATTTCGAGTGGCCCGTGGCCTCTTCCCCCTGCCGGCTCAGCCTGTCATGCATCCCCACCAGCTGGCCCTTCTCCATACTGGATGGAGGCATCAGCTTGCAGTTTTATGTTTTGCCTGCCCTCCCTGCCTCTGTCCACCGCCACCCAGGCACCTTCCTAGCCTACCCACCCCTGGCTCCGTTGCTGCAGCGTCCTCCCCACCTCCTTGCATGTTATAGAGACTTGTCCAATGTCTGGCTCGGGGGCCAAATGCAGCTGAATGGTCGGCCCCCACACATTTTCACCTTGCCAAATCTGGCCCTCCTTGCAAAAAGTTTGGACACCCCTGTCCTAGATCATTCAACTCCTAGAGCACTATGATGCAGCTCTATTAAACTTATGGGACTCACCCATAAGCATTCTGCTTACTCAAGAAAGTGGAAGTGGAAACAAATTGCTTCGATAGAGGCTTGCTTCCTTAGGGGTTTGCTGGCTTAGCAAAAGCAATGTAGATTTCCACAGCAAATTAAGGCAGGCGCCACATATTTTTTGTCATTTTTAAATTTGAATTTGGTCTGCCCTAAGCACATCCGATCTCACCTGATTTCGGAAGCTAAGCAGGGTTGGGCCTGGTTAGTATGTGGATGGGAGACCACCAGGGAATACCAGGTGCTGTAGGCACCTGGAGTAGGAACTGGCAAGCCGCTCCAGTATTCCTGCCAAGAAAACTCCATGGACATGGGGTCATGAAGAGTCAGTCGGTCATGACTGTAATGACACAACATACACACACAGTACTTGGATCTTGGGCATCAAGGGGGAAAAGTGAACTCATAAACCCGAAGCCCATTTTCCCCTCCCTTCACTAAAATTAATACATTTTCCCGTTTTCTCTCTGAAAAATTTCGTTCTAATAACTGAAAATGCCATGGAATTCTCTTTCCCTCTCTTTCTCTTTACATTTGGTGACAAAGCAGTCTATTCTTGGTAAGTAAAACACCTTTCTTTTCCACATGAAATTGCTGTCTCTTGGTTAGCTTACAGAAGGCATAAATCCAGAGATCTATTATGAAGACTGGAAAAATCTGTAAGATTTCTGGACTTAATAAATTCATCATCTGGGTAGGTACAATGAACCTAGAATTTAGGCATGTGACATCATTATATCTGATTTTTGGCTGAACTGTACAAACTGCAGGAACCCTGGATTGCTCCCTTAAAAGGTTGTGGTGGATTCGATCCAAGCTATTAATGAGCCTTTATGGCAGCAAACGTGAAACTGGACATGTCTTAACTTCTCTGTTTACCTTTGCCAGCAAGACTTGTACCTGTGTCCAATCTTTTCATGCTATTCTATTCTTGAGAGCTGTTTCGTCCACTACATTTCAACCCATGTGACAGATGGATAGAAGAGCTGTCTATTTATACAGTTCCCCATATGAAATGGAACTGGTGAAATTTTCATGATTAGAGTCCCTTGCCTGGAGTGCAGAGCTTTGAGATAACTCACTTTTCTAATTTTTAGTGAAGACCTATATTTTGCAGAAGCTGCTAGATACCCTGAGCACATCCAATCTCAGCTGATTTCGGAAGCTAAGCAGGGTTGGCCACCAGGAAATACCAGGCGCTGTAGGCGCCTGGAGTAGGAACTGGCAAACCACTCCAGTATTCCTGCCAATAAAACTCCATGAACATGGGGTCACGAAGAGTTGATCTACGGGAAGATGGGTGGGGTATAAATATAATAAATAAATAAATAAATAAATCATGACTGTAATGACACAACACAGAGACACATACATATTTTGCAGAAACAAACTGGAACCAAGTTACTTTTCTCCTTGTTAACAGTCGTGGCTGTGATTAGTTACCTTTCAGTAGAATGAGAACAGGGTGCCCACTTGATACTTATTATTTGGAGTCGTGTGGTTGGCATGAATAATAAGAGGGGGAAGGAGACAAGAATAACTGTCTGTTATGCCTCTCTTTGTGAAAAGGTTGCAGTACACTTGAGCGAGGAGCAAGGCAGGCATCACAATTTTTCCTAATGTAATTTGGGAGAATCTTTTAGGATTTTTTGCAATTCCTTCTCCTCCCTTTTCCTGCCCCTGCTTTTTCCATGTCCTAAATGCTGGTACTAATTGCCTATTTATTCTCCCTCAGGAGGGAAAAAAAGAGTCTAATGGGGATAGTTAGCACCAAAACCTCTTGGGCAGGAAATATGGGTCGTTGTTTAAGGCTATAGTCAAATTGTGTCACGCACACTGGGAAAGCTAAGTCACACTCCTACTGATTTCAGTCATGATTATTTCTGTACAGACTCAAGTGCAATGGAATACTGTATGTTGTAAAGGTTATATGGCATGCAAATGTATGTGAAGTAGATTCAGGTACTTTGCTTAGCTAGTAATATTTTCTTGGCATGAAGTATCTTGATACGTCCAGAGGAACACAATGTCATGAAAGAGTGGACTGTGTTTGATCTGTTAATTAATTTCTTAATGTTAATATATTATTTCTGGTTCTTGCTGCTAGAAATGGGGAGAGGTGGTTTTCATAGGGATGCCCAAGAACATTTTCATGAGTGCAGTGGAAACATAGTACAGTAGTAAGGAATAATTCAACAAACTGCTTTCCTGAATGGCAGTTACACTAACAATTACGCCCTGATGCAAAGTAATGAGTAATGTAAAAAGTTACTTTTTAAAAGTTGCATTTCAGGCTCTGCTGCAGTGAATGCATGACCCAGGGCCAAAGATCAAGCTCGGCTTGGAAAGAATGCATTTAGTTACACATTGCGTCTTGGCATCCAGACTCTTCTTTCTAATGTTGTTATGACATACAGGGACTTATTCCCTGCTTAACTTGAATGGCCAATACTGATATTGCACTTTGCAAATCTGTACAAAAAGACAAAAGACAAGCAAAACAATACTAAAACCAAGAATATGTCCCTTGCCATTTGGGACTAATAAGTGATTTACATAAAACATAGATTAACATCATGTCAAATTAAATACACTTTTAAATAGTAAATTTTGATAGTAACTAGAAAATATTATTAATGACTTCTAAAATAAACGTTGTATCTACTTGTTATGTTACTTTTATTATGATGTTGCAGCTGCTAGTTACACAGTACCCACAAAAGTAACTATGTTACATCCAAGTGCTGTTCAGAGCTAGGTTTTAGTTTAAAAAGAAGTGAGTCAAATTAAATGGTTAGTTTTGCTTTTTATAAAACTCTAAAGTCACAGCCCGTGTTCACCCATTGACGTTGCAGGGATTTGGTGAGCCATTTCCTCTGAGTCAAATGGGCCTAAATCTAGTTTCAACATACTATACTAAGCAACAGGATTTTCGCCAAGGAGACTGACTGTCATGGCTTCCCTTTAAGATGTCTCTCCATTTTGGAGGCCAGCAAATCAGTAGCAGAACAAACACATCTGCCTTAATGTTTATTTTCCCTCATATCAAAACCAAGTAAGGGCTTCTTGACAAGTAAATCACAAAGGATCATGGAACGAACTTCGTATTTTGTTTATTCTATATAGTCTAGAGGAAAACCAGCAAATGCAGACTGCCTCCCCACTTCCAAGAGAGAGCAGAATTGTACATGCAGGTGCATATTAGTCAGTGCAAACTGCAAACCTACTGCACCCAGATATCTTTTGGGACCGTGAAGAATTGCAAACTAGAGACCTTTTGGATTCCACCCACCAGCTTCCTTTCCTCCGCTAACATTATGGGGTAACTGTTGCTTAATAACCACCCTGGTGAAGATTTACTTGCTTCTTTTCAGCCTTTCAGTTGATCCTAAAAAGGCATAACTTCACTGTGTCTTTTTGGCTTCTTCCCTTCCCTCACAACTAGCTGTGATGAAGGCCCCACTGAAATGCATTGTGCCAGGGCTTTTTAAAATGATTTAACAGGGAATAAAGATCAGTTTTTATTTTTATATATCCGGAGACTCTGTCTCCCACTTGTATTTAGTGGATGTACCAGTTCCTTTTGCTTTGGGAACCATTCATCTACGAAACCACAAATTACAGGGGGGGGGCTCTTTCCAATCAACTATCAGTGTGTGTCTCAGACTGTACTCTCTCCAAGGAAAGAGTCTATATCCTGGACTGCAATGGAGAGATGGGGAGATATCAATGTTAGACAAGTACTTCGTGTTAGCTTTGTGTACTTATTACACTTTTAAGGAAAATGCATCCTCCAGAGTAGTAATGCCCTATCAAGGAATCATGAGTACCACTCAGTTTATTTTAGTTTGAATTCTTGCTACCATGCCATTCTACAATGATCAGTCAAAGGGACTTAGTATGCATAAACAGAGAGCAAAACTGAAAACAGGCCAATAAACAACAGAAAAGAAACATTGAACAGAATGGGATAAATTCAACTGGCAGCCTTTCTTTATTGCTGGTTCAAGCAGTGAAACAAATCAGGTATTGATTGAATCAAATTTTGCTCATTGAATGGGTCTACTCTGGGTGCGGATAACAATTTAGTTTAACCCAAAATTTACAGTACAATCTTATGCATTTCTGCTTAGAAATGACTTCAACCATTCCAAGAGCATGTTTGATCAGACACTCATAGGATGCCAGGTGTCAAAATATTCTGGATAGGTAGAAGTAAACACAGACACAGGCATTACCAGGATAAAATGCACAAGTGTAGCCCATACAGTTTTACACAAATGTTGTGTTCAGTGTAATGTACTCTCGGTAAAGTGTGGAGAGAACTGCAGCCACTGATTAATTTTTTATTTTTCAAATTTAAAACAAGATGTTTGTTAACTATACTGGGTGGACTATTTGGGTTCTCGCAATGAACAAGGAAGCAAAAAGTAATCCTGAAGGCAGTAGGGAAATAACACTGGAAGATTTTGGAGCCCTTTTCTTTATTTTGCAGTCAGCTGAAGAATCTGCATGAAGAAATTGAAGTCTCAGGAACAGGTTGGATATTTGATTTATCCTAGATGTGCAGTCCAGTTCACTACCCATACAGTTAGACTGAATAATCTGTATTTAATCAGATGTCTCTCCCCCCCCCCTTGAATGAAAGATATTAATGTTGCAACTCTCTAGACACATAATTGGGAATATCCAATAGAGTCAAAGGGGCCTTCTACAGACACACACAGGAGTGTGCTGTAAATTCTGTATAGTTTAAAGCAGTGGTTCTCAACCTGTGGGTCCCCAGATGTTCCTGAACTGCAACTCCCAGAAATCCTGGCCAGCTCAGCTAGTGGTGAAGGTTTCTGGGGGTTGCAGTCCAAGAACATCTGGGGACCCACAGGTTGAGAACCCCTGGTTTAAAGCATGCTGGCTTAACTGGATTTTGATCTGTAGCCCTATTTTGTCGGAAGGTACTTTGGTACAAAGTTTTACAGCACGTAAAATGTAGCTTGGAAACTCTGATGACCCAACATCCTTCATTTGTTTCTGCTCTCCACATAGAAGGAGAATATATATTCTTTAAATAATGTTCACTTTTGAATAATATTGTTTTATATCATGTTTTATATGGGAAGAGCTTTTGTGGCTTAGTACAATATGTTTTGTTTTCTGGCAAATCATCATAACTCCAGCTTGCTAAGATAACCATTTATTCTAAGACTAAATGGCAGAAGGGGGAATTCAATAATGGGAACAAGAAGAGATGTTTCTTTCATTAGGGTAGATAGTCTACTCATTGTTTCCATTGTTTGACCCATAATGGTGAACATTTCTTCGGAAGACTTACTTTGTTCATTATTAATGGCAATTTTATTTCTCTTCTACGGGAAATTTAAAATAAGGTGGAAGGGAAAGTTCCAGTTCTACATTGTTTTCAGACTGTCAGTCCTCACACTGGACCCGGGTAATTAGGGGAGTCCACGTTTACAGGTTATCAATGTTAGAGCATCATTTAGCAGTCATCTTTCTGGAAAACAACAGTTGACATAGAAAACTCCCATATAAAGGGATAAATTACTAAGAGCTTTTTCATAAATAGGGTTTAAATCGCCATTAAGCCTCTCTGTGAACTATTTATGTCAGTGTTATGATCATTGTTTGTGCACAGGAGAAGGCAAAGAGATACAGTATTAGTAAAGCAGTGAAGGCTTTGGCCGATCCCTCTTTCTGTACTTGTGTATTTGTATCTGGGACAGAGGCTGGTGCTTCAAACTAGAACTGCTGACATGTTGTGTATTGTAGCATTTCAAGTATTTTTTGTTATCCTTTCTCTCTTGGAATACTCTCTCTGTGTGCATGTGTGTGTTTACATGCACAGTGAGCCAATGTGATGTAGTGGGGAAAGTGTCCAAATAGTGCTCAGGAAACCTAGGTTCAGATTCCCACTTACACATGGAAACTCACTGGGGAGGTGGGAAGAGTCAACCACTCTTTGAACACCTCACATAACTAGAAAAACCTATTAGGGTAACCTTGAAACATAGACTTTGGGAGCAACCTTGTTTTCCCTCTCCCAATTTTTCCATTTCCCCCTCAAAGTTTCTTTTATTCATTCATTCAGACAGACAGACCCTGCCCATCTGGCCACTCTTTTACCCCATGGCTTCAAATTTCTGGAAATTTTATATCTCTAGAGTCACCATAACTCAGGTGTGGCTTGATGACATACCTTTCTCTCTGGGACTTCCTGGACGAGACAACGATTCCATATGTGTCAGGAATGAACAATTAAGAGAAAAAGTCAGTTTATTGTAATATGATTTAGCCTCTATCTGAATTTGGCAAATTGGCTTGCTTCAGTCACCAAGAACCACATTGGTTGTTCTCTATCTGGTGTATCTACCAGAGATCTCATATGGTCCTTGCTTTTGAAATACTAATCTATCCAGTGACAGGATCTCGTCTTTGAAATATACCTCAAGAAGATACAGCTTGTGGCAAAAGTAGAATTCCACTGATGAAACACAAAATATATTAAATCCACAAAAAATGAAGTGATTACATATTTTGGGATATTCAAGGAGAACATCAGCAAAGTCACTACGCCAGTAGGATCTGTGGTGGTAGAATGACCAAAATAGGGTGGAACTCTGAGATGGGCAGGGGCAGTGCTGGTAAAGTATATACTAATGCTATATCTTACACTCTTCCAGATCACAAACACACTCATGCTCATGTTGTAACCCTATGTGATCTCCCTCAGATCCCATGAAGAGTGACAGTTAACTTATCGTATTCATTTAGGATTATCTTTGAGTAATCTTTAAGAATGAAATCCCTCAGGTGAAAAAAAAATAGAAGAAAAGTATAATAAAGCAGTAAAAATTGGAAAACAAAACAAAAATCATAACCCTCAGAAGGTTCAATTGAAATAAGCAGCTCAAAATGACAATTCAAGGATGAGACAATAAAAGCACATTGTCTTCAAAAGTCTTATGAGAAGTATTTTTTTAAAAAAGAGGTCAAATGAAAGTTTATTTCCAGAAATGCAAGACCAATAGAAGGAAGGTTCTCAACTGTACTTCCTTTGGTAGAAGGAACTGTTGGAGTAATGATGGTTCATCAAGAAAGGGCTTAATCACACAGCCCATTTGAATCCCCCCCCCATTTTATATTGATATATTTGTATGTATAGGTGTATACATATACTGCTGATCATCCAGAACTGTCAGTTAAATCAATACATTTCCTGCAATTTGTATTCGTTCTTTAAGCTACACATTCCATCTCATATAAATAAATTCATTTGCCATCCTGTTTCTGAGTCCCCGCTGCCCTAGTTTTTTCTTTCTTTCTTTCTTTCTTTCTTTCTTTCTTTCTTTCTTTCTTTCTTTCTTTCTTTCTTTCTTTCTTTCTTTCTTTCTTTCTTTCTTCTTCTCCTCCTCCTCCTCCTCCTCCTCTTCTTCTTCTTCTTCTTCTTCTTCTTCTTCTTCTTCTTCTTCTTCTTCTTCTTCTTCTTCTTCTTCTTCTTCTTCTTCTTCGATGGGCATGAACCAGCAAAATGTAGTTTAACTTTACAATTTTTCCCTAAACAAGACATGAATCAGTTCATTTGTTCATCAGGGAAGTCTTTTTAAAAAAAAAGCCCAGGCAGGCAGGTAGCAATCAATGACGGAGGGCACAAGGAGCTCAGCATACAGTAATCCCACAGGGAACTGAGCACTCCTTATTCCTCATTGACTTCCAAGTGTTTTCACAGATTCAGAATTCTTGCTCCCCTTGGACATTCTCAATGACTGCTGACAACCCTCATTATTCTATTGGATTAAAAAAAACACCCCTCAGGTGATTTGACAGACAACAGATGAAAAGGAATCAATATGTTACATAGAAGAGGGACTCTGAAGGCATGTATGCCTCTTTTGTGCTTTGTTTAAACTTGAAAGACCCCTCTCTAAATTTTAGAGATGGGGTGGAAGGTAGGTGGCTGGAGGGAGGCAGAATAGAAGAGGATGGGAAACCATCCTCCTATGACTAACTTAAGAGCCAAGTCAGTGACACAGATTCCTGTCTTGACTACCCAGCAGCAGGTACGCATGTGAGGATTACTGGTACCATGTGTGTCCTGGCTATAGCAGTTGTATGCAACTGAAAGAGACTGTGGCAGATGTCAATGGCAGCCCTCTCTGTAGCAGCCCTCTGTCAATGACTCCAGAACCGACCTGGCTTTCATGCATGTGATTCTTATTTACATTCAAAGGTGCTAGGATGAAAGAAGGCTTTGATATCTCAAGTAAGGGTGGTGGGGTCTTGCAACCTTCTTAGTATTCTTATGCTTATCCGGTGATGTAAGGGAAGGAAGGGAACTGCAAGGGAAGAGGTAGCCCTGGACAAGTCAGTTGTATGAGAGCCTTTTAGAGTATGAGATCTCTCCAGGGATAGATTTTGGAATTAATCATCACAGGATGTTTTATCAGAAACTGCACAACTGTACTTTTTGATCTGTGTTTGACAGGACTAGATCAGTGATGGCAAACCTTTTAGAGACCGAGTGCCCAAACTGCAATTCAAAACCCACTAATTTTTTTTTGCAAAGTGCCAATACAGTAATTTAACCTGTATACAGGTAGCTATGAAGGGGAGATGTCGGGTGCTCACAGAAAGGGCTCCGAGTGCCACCTTTGGCATCCGTGCCATAGGTTCGCCAACACTGGACTAGATCATGCCCTTGTTCAAGCAAGAATATTTGTCCTGAGCTACTTAATAGAAGCAGCTCCTCCCTGCCTTCGTTTGCTTGCATATTTTGGAGATCAAACCACGATCCCCACCCAAATGTGTAATTCTTCAAAGACAAAAATGGTGGAACATCAATTAGTCATTAATTGCTTTATCCACAAATTTAAGGATTACCATGGAGTATTGGGGAATATGATTAATTAAATCATTATTTCACCAAGTTTATTAAAAGTTAAGGACAAAAAATTACGTTTTCTATAACATCTTTGTACATAGCATGTCACTTAATTATAACGTGTAGGGACTAGGAACAGCAGCGTAATGGACTAATTCAGCAAGTTAACCACTTGTCCATGCAATATAAGGAAAACACAAACTGAGATAAGGCTTAATTTCAAACACCCCAGCCCAGTTACTGAATAAAATTATTGCCCCCTCCTGAGAATTTCTGACATGTTGGCCCACTGCCATCCAGTATTATAAGTAACAGAGCTACACTGTACAAAGTGAAGAGCATCCGAACATGTAAACAAATATAAAGTGAATGATATGCTTGTTCTGAACTTATAAATAGCTGCACAACTGATGAACACCGGAAACAGTTAGTAAGGAACAATCACTCTTAGAATGACCTGTCTCCTTAGGGAATTACTGCAACCTATTCTCCCAAAAGGAGCAGCTCTACAGTGGTGCTGGGCTGGGGTGCAACGTGTGATTGCCAAACAAGTAGATTGCACTAGCACGCTCCACTAGCAGCCCAAATTGTGATCTTGCTTCTCATCTGATTGCACCCTAATACACAATGGGTAACCTTTGGAATTTGAAATGTTGAAGCACTGAGTTGTGCTTCCGGGGTGGGTGGTGGTGGTGGTGGTGGATTATGTTGAGGGCAGAATTTTACATTAAAAAACCACCATATTGACAGTACATAAAATTGCTGTGAAGGATACACACATACACTGGATTAACACATCCTGTATATCAGTGGTTCGCAAGCTTGGGTACCCAGATGTTCTTGGACAAAAATTCCCAGAGGCCTTCACTGCTAGCTGTACCTACCAAGATTTTGGGAGTTGTAGTCCAAGAACCTAGGGACCCAATGTTGGAAACCACTGCTCTATATAGTGGAATTTATGAATACAGCCTTCTTCACTACTTGTTATTCTTTCTTCTCTACAACAGCTACATAAAAATTAGTATTGAACAGCTCAGACACTGGTTGTCTATGTTGGTTTTTCAGGTGTCTGTTGTATGTGCATTTATTCTCCTGCACAGAGATGACCTTGGTTGCCCTATGTAGAGTTCAGAGGGGTACTGCTGGCAAAGAATGATATACGATTTATAGGACAGAAAGGAGAGCCTCCTCTGATGATGTTAAGTGCTGAGAAAACTCATATATTAGAAGATGAATAATGAACACTTGATGTTGTTTGACAGTGGTGCCGAACCTTTGGCCCTCCAGTTTTTTGGACCACAACTCCCACAGTCCTTTTGTCATTGGCAATCTATACTTGGAATTCTGGGACCTGTGGTCCAACACATCTGGAGTGCCAAAGATTCACCACCACTGTTGTAGGATGACATTGTTGGTAATGGTGTTGTCACAGTAGAAGCAGGATCATATTGTTAAAAACTACGGATCTCCAGGATTTTGTGAGTTTCCTCAGATTATCTGCCTTACTTCAGAACCACATCTAACCAAAGAACAAATCCCTATACTGCCTGTACTGCAGGTAAAACTGTGCTCACGACTTGGGTTCAATCCCTAGTAGCAGGCTCAAGGTTCACTCAGCCTTCCATCCTTCCGAGGTCGGTAAAATGAGTAACCCAGCCTGCTGGGGGGGGGGGCAATGTGTAGCCTGCACACTGTAATTAAAATTGTAAACCGCCCAGAGAGGACTTGTAGTGGTATGGGGCGGTATATAAGCAGAACACTTGCTTTATACAGTATTCCATAGGATAGGGGGCACAGCTGTTAAAATGGAATAAAAGTGATGTAACCTTGTAGTGTAGATGGACCGAGCTGACCTACTGATCACATGAGACATGCTACTTAAGGGAAAAGCCTTCCTCTTGGGTATGGGGCATAAGTGTTTCATGAAGCAACTTGTACAGCACCCAGTCCAGATCTTGAAAAAAAATACTGGGGCTAGGGGTGGGCTTCAGTGCATAGGATCCCTCAGCTGGTGTGGAAACAGAGTTAAGGTTTTAGAATTCTGATCCCTTATTAATCATGAGACATCATTTTCTGGGCAGCAACACTTCAGGACTAAGCAGCGTGAGATGGGCCTTATCAGAACATGGGAAAGGGGTTTTGTTTGCTTTTGCTCTAGACCACGCAACATCCCATGCCATCTGGAAAAGTCCAGGAGTGCTTCATCCCAAAGAAGGAACTTCTCCAATCTCCAGCCCAGCTCCTAAGATTGGAAGCTTTGCATTGGAAAAAAAGCACCCCCCCCCAAAAAAAAACTTCTCCCTGTGTTCTCTTTCCCACTGCCCTGTGATTTACTTACTGTTTTCCAACAAGAGTTACAAAAACCTAATTGAAGAAATGTTACAAATAAAATGTAACAAATGAAATACAGTACTGTATACTTATCCTGCTTTGTGGTAGCAGTTACAATGAATCACTGGCAGAAAATACTGCATTCCTTAAAAGAAAAAGAAAAAAGAAAAACAACCCACCAGCCATTAGGACTCTTGGTTTATCAGGCAAGGCAGCCTCTTTCTAGCTGGCGAAGGTGGCCCATCTAAAATTGTGGAACTGCAATTGCCATATTCCATTGGCTGGGCTTACTGGGGATGATGGGACTTACAGTCCAGCATCTGGAAGGTCTCCCTCTTTCCCAAACCACCTGTTTTGCTGGCAGAACTCCAAAATCCCTCCAGGGAGGGCCTCTCTCTCTCTCTCTCTCTCTGTGTGTGTGTGTGTGTGTGTGTGTGTGTGTGTGTGTGTGTGTGTGTGTGTGTGTGTGTGTGTGTTGTTGGTGGAGAGGGTCTGCTTTTGTTGTCTACCGCCCAGGAGCTAGCTGTGACTGAGCAAATAGGGAGGTCGCTCGTCTCAGGCTGATGGGCATTGTAGTCCAAGGCCTGTGAAGAGCACCAGGCCGCCCCTACCTGAAGCAGAAGCAGCCCCGCATGCACGTATGAGCCCGCCCGCGTTCCTCTCGTTACGGAAGACCCCGCGGCCTCCGCTGGGGGGGGGGGGGAGGTCTACCTAAGTCTATATAGAAAAGGAAGGGGGCAGCCCATGCTGGCCGGCTGGTTCTTTGGCTTTTTCCCCGTTTCCCTCTCGGGGATGGGGGGGAAGGTTGGGGGGGGGGCGGACAAGGAAGAGGCGAGCCTCGGGCTGCCCTCTGTGGTCACGTTCACACTCGGAACGAGCAGCCCGAGCTGTGCCGACGGAGTCCTGCCCTAAGAACCAAGGCAGCGGAGGCCGGTTCGTTCGCCCCGGGCTCGTTCCCGTCAGCAGCAGAGTCGCTCGTTCGCGGGCGGGCGGGCGGGCGGGCTCGAGGGGGGTTGGCGCAACAAGGGAAGCGCCACGCAAAGCAACAGGTTCCTTGAGCGGGTTCCCTCGCAGCGGGGCGAGGGCGGCGTGAGGCAACCGGGGAGCGCCGCGAGCCTGGCTGTGAGAAAAGGCCGCCGCGCCCGGCTCCTCCTCTGTCGTGGGACTCGGCCGCGCACTGGGTGTTGTAACCCGTGCGAGGGGAGCCGGCGGTTTCCTTCCTCGAGCCTGGTGGCGCCCCTTGCAGGGGCCTGGATCGCGGAGCCAGGCGACGTTTTTCCCTCCTGCTTCCGCCGTGTTGCGTGTGGTGTGGGCAGGGGTCCGGGCCGGGCGACCGGGGCGAGGGCAGCCGGTGAGGCGCGCCCCGAGTCGCCGGGGCTTGACAACAAGCACCAAGTACAAAACGAACCCTGGGCGCCATCCTCGGAGGCGAACGCTTAACCTCAGGCGGTCAAGCTGAGCCTGACGCGAGGAAGCTCCGTGGGTTACTTTCAAGGAATCCGGAGCCTCGGGCAGGAATATGTCCTTCTTAGAAACGCCGGGCAAGGGTTACTAAGCGCGGGAATGAGCTACGCGGCGCCTTCTCGCCAAGGCAGCCTCAAGCTCCATTGAACTCCAGGGGACTTCGCGAGCGACACGCCTCAGGTCCCGGTGGTTCAACAAAATCTGGGACGCCATTGCGCCTGGGGCTGAAGTGTGTCTTCCTGCATCACAAAGCCTGCTTTCCTCCCCCCGCCCCAAGCCCCAAGCCTCCTCCTCTCCTGGCTCGCTTGCTTCGAAAATAAACCCGCAGCGCTTGGATTCCCCCTCCGGGGGTCCCGGGGCGTGTCTCGGGCGCCACAGGTGAAGCCCGCCTCGTTCTCGGGAAGGACTTTGCCCGGCGCTCAGGAGACGAGGCGGGGGAAGCGGCGACAGGCCCATTTTTGGCGCGCATCCTCGCCCCTCTTTTCGTTCGTCCCTCCTCCCTCCCTCCCCCCGTCCCTCCCCGGGTTGGGGGCGTGGTGGAGACAGACCAGCCTGTTGCCCTAGAGACGGGCTTCCCCGGCTCGCTCTGGCGCTCACTCTCCACACACACACACACACACACACACACACACACCCCTCCTGGCTTTGCTTCCTTACAGCGGCTGCCCGGCCCTCCTCCACACGACCGGAGCAGGGGGCGGCGGCGGCGGCGGCGGCTTCGGGAGCGCGCGCGGGCAGGCGGAGCCGTCGGGGCTGGCCCGGGGCTGGGATCCTCCTCCTTCCCCCCCCCTCCTCCTCCTCCGCCGCCGCCTCCCTCCTGCGCGTGGCTCAGACGTCAGGAGGAGCCGGAGCCGGCAGGAGGCAGCGCCCGGCCCCACCGCGTCCAGACGGTCGGCGGCTGCCGGAGGGGGCAGGAGGGGCTCGGAGGGCGCGGCGGCGAAGGGCAGCGCGAAAGGAGCGGAAGGCGGCGGGCGCCGAGGCCCCGGCGAGCTCGTGGGCTCGCTGCTGTCCGGGCGGGCGGGCCAGGCGGGTGGCGGGGGCTGGCCATGGCCGACGTGTTTCCCAGCCCCGAGCCGGGCTCGGGTCCCGACGCGGCGCGCGGCTTCGCCCGCAAAGGGGCCCTCCGGCAGAAGAACGTGCACGAGGTGAGGAACCACAAGTTCATCGCGCGCTTCTTCAAGCAGCCCACCTTCTGCAGCCACTGCACCGACTTCATCTGGTAAGGAGCGAGCGAGCGAGCGAGCGAGCGCCCCCCTCCCCCGCGCCCCCTCCCCAAAGGAGGCACTGCAGTGGCGGCGGCGGCGGCGGCGGTCTTCCCTTCTTCCCGCGGCGCCCCCTCCCCTCCTCTCCTGCGGGGATTCCTCCTGGCCGGCCATCCCTTCGCTTGCCTTCCCTTCCCGCACCCCCCCCCCCGGCCGCCCCGCTACTTCCAGCACTTCTGGGGAGACTCTCGTCCCTGAAGGAGCTGAAGGAGCGGCTTAGTGCGGAAAGACAGAGGCTGCTCGGCAAGACGTGGCCCGATCCCCGCCCGCCACCGGGAGTCGGAGGGCGGTCTTTTGGGGGGGGGGGCCGCCGGGACCCCCCGACCCGCCCTCAGGCACACGGAGATCGGGAAAGGGGCCCTCGCTGCGATCCCAGCCGCGCCTTGGAAGAAGGTCGCTGGCCTTTTCTCTCTCGCTGCCTTCCTCCTTCAGAGACAGAGAGCGAGCGAGCGAGCGCGAGGGCTCCCCTTCTCCCGGGCGCAGTTCCCCCGGCGCCGTCAGGCATGTGTGTCCCGGTCCCGCTGGCAGGGCTGCTCCAAGAGGAGACCCGCGAGGGAGGCTGTCACTCCACGGAGGGAGACCCGGACAGGGTCACCTGCCCCAATGCCCCGTGTGGAGCTCTGGGGGTGCACACCGGTGCCCCCTCTCCCGTCCCAGTCGGACCCTCAGATGCTCCTGAGAGATAATCCTCCAGCCCCCTCCTTTGGCAGAGACCTGCGGGTATCGATCTTTTGATTAATAAGAGGAATTGTCCCAGGAGGGACGATCAAAAGCTCACCCAAGGCCTCCTTTCAGCCTCCCTCTCTACCTCTCCAATGTCTTTTTTGAAGAACAGACACTCCCCAGACCTCCCTTCCCCTACCTCGGTATCCCCCTAACTGTCTCCCCCCCCCTTCCCAGTTCTGCTGGGCACAGGAGGCCCCCTGGCTCTCAGCCAGCAGGGCCATTGTTGGGAGTTGTAGTTGGACAGGTGTGGAGAGCACGAGATGGGTAAAAGCTGCACCACATTCAAGGGATGGGTGATCTTGGTGAGGAATCCCCTGGGGGGGTCCCCTTAATTTTCACCCCCTGTCGCCTTGAAGCAAGAGAGCCAAGAGAGTCCCCTTGGTGGATGCTACTCTGTGGACCATTCCACTCACTGCGACTACTTTCTAGGGAGCAGCTGAGAAAATCTTGATCTGTGGAAATGTCCTGTTCCTACAGAGAGGGAAGCTGTAGGGACTGCTTCCTCCTTTGCATGTGGCCACCCTGTTTGAACTCTCAGTAGCCACACTGGCAAAGGGATCCTGCAGAAACGATGTGCCACCGGACCTTGGATTGGAGACAACCGGAGAGCACTTTCCCTGCAGAAGCCCAGAGCGAGCGAGCGGGGGGGAAGTATCCTTAGATCTAAGCCGAATCATCCTTGCCCCTCTCTGCCAAATGTTGTGGGACTGCAACTCCCAGAATCTCAGTGGGTGGCCGAGGCTTCTAGCAGGGGACGTTCCACAGCCCCTGGGGACACAGGTTCACCCATCGTTCCCCTAGAAGACGAAGAAGCCACCATGTTTAATTTCTGTAATCCAGTGACCTGACCTGTAACACCAGGGACCTCCCTCCTTCGCTGGCCCTCAACGTGGTCTCGATGTACAAGCAATTTCATCCCCCAGTCGGGCTGTGCTGCCTACCAGTGCTGGTGAATGAGGGCCGCTTATACACCACTTTCCTCTGGAAAGACGCTGGCCTCCTTTTGGTCCCTCCAGGAAATGTTTGGCACAGACCCCAGTTTTCTTGGGTGAGGAGAAGTGGCTGTTTGTGCAGCAGCATTGCTGTCCTATCCCCGGAAGCCATCTGCTCCTCTTTCGCTCCTGCTAACACGGGACGTGAGAAGGAGAAAAAGCTCCTACAGCGTGTCCTGCCTAACTGGGGTGCCAACTTTATCCAGCGAGGCTGACAAGTCACACAAACCTCGTTTTAAGACTGTGCTCTCCTTAAGTCCCAAGCAGCCACCTGTCCTGCGTGTTCTCCCTTTTTCCACCTTCCTGACAGCTTCCCACAGGCATTGGATTTGCCCCACACACCCTCCCATCCCTGTCTCTGCAGAAGAGGCCTTTGCTACCACCTCAGTTCCCAGTGCAAAGGGGCACACCTGCCTCCCCCTTGATGCAGGTCGTAGATCTGGCCTCTAGTCAAGGAATTATCTTGCCCTGTTGGTTCCTTTCCAGCTTGTTTCCTGCCAAAGACCAAAGCGGCACAGATGTTAAGGCTGTGCCTGTGCATGCTCTTATGTGTTGCCTGTGTCACAAAAACAACCAATGCAACTTGGCGATAAATGTGCGCTAGCCTTTCTTCATCAGTCTGAGTGTGATTGCAGATGGAAAAGGTACATCTAACCCATCTTTTCAATCACTGAATCTGTAGTGGCCAAGCAAAAAAGAGATGCTGGGTCTCATTTTAAAAGATATTCTGCTGAACCTCAATGTTGCCTCGCAATTTAACTGTCTTGTGTTTCCAGTGGCTGCCTCTGGAGGGCAGGTGAACATGCTTTGCAGGTGACCCATGTTAGTGCATGTGGGAGCTCAGGAAACAGTTTTATCCCTGTGGCAAGCATGAATCAGACAAATAGATATTTCAGAAGCAGCAGAGAGCGAGTGAGCGAGCATTTCTTATTCCTGGAGAGAATACTAGTATTTCAGGTAGTGGATGTTGTGGGTGGATATCTACACACTCATGCTGTGTCATGTGTCAGCCTCTTGTAACTTTGCAGATGGGTTGGGTCCAGATAAACTTCCTTTTTTTCCTCTGAAAATGAATAGCACATGTTATTCAGTAGTTAAGACCTAGTGATTTCAAGGACTCTGAATGCATTTAATTTAATTTGGCTTAGATCCTGGATATGGTTGTCCACACTTTCTCTGTGCCCCGAGAAAAACCTGACTGGGTGTTCCTCCCCGGATTCCTATGAATTGTTTACATTCAGATATCTTGCTTGTATTTGCATGGTCCAATGTGTTTGCTCAGGAACCAGGTTTGTCCAAGGTGTATGCACTGAATAGCCCATCGTTTCCTTTGTAGGCACATTATTAGAATGGTAAATTAGAGCTTCTAGGAGGATGTAGACTTCCTTACAGCAGGATTGGTTTATTTAGCCTCCAGTTGAATAAATCTTTACAGGTCTAGAGGGCACTTGGAATTCAGGGTCTGTCGCAAGAGATTTGAGTATTGATGTACTATGTGGAATGGAGGGAGGGCAGGAGCGTCTATGACATTGTCTTTAAAATTCATAAGGAGAAACTGGAAGAGAGATTATGCTTTCTCTGGTATGCTGCTAAGGAGAAACTTGTAAACTAGGTAAGCCATGAGGGTGTGAACCCTTCATAGCTTAGAGAATGTGCATCATTTTGATGCTGTACTGTGTGAATCTGAATGCAACATGTCATATACAAAGTGCCCTTAGTTGACTTTGCCTCTGCCTGCTGTTTTAATGTGCAGTTCATCTCTTGTAGGGCAATCCTGCATGTTATCTGTTCAGACATAAGTCCCACTGAGTTCATTTCCACTTCCTCTTTATTAAGTTTGCAAAGGATTGCTATCTTAGTCATCTTTCTTTTCTCTTATGTATCAGTATTGAAAAATGTGTCATGCCCGAGAAAACTCCAAAAAGAGAAAATAAAAATAAATTGTGTAAATGACTGTTGCATTCTGTAAAGTCAGGTTTTAAAAAATGTTATTGAAAGAAGAAGTAATAAATTTGACAACTGTTGACTATATCTCCACAGTTAATAAGAATTTAATATAATAAATTCTTACCGAGGTAACAAGGAGGCAATTGTTTAGGCTGAAACACTCTTTGTATCCTCAAAAGTCTAAATGCAGAAGGAGATACAGTAGTAGGAACAAATCATGGCGATTAGATACTCCCCCCCCCCATTAGACGTTCTTTTCTATTTGCCATTAAAATCTGTCTGATCCATCACCATCTGATTACCTCATGGGACAATAATATATTCCAGATGTTGGTGGATCCTGTGTTAGTCATGATTAGAGTGAACCCAATGAGGTCAGTTATACAGACAAAATTGGACACTGATGCTTCCCATTTATTTTTGCCAGGCTTCTGCATATATCACACACTTTTTGGATTTAGCTTTTAAACCAAAAAGATAAATCAGCCACACAATAGTTACAGTAGATTTTCTCCATCTGATACCTTCCAAATATGTAGGGCTGCATCTCCCATTGTGATCATGGTGTTCAACCTTAGTCAAAGAGACCTAGAAAACACCAGGCTAGGGGAGGCCAAGTTGTAATGTCATAGATGCACTGACTTCTAATAGTCATAATAGGAAAAATTTCACTGTGAATATGTTTGGCTTTCCAGAGAGAGTCCTGGAAAGGAAATGTAGCATTGATTTAAGTCCATACCAGTCAATTTATTTATTTTTCATTATTTTTTCCATGTAGTGGAATTTTTGGATAATATGCTGAAGAGAGAATGGGATTTAGTTGTTCTAGGTTCAGCAACAAAATAGACACATTTGTTACACTTTTATGTGTACCTTATTATATAAATATATAATTTAAATATAAATTATAAATATATATTGTATAATAAATATATATTATATATATTATATAATATATTGTTTTGAATGTTTAGCTCTAAAATATTGAAAGTGTTGGAGAAAATAAATATTCCGCTCTGGAAAACTTCATATTCCTGGACGCAACTGAGCAATATGTAGATAGAATACATTTTTTGCTTTGATACTAAACCTTCTAATCATATGATATTCGTTTAATGACCAAACTGATTTCTAAGCTCTTTCTCCAACATTTTTTTTTCTTTGCAGGGGATTTGGGAAGCAAGGGTTTCAGTGCCAAGGTAAGTAACAAATGTTTTAATAATAATTTCCATTTCTCTTTTAATCATTAAGTCCAGGCAGGGTGTGACAGATAACTTATGAAAGAAGTACACATCACACAGGAAGAAAAGAGTACTGAATTATCTAAAAGGATGGTGTCTTGTTTAATCATTTATTATCTAATGAACTGTGAATCGTGCACAAAAGAGTTTCGTTTCAGCTGAGTTTCCCAAAATTAAATGTCATGTAATCTGCATATAGAGAACTCTTTAATTTTTCATGAAAAGAATCATTGTGGTTTATTTCTGTAAGAGAACATTTTTCTTGTTGGGAGCTCTGTCTCTGTGTGGGTGTTCTGAAAAGTGGATTCACTCTGCACTGGCCTTTTAATCCTCTAAATCTATCGCTCTTGTAGTAATCTACATGGGTGTTGTGAGCACATTCGGAGGAAATGTTGGACCTTTTTAAAAAGTTGTTTTAACTGTTGTGAAAAGTATAATACAGTAAATCTCTTATGAATGAATTTGAGCTGAATGTCTTTCTTGGGACAGAAAACAACTCGGTAGTTGCTATAAATTGCATTATTAGCACCAATGTGAGCTAAGGAGGCTTGAGTCAAAATATACATTGAAGAAAAATGCAGCACATATTCGAAGGCAAAAGTGCAGAGTTGCCTTGCATCACAGACACATCCATGCACTTCAGTGTCTAACCCTCAGAGAGAGAACAGTTGTCTGAGAGCTTGGAGTGCACGTCTTTGATGTGTGGCACCTGCAGAAACACAAAACACCATGGATATTTATGCTTATGTTAAAAATTAACTTGGTTGTGCCTGGACACGATTTGCACTCCAGGTGATTGGCAACATTTTTATCGGAGATGGTGAGCCACAGAGCTGGGAACTTCCTGTATACAAAATTGCTGCGTTACTCCAGATATTTTCTTAGTCCAGGGGTCTGCAACCCGCGGCTCCGGAGCCGCATGCGGCTCTTTGGAACCTTTGCCGCGGCTCCGGGAGGTGACTGTGACAGGTTCGCCGCTCCGCTCCACACTGCCCACCCGGTGATGTCGCAATGGTTTTGCGGCTCCCAGTTTTCCCCCCCGTTGGAAATGGGTCCAAGTGGCTCTTTATGTCTTAAAGGTTGCAGACCCCTGTCTTAGTCCAATCTAGAGTCTTCTGCTTGATCACTGTTTGAAGTATTTTGCACAAATCAAAGTATTTTCACTTTATGAGGAATGTTTATAGCATCTTAGTACACCATTATTGCCTATTACCTACTAACATTCTTAGTCATTATAACTCATCGGTATCATCGTTTTCTGGTTGTGTAAGTTACAGGTTCCTGCTGTAGAGACTGATTATATCACGCCTTATACATTTTGAACTGTCAGTGGGCAGCTGATGGTAGCAGCTGCCAAATGTGGGAGCTGATGTGTGCCACCTCCAGATTGTAAAACAAATACTCTCTAGCTTTCTGGTCTGCTTAAATATTGCCAGTGTGAGGCCTTGAGTTGCACCATTGCAGTGGGGTTTTGAACAGTACATTATGCCACAGAAACAGAACAGGAAATGAGTGCCAAAACTCTGTGTCATGGCTGTTACTGCAAATACAGTTTTTCTGTATCCCATATAATGAGAAACAAAATACCTGTAATATGAAGCATATTTTGGTGCCCATGCTAAACATTCATGTGGTTGTGCACTGTGATGCCTGAACAAGATAACTCCAATTCAAAGGGCACTTCATGGATGGCTTTAACCAGTCTGCTATCACACAGAGGCATCCTTTCATGCCCTTGTCTGGATTGTAGGGAGTAGGGATGGGCAATTCATTTCACAACCTACAGTTTCCGAAACAACCTGTGTGAGCCCAGGTGGTGTTCGGAAGCCTCCAACACACAAGCAGCCAATCACTGACCTTGTTCTGTGCCCACACGGAGCTGAGCTCCAACAAGGAAGCAGGCTCCAATGTCATCTTTGCACCTCTGTGGTGCTGGCCAATCAGACAGGGAGGTGGGATGCTGCCTCTCCCTGCACAACTCCACCCACACTCTATTCCTTCCAGCTCGTGGCAGCACATGGATCTTCGCCCAGCCGGTAAGGCTTCAAGGGCAAGCACCACCACCACCACTTTTCTTCCAAGCCCCACGGGCTGGGCAAAGATTAATGGTCCCTTGTAAGACGAATGGAAACCGGGAGGAAAAATCGTCTTACAATTTTTCCCTATCCACGGAAATTGCATTCGTCTTACGAAGTTTTCGTCCTAAGGGACATTCGTCTTATGAGGTATTACTGTACATCAGAAGAAAATAAACCCATATGGAAACAATACTTCTGTAGGCTAATACATATCTAGTTAACAAATTTAGCCATCAGTGTTGCACTAATACCAGCTAGGTGCTGTTTTCTGGGAATGAGGATTTTGAATGTTCAGAGTTTCTTACTTAGAAAGAAAACTTCCCAGCTAGCTCTGGGATAGGAAGAGGAAGCTTGCTTGGACCTGGGCCTAGCTCTGCCTCAAAGCCTTCCAGTTAAGGCCTTTCTCCCAGGGGCATCACATCTAAGTTTTTGTAAGGTGTCTGTAAGAATTATGACATCTAGAGATGAGTGTTTCATTTCAGAAGGGGACTGGTTCCAAAACAAAACACGCCAGCACAGCTGGCACTTTGAACCCAGACCCACCCTCTGGAACAAAATCAACCACTGTCTTACCTTGTTGTAGTTTGTGCTGGGCAAAATTCCAATCAGGAAGCATCCTCCGATGCTTCATGTTTCCCTCTCCTTGGTGCTGGCCAATCAGGAGCTGTGTAAGCACATACATCATCCCGCCTCCCTGTCTGACTGGCCAGCACAAGGGAGAGGAAAAGATGGTGTATTGGAGTCTGCTTCCTAATTGGAATTTTGCCCAGCATGAACTACAACAAGTTAAAACAGTGGTTGATTTTGTTCTGGAGGGTGGGACTGGCTCCCAAGCAACAGCTGTGCTGACTTGTTTCCTTTCAGAACCAGTCCCCTTCTGAAACACCCATCTCTAATGGCATCTGTAGTCCATAAAATCCCCAAACTTGAAGTGAGGATATCTGGACAATTGTCTGTCCTGTATGAAGCTGTTCCTTGCTAGTCATCATACTGTGAGGCTTTTGATTTATATCCCATCATCAAAAGAGGCCTGGCTAATGGGACTGTGAAGTAAGGTCTTGGAATTACAGAATTCGTATGAAAGACTGGTCCCAGGGGGAAACATTTTCGTTCTGTATGTCTTTCAATGATGATAAACTTGACATTGGAAAATCTAACTTTTCTGTTCTTTTGTTGTTTTAAATCCCAGTAATTTGATTGGTTCATGTATTACAACTCAGTCTGTATATGTCTTTTTAGGCATCTTGGAATGCACAAGTGGATTTCTAAAAGCTAGTAGAGAATTAATGTAGAAATTCTGGGGTTTCCCCCAATTATCTCAGAAATAGGTTTTAAAGAAAAACTTCTTTTGATCACCCTCGCCACCAAGTGTTTTAGTATTAATCATTTGTAATCTTTAATTTTTTATGGATGAAAGCATCAAATGTTCCCAAAGGAGCTTATATTTCTTTAGAAGGCATAGTTAACGGTGAGCTGCCCTGTTTCCTTTTAAGTGAGGCACTCTGTGTGGAAGGGGCATGCCTTGTTTCTTTAAGCAACTGGAGGTAATTAGGGTCCAGCCCAAAGTAACAGGTTGGGTGGCACTCAACCTTTGTCCCAGAAAAAGAACCAGGGTTTCAGAATGGGTGGGGAAGGAACTAAGAATCAGCAGCAGTTGGAGCTGATGAAGGAAATTAGCAGGGTGTGTGTGAACGAAGCAACAACCAAACTTTCCATCTGTAGGACTAGGAAGGTGTGGGGAAATCCAGGATGAATGTAGCAGTGCATGCAGTTGGTAGAGGATGCTGAGTCCTTGCTACCGGAAGAGCCAAGCAGTTTGCAAAAGCCTGGACACAAAAGACAATTGGTGTGATTTGTTTTCCCCATCAGAGCTGCCCTCCTCAGAAATACTGTGGCCAACCAGAGGAGAATCCTCCTTAGGTGAATGTCTGGGAACTTGAGAGGACCAGGTGGTTTTCTTCAGCTGGGTGGTCTGAGGATTTATAGCTGATTATCAACTTAGTTCAATGATGGCGAACCTTTTAGAGACTAAGTGCCCAAACTGCAATTTATTTATTTTTATTTATTTACAATGTTTTTTAGCCACCCAACTACCAGGTGGTCTCTTTTTCACAAAGTGCCAAGACAGCCATTTCACCTGAATACAGGTGGTTGTGAAGGGGGGATGTCGGGTGCCCACAGAAAGGGCTCCGAGGGCCACCTTTGGCACCCGTGCCATAGGTTCGCCAACCCTGACCTAGTTCTTCCCTCCCATCTTTCTCCTGATAGATTATTACTAATCAGCCCCTCCGTTAATCACAATAGAAATGTCTCTAAACTGCTGCAAAGCAACAGGCACAGCCTCTACAAGAAGCCCCTCACATTTAAGACTGGTTGTTGGAAGGCATCTGGGAATGAAATGTTGTTGTGATGCTGGTGTAAAGCAGTGCCTTTAAGGTCCCAGATGCTCTTAACTTGTGATAGTTTGCACAGTGGAAAACAGTCTGCAAATGCAGGTCTCCTTTTCGTTGTCTCTTTTGTTTCTTTTGTATTGGGTGTTTTGTGTCCCTGGCTAGGTTGTCACTTTGTGCTCTCCAGGCTGTCACTTTCATTTTACTGCACAGCCCCTGGTTCTTTCACATTCTTGTATTATCAGCATACAGTAAAACTTTGGTTTAAGTTGAAGATGTATTTTGGACCCAGTGAGTTTTTCATTGCAGTCAAGTGTTTTGGTTTCTTACATTGCTCTGTTTAACCATGAATTTATCCCAGACTTGAATTTATCCTTTACTAGCATTTTATTCAAATACTAGGCATAGTCTACTCATTTTAAATCAAGGGTATTTCCATGAACTCTTGTGATTTTTTTCATAAGCCGGGATTCAAAGGGATCTGTGTTACTTTTTGCATTTGCTCAAGAAGCCACTTCTGGAAATGGAGGAATGGAGCATGATATGGCATCATGGCCCTGGGAAATAAATCAAGCCATGCTTTCTCCTCATGCATGGAGTTGTTTGGTTCTTGAACAAAACACAGGGCCTTCTGCCATGATATTAATTCTTATACTGTCACACAGTTTCCATTTGAGCACATCTGTTTATGATACATACTTCTCTGATTAGTTTAACTGTGTTGTTGAACTGCTGGCAGTCTTTCAGCTTCTGTAAACTAGTAACGTGTATTCCCAGGGTAGTTGTTCTTAGGCTCTCTGGAAAGGAATTTTTCATATCCTTCATAAGTTAGTCCTTCTGGTTTTGTACTAGAAGCGTAGTTTGTTAATACATATCCTGACAGCTTATTTTTGCAGAGTATGCAGGAGAACGAACCAAGTGTGTAATTAATGGCATTCATTCTACAATAAATTATGTGAAGGAATGACAAATAAATTGCTAGAAATGAGGTAAATGTAAAATATATATTCCCTAGCTTCCAGAATATGAATGTTTTGTTTGTTAACAGAATAAATGAAATGTGAGCTTGTATTTTATTCTTTTTCATTAACTGCAAGTTGTTATGTTTCGAATACTAGTCTCTCTGTTTTGGCTACCCTTTGAGGAAACTATTTTCTTGAACGGCAGCCTATGGTTGCTTCAGGGGAAAGCAGTGGTGCATGTCACTTGTTTGGGACGCCAAGCAGCATCCCTAGCATTGCTTCTAGCCTAAGCAGGAGTCATGACCAACCTGAGCTTAGGAATGTGGGGAGAGCCAGGTTCCTTGGGAGAAGCTCCTTATGCCTCCAGCAATTACTGTATGTTTGTCCTACTTTGAAATTTCCTCTATATAGGGAGTTTAAGGAGCCAGTGGAAATATACAGACTCTTTGCTACACTTACTCTCTTCCTTATTTTTCTAATGGTGCTTTCAGTGCAGGAATGTCCCTCCAATCTTGATTTAAAGTTAAATGCTGCTGAATGTGGTCTGGTCATGTTTGTATTTTTCAGCAGGGACTGCTGTTTCAGATGCTACTGTAGCTGAGAGAGCCAGACTGCAAGCAGACATCAGACATAGAGGGAAGAAGCTTGTTCTTTTGTTTTAGGATCTTCATACTCTCAGGGTGCTGACCATGATGGCTAGAAGAACAAGAGGATGATTAGTGCTGTTATGCCTATAATTTCTATGGATGAAAGGATTTCAGTATAGGTAGCTCACAGTGGAAGTGACACCTGTTGATACTCTATATTATTTGCCCTTATTAAAGGCACAAGGGCACTGCCATCTTTTGCATTTAGACATCCTTATGTCCACCTATGACTCCTCACCAAACTGTAAGAAATTGCAAATGGGCTTATGGAACACTTTATATGGGACCAGATAGCTATCTAAATATTAGTATTTTGGTAAAGCTTGCAGGTGACACTAAAGTGGGAGGGAAAAAATCAGATGTTTGTAAGGGACTCAAAAGCAAGACCAGGCAATGGATATCAAAGCATAAAAAGAGTAGCCAGAATCCGGGTGGGAACTGTGTGTGGAACTGTGTAATTTTTAGTGAGAAATTGCCACTAATTGAGTAGTTGGCCACTTACATTGTTGATTACTGTGCCTGCTATTTAACTAGGCATGTGGCAAATAATGCAAGTGACAATTCATTAATTAGCAGAAATTCCCTGCTATAGTTTACTTGGTTACAATTACACTGGTGTAAATCCCCAGTCTGAATTGTCTGGATAGCTCAGTGAGTAAGGAATCTGGATGTACAGCCAGAGTTTGGGAGTTCAATTCCCTTCTGTGTATCCCAGAAGAGTGGAAACCACTTCTGATTTGAATACACTGTACCTAGAAAACCCTGCAAGGAGTTGGCATACATCAGAATTGACCTCATAGTATGTAATTTTCATCAAGGCACACAAGTTTGAGAGTTAGAATCTCCTGCAGCCCTTTGTGCCCCAAAGTAGGTTGTATTTTATGGACCTTGATGCTTAGGGAAGTCTTGCGTAAGTCAGTTAATAAATACATAGAAAGTGTTGCAACCTTTACTTCAGATTCACTTCTGTACTCCAGTTTTAATAGAAAGGATGTTGTTTATTAATTTGAAAGCTTTATTTCTTGATTTTACCCACTTTTGCTGTATCTTTCTCACCCAGGTAGGATTTGTGTTGTCAGTTAAAAACATTCAATTTTAAAGCTTGCTCCAGAGACCAGCTTGTATATTGCTGTAAAAACATCAGCCCAAAGTCCAGTTTTCTTAGTATAGCAAATTTCTCTAGAGTAGGACCGTTGAATCAGTGGGGATTTCATTACTATAAGTTCCATTGATTCAAATGGGTCTGCTTTAACAGTTACTTACTTTAGCATTGCATGTTACAGACAGAGTAGTAGGCCCATTTGAATCACTGGAATTTTCAGAGGATTTGACTCACCATATCCTCATCAATTCCATGGGCTTATGCTAGTGCAATTTACTGTGCTAAGCAATAGGATTCCAGCCATTATATCATATATGAACCTTTGTATAAAACTGAACGGAGGTCCATCATCATCATCATTATTAACCACACAGCTAACTACGCTGGATTTTGTAATACAAATCAGTAGTTGAATGCTTCCCAAGCGTTTAGGACTATGTGATATATTGGCAAATTATGCAAGCATATCCCAGTAAGGTGGCTTTCTGCAGCTGACTGATGGTGACTTTGCCCACTCCAGTTTCTTCTAAATACTTGCTTAGCTCTTTAGGCACCGCACCCTTGGCTAGCATGTTGGATGCTTTTGTCATCTCCTGTGAGGTTAGCCGGTATGTTCTCTCTCTCACACACACACTGTGAGTCCCACTAGCTCCTGCAATAATGCAATTCCTTGGTCTTAACTCATCAAATTTTGAAAATCCTAGCTTTAAAATAACACCCGTCCCAGGTCTTTAGCTATCATAGATATCTATTAAATGACATTTGAAGTTATGGTGGCTAGTGAATTTTGTCATTTTTTTGCAATTTTGAAAATACAATATCTCAGAAACGGGTGAACCAAAAAAATCTGAAAAAAAATCTCATAGTAAGGTACAAATGTACCAAAAATGAAACAGATCCATGACATCAATGTTCCATGCATTGGTTGATTTGACATGGAATGACCCAGGCCCCAAACACCACCTTGAAAGATGACAGAATATAGGTATAATAAATAAATAGAAATACCTTTCATTAAAATTCCTGCCTGCATTTTCTCTGTCACCTCACATCATTCTTGCTTTGTAACAGGATCCTTTGATTAAATGTATGCTGCACTGAACCCATTGTCTTCAGCTCTGTTTTGCCCATTTACCTCACTTCAGCCCCCTGTCAGCACAGTCTCCACCAAACACTGGAAGTGCAGTTGTCAATCTGCTGTCCTATTTACACAGGTGTTATTGTGTTGCTTGCCTTTTAAGGGCACCTTTCCTTTGAGGCAATGTCCTGTAGGGATATGCGCAGATATGAAAGTTTCTGGTGATGCTGACAGAGCAAACTCCAGATGTGATGAGGCGTGTTGGGCTTAGTCGAAGCAGAGGTCCGTGTAGTTTTCTGGAATACTGTAAAGTTCATTGGTGATTGCCTGAACTAGATGATGGCACAGGATGCTTTTAAAGGATTAATTTTCACAGTTGGTCTCACTCATGGGCTGGACTCAAAAGCACAGTTTTATGTCATGCAGAGAAGCAACATGCTTCGGTGGGGACAGAGGTGGCGGAAGAAACATTGAAGCAGCCTCATATCTGTTGTGGGGCACAGGGAGATCTCAAGGCTCCAGAAAGCTGGGATAGTGCTTTCAGCATTGCCAGATTGGAAAAAATCAGGGTATATTTATGTGAAATTAAAATGGATGGTAAATCCAGATTGGGATATTGGGCAGGATATTTTAAAGGTGGAGAGGCACGACAAGTATCAACAGTGGGCTTTGTAATTTGGTACTGACTCCTAAGCACATCCGATCTCACCTGATTTCAGAAGCTAAGCAGGGTCGGCCCTGGTTAGTACTTGGATGGGAGACCACCAGGGAAAACCAGGCGCTGTAGGCACCTGGAGTAGGAACTGGCAAGCCACTCCAGTATTCCTGCCAGGAAAACCTCATGGACATGGGGTCACAACACAACACAACACAACACAACACAACACAACACAACACAACACACACACACACACACACACACACACACACACACACACACACACACACACCTATCCTATAGAGGACCATATATAAAAATCTGCATGAAGAAAGACTTACTAGCACTTTCCCATTATATTAAATGAAAGGATTGCTTTCTGGCTGCACTATTATTGGGCCTGATTTTAAATAATGTTAAAACAAAGGCCTATGAATCAAGACAGAGGAAAGCAAATCACCTCTACAGTTTTCAGTGGCAGTTCTGCAAAAGACTTGTCTGGTGCTTTTCATCATTTCCCAATGAAGGCTGTAAATGTGCCTCCTTGTTTGCAGTGCTTGGATACAGGGCAAATTGGTGATGCATCTAAAATAAGGTTTGCAGTAGTGAGCTAGCAGAGTTAGCTTTCTTCCTGCTAGAGATGGGCACGACTTAGCGGTACTCCCGTTTCCGTTTCCGTTACTCGTATCTGTTACTCTACGGAAACGGAAACGGGAATTACTCCGCCAGAATTCAAGCTCGAACCGACGAACGAACAATTTGGTCTGATTTGTCGTGCTCGTTACTTGCATCGCGGCGATCGCGCAATGCCAAGCGGCACAGAAAAAAAGTTTTTAAAAGTTTAAAAAAAAACCCGATTCCCGGCCCTAAAAGTAGGCGAAAACTGTCTGAGGGCACCTACCAGGCCAGAAGGGTGTTTTATTTGGGGGGGGGGGTTTCCCCGCCCCCCTCTCCTTGGCTATTGCTACTGCTGCGCTGCTGGTACCAGGCTGGGAGGGCGCATCCATTTGCCATGCAGTGCGGGGGATCCAAAATGGCGACCGCAATATTTTTTTTGAAATTGTTGCCCAAAACCCCACCAAAGCACCACAGAAACATGCGAAAATTAGCTATTTTAAATGCTTGAATTTTTACAGTAGCAGCAGTGGGGTTTTTCTTGCAAAAAAAGTCTCCGTTGATTTTATTTTATTTTATTTTATTTTATTTTTTTTTATTTTAATTTTATTTATTTTATTTTTTTACACCTGCACATTTTGCTGCAATGATGGGCTCGCCCATGGGAGTGGACCATGCAAAATTTCCACCGCAATCGCATGGCCACTTGGCCAGGTTGACCACAGAGACTTCTGGGATGTGCCAAATCGGGCATAAACAGCCCACTAATCGTTGATTTTATTTTATTTTATTTTTTACACCCAAACCCGAACCCTAAGCCTAAGCCTAACCCATACGCCAGTACACTGTCCACTTCTAAGTGGGTCAGAGGGGCACCCAGAGGTGCACCCCCAATACTCACCCTAACCTCACCCGTAACTAGCCTAACCTAGCCCTTGCGCTAACCCTAACCTCACCCGTAACTAGTCTTAACCCCTAAGCCAGATCTACTTGCATTGCACTACATGCAAGTATGTGAGACACAGCGGGTGCAAAGAGTCTGCCAGTCCGTCACTTGTGGCTCTGGCTGACTCCTGCAGCTCCCTCCAGGAGCCCGCTACCCCCCCCAAACCAGTACTAACGACAACGAAAAAACGAACCGACTAATTTTTGCGAAATTTCGCGAAAAACGGAAACGAGCCGAAACGGACTGCCTCCGACACACGACAACTCGAAAACGTCATTTTCCCTAGTCGTGCCCATCTGTACTTCCTGCTTTGTTCAGGAAGAAAGGTACATTTTTTTTAAATCACCCCAGCACAGAATATGGGAGAAACTAAAAATTGAATGGGTTTATTTTCTGTTAGTTCTGACTCAAAATACTAGCATGCTCCATTTTGGTTTTTGGATAGTATTAGTACAGTATTAGTTGTCAAAATAATGGATTTTTTAAAAATTCTTTCTATTTTTCACTTTCTTTATTTTACAGATTAAACCAAGTTATGCAGTCTACCAGCCATTTCAGATTTTGCTAATTGTAGAAGACCAATATCTATTTTGGCAGTGGGTCCTGGGCAAACATTGTATGTGCTTGTGTGGGTGTACATATTTCCATTTGATTGTGTACCTCTGCACAGTGCAGTGCATGATATCGAAGAGTGGCTGTATTCATTTCACGCAAATCCAGTTGCAAAACAGAATATTAGAGAGGTTGTTAATTATTGTACTGATCCTAGTATGAAAAATGAAATGAAAATAGTCAACAATACACAGTACATAGCAGATGATGCATTCGGGGATAGCAGCAAAGGCTACAGTTTTACAGTGACTTGGACGTTGTGCCCTGAAGTTTAACATTCTCTTCTGAAGGCGTGGAATGAGAGGTTGGTGCTCCTGCGTAGGAGATCTGGCTTTTCAGCCCCCTCTCATTAGCTGTGGAAGACCCTGCAGTCCTTATTTTTCCCTTGTGTTCTCAACAATGGTAATAGTAAAGTGGGGAGCACAGCACTAGCACATCAGGGACATAAAGTGGAGGTCTTGGATCTTTGGAGCCAGTGTAATTTTCCTTGTTACAGTCAATTGGGGGGTGGTGGGGGAGAGAAAGGATAGATAGAAATTAAAAATGATCCTGGATAAGGTCCTTCCTCCTCACATTGCCGATTTCTATTTAGTCTCGTATATTCCATGAAGGGAAAAACCTGACGTGCATACTCTTAGTGGAATCAGATAACAGTGTTGAAATCCAGTGTGGTGAAATGCAAGAGCAGGAAATGGAAATTTCAGACATGTCGAATTTGCTTTCACTTTATAATTAAAGTGTGTAGGGGAAGTTAACTTCAAAGAGGCGTTGATGATACATGAAAAAACTTGTCCCCTTCTGTTTCTGGTAATAGTGATGGATATGGAACTGGTCTCATTATACGAAGTTCTGGGTTGAGGTCAGGTAAAGGATTGCTTCTGGAATGATTAAAAGTGTTAGATCATTGGCTCCTTTTCTGTGCAGGGTTTTGCTCCTTGAATATCACTCTCTCATAAACACAACATTTTCCTGACCATTAATAATCCAGCCTCGTAAATTGACTTAACAGATGTTGGACTAACTTGGCATAAATTTTCCAAGATGAAGGGATATATCTTTGAAGGTCTTGGCTGACAGTGAATTTGGAAACTTTCTGATTTACCTGCTTACTTGTGTGTTGTCCAGGCAGTCTGCAGCCTCACATAAAAGGCATGAATGTTAAAGGTTGAGCAATATTTGGGTGGTAGAAAAGAAACTTGGATGCAAGATGATCCTGCCCTGCACCCTCCACCCCACCCCACCCCACTAGCGAAGCCTGTGTTGCACAAAGAGATCCTGGCTTGTTCATCAATTCATTCCCTTATTATCTGCTCTTCATTGCAGGTCACAGTAATAACCTCTGTGCTTTGCACAGGCACGAGCACCAGATATATTATTTGTACATCAACCTTACAATTACCCGGACTATTTTACAAAGTTGTCTTCTGTTTTGCTGAGTTCAAAGCTGGGGAAACATGGAAGATTTGAGTTGAATAAAACATTAGGTAAATCCCATTCTTCACGAAATATTTCAGTGGGAAGAAAGGTGGTGACTTTGCTAGCTAAACATAGCTATTTCCTTGTCTAATAGTCTCCCACATGCAAATACAAATAGCACTGTGTCTCTTAATTTTAGTTTCTGTATCAGCATGCATGGTATTTACCATGACTTGTATACAAAATAATTGCTGTTCCTGCCTTTTAATAGCTGCATGGCTATGTTCATCACATCCCTGTGTGTGTGTGGGTTGTGTCGTTAGTACAGTTGTGACTGACCCTTTGTGACTCCAAGTCCATGGCGTTTTCTTGGCAGGAATACTGGAGTGGCTTGCCAGTTCCTACTCCAGGAAGTGTCTCCCTAAGTGTCTTCATTTTCTGTTGGGTGAACGTCACCTGAAAATTAACAGGATTGCACCATGACAGCCAATGAAGTGCAGTGGTGGGGTGGGACACAAGAGACCTGTTTTCTGATCCCTGCTTGGCCACGGAAAATCAGAGATGTGTGGCAATGGTAAACTGCTCCTTGAAGAGGAGCCTCAAAAACTCCGTTTAAGGTCGTCATAATTTTAAGTGAGTTGATGGCACAAAGCACATTGGCACATACACATCCTTATGATGTCCTTACCTGTATTGATGAACTGGCCTCGGGCTGTGCCATGGTATTGAGACAGCCTTGGCCCCTCTGCAGGATGATCTGTTAAGGGGAGCCAACAGGAGGAAGGACCCTCTTGTTATTCTTTGGTTTCTCATTCTCAGTGGCCTTTGATATCTTCAACAGGCTCTCATTAGTGGTATTTGAGGGACTGACTTTTAGCTGGTTCTTATCCTTCCTTGGTTACTAAAGGGTCATGCAGTTCAATTTGGGAAAGAATTGTTGGCCCCCTAGATCCTAAGCGGGGCGGGGGGGGGGGTCCCACAGGGAACATAAGAACATAAGTAGAATGATGCTGGATCATGCCAAGGGCTCATCTCATCCAGTTCCTGTATCTCACAGTGGCCCAGCCAAGTGCCTCTGGCAGCACATGAGACTAGATATATCTCCTGATACCACTCCCCTGCATCTGGCCTTTGAAGTACCCTGTTTTTTAAGCCTGGACATTACACATCCCCATCATGGCTTGTAACCTGTGATGGACTTTTCATCCAGGAATCTGTCCAATCTCCTTTTGAAGGCATCCAGGCCAGATGCCATCACCACACCATGTGGCAGGGAGTTCCACAGATTAACAACATCCTGGGTAAAGATGTATTTTGTTTGTTCTCACTCTCCCAAACCTCAATTTGAGTAGATGTCCCCTAGTTCTGGTATTTTGAGTGTCCCTCTATCTACTTGACTCATGACCTGCATTATTTTGTGCATCTCACTCATATCATCCCCTCAGCCCCCCCTTTCCAGACTAAAGAGCCCCAAATGCTGTAGCCTTTCCTTATAATGGAGGTGTCCTTATGAGGGATTTTCTCTTTTCCCAATTCATTTTGCAATCTATATGAGGCCTCTAAGAGAGATCATCTGGGGATTTGGAGTGTGTTTTTCATCAGTATGCTAATGATTAAAAGTTCTATCTCTCCTTCACATCCTGTGCAGTGGGGGCTGTTCAGATCCTGGAACACTGCCTGACAACGGCTCTAGAATGGATAGAGGCTAATAGGCTGAAGCTGATTCTAGAGAAGATGGAGGCTGTGCTGTTGAAGGTTCTCCAGAAGAGCTGGGAGCTGTTTTCTTAAGTTATAAGGAGTTAACTTCCTCTTAGGCAGGGGTCCTCACACTACAGCCCGGGGGCTGGATCAGGCCCACCAGGGTCCTGAATATGGCCCACCAGCCATTGCAGCCCCCCCCCCTTCAGCTGAAAACTCACCACGTAGCAGCTGCTGCCGCCGCTGCCTCAGCCACCAACACATCTTTCATGGCATGCAGGAGGAAGGGAAGTACCATTTTGTAGTATCTTGACTCCGGCTACCACAGTCATGCCCCTCAACTTCCCTGGTCTCTGTCCTTCCGCCCTCCTCATGCACAGTGCATATCCTTCAGGCACAGTTACCCCCACCCCACCTGCTGTTGCTGAGCTTGTGTAATGGTTACCAATAGTGAGTCGTCAGATTAGAGACGGGCTTGGTAATCAGAATGTGGCCCCAGTGGCTGGGGCAGCCAGCAGGAAGGAGAGGCAGGACACTCCAAGTGCCTAGTAGGGTTGGGGAGCTGATGGGGCTCCTTGGTCACCAGTTCCTGGGGGGGGGAGGAGGAGAGAGAGAGAGAGAGAGAGAGTTTCCCCATTTCAATGGTTCTTTTTGGTGAAGCCAAAGCCCACCATTGCCTATAGTGCCTTGGGGGATGAGTAGGATGGGCCCTCCCCTAGCCTCCTTGGAGCTGCGGGAGAAGTGGGGTTGCTGAGCATGCTGGCAGATGAGGAGAACAGCATTGGGCTGGGGGGGGCACGAAGTTGGTCAGGCCTTCCCTCTCCTCCCCTCAAAGCCACACCTGGGGGCTACAGGTTGCTGGCCACTGGAGCTGCCTGTCCCATTGGGATGGACAGGCTGCACTAGGTGTGGTGTGGAGGGTATCCAGTAAGCCCTCCTTTTCCCCCAACAGGCAGGCAGGACTGGATAAAGGGAAGGTGCAGGATGGGCACGGACTGCCAGATGAGTGGTGTGGTCCAGGCTGGGCCTCTGACTAGGCCTCGAGGCCATGTGTTTTGTGGGGGAAATCTTCCCACAGGCGGGCGGCAGAGTACTGCACCAGTGGTGACTGAGTGCCTCCTCCGTGAGCAACAACCACCTTACCTGACCTGGCACAGGTAAAAGAAATGTGTGTGTGTGGGGGGATCTAGGCAACTTGCACGGGGGAGCTCAAAAAGCAGTGGCAGGCGCCTGCTGGGGCTTTTGGAATGGTCCAGCCCCCAACAGTAACTGAGGGACAGTGAACCGGGCCCCTGTTTAAAAAGTTTGAGGACCCCTGCTCTTAGGGATTGTGTATGTAACTTGGGGGTCTCCTTCTGGACACAGGCCTATCTTTGGAACATCAGGCATCGTCTGTGTCCAGATCAGTATTTAAGCAACATATTATCTGTTGTTGTTGTTGTTGTTGTTGTTGTTGTTGTTGTTGTTGTTGTTGTTGTTGTTGTTGTTGTTGTTGTTGTTGTTGTTGTTGTTGTTATTATTATTATTATTATTATTATTATTATTATTATTATTATTATTATTATTATTATTATTATTATTATTATTATTATTATTAGTTAGAGTATTTTTACACTGCCTTTCTCCTTGGAAAAGGACCTAAGGCAGCTTACAGTAATGAGAGACAACATACAGTCCAGTACAATTAAGACATATTCAAGTTTGAGAACAGGGAATTGAGGGACATCTTACAGCATTAAAAGACAACATTAAAGTTGCAAGAGAACATGAGCAGTTAAAGAGAGAGTAAAAATTCCATGTAAAAGTTATGAGGGATGGAAACTAACATTGAAAACATAGTCAATGCAATCACACAAGGTTATAAGAGGTTATAAACACAAAGTCTATATGATCATGTCTGGTAGATTCATATAAAAAACATATACGAGGTAGTCCATCATTCAGGGAAAGCTTGCCTGAAGAGAAAGGTCTTTGCCTGGTTGTGGAAAGACAGCAGAGATGGGGCAGTCCTGGCCTCCAGCAGGAGGGAGTTCCAAAGTCTGGAGACAGCAACAGAGAAGGCCCTTTCATGAGACGTACCTGTGAGGGGGGCAGGATAGAGAGAAAGGCCTCTCCTGATGACCTTAGCACCCAAGCCAGTTCATACTGTGAGATTCGATATCATCACCCAATTGTGCCCCTACCTCCAGATCTCCATATGACTCCTCCAAAGAGGCCTCACGTCCCTTACAATGGTGGTGCATGTACTGGTGATTTGCAAGATCAACTGTAAAACTCTCTAGGTGGGGCTGCCCTTGAGGTTCACTGAGAGATTGCTGCAGGTACAGAATGGAGCAGCCAGAAAAGTGTCAAGTGTGAACAAGGTTAATCACATCTCTCCAGTCTTGGTTCATCAACATTGGCTTCCCAGTGCTTTGGGGGCCATGTTCAAGGTTTCACTGTTAGTCTATAAAGCCCTCAATGGCTTTGGGCCCCATTATTTGTCAGAGGGTCTTTCCCCAAGAGCATCATCCCATCTCACCTGTTTTTCACCTCTTTGGGTTGCCATGCTGAGAGAAGCAAGGAAGACAGTCACCAGAAATTCTTGATCATGGTCCCTTCTCTTTGGAATAGGCACCTAATAGAAGTGCACCAGGCCAACTCTCTGCCATCTTTTAAGGGAATATTAAAAACTGCCACCCCCCAAGAAGCATTCATCCTTTATTTATTTATTTATTTATTTATTTATTTATTTATTTATTTATTTATTATTTTAGTGCTTATATACCGCCCGTGTTCTGGACAGAACTCCGGGCGGTTTACAACAGAGGAGAACAAACAATAAGCAAGATTAAATACAACATCACAAAAAACAATATAAACAATAAAAATAAACATCAAAATGGCAGGATGGCAGGGCGGAACAGGAGGGGAAAAATAGGCCAACGGTCCTTTATTGGCATAATCTTTGGGGATTTTTAATTTATTGTACATGTTTTATTTATTCATCTTCAGGGTTAGTGTGGGCTGAATGAGTTTCTAAGCTACTGTCTATTCTACTTTTTAAATTTTGTTGTAAATTACCTATGAATGAGTGATCTCCTAATGTCCTCACCAGTCCTGTCCAGCTCTTGGAAACTCAAGCCTAAGGCTTCCCTTTGGCCCTCCAGATGTTTTGGAACACAACTCCCACAGTACTTTATCACTGGCAATATAGGCTCAGAATTTGAGAGTTGTAGTCCAAAACATCTGGAGGGCAACAGGTTCCCCACTCCTGTTTTAGGGAATAAGTCCATTTTCATATTTGATCTTCCTCTTTTCCTGTTGCCTAGAGCCTGTGTGGCGCAGTGGTTAAATGCCTGTACTGCAGTTAAAACTCTGCTCACAACCTGGGGTTCAATCCCAGGTAGCCGGCTCATGGTTGACTCGCCCTTCCATCCTTCCGAGATCGGTAAAATGAGTACCCAGCCTGCTTGTGGCGGTGAATGTGTCATCTGAATAATTAAATTGTAAACCGCCCAGAGAGTGCTTGAAGCGCTATGGCAGTGTTGGCAAACCTATGGCACAGGTGCCAAAGGTGGCACTCGGAGCCCTTTCTGTGGGCACCTGACGTCACCTTTTCACAGCCGCCTGTATTCAGGTTAAATTGCTGTATTGGCACTTTACGAAAAATTGGTGGATTTTGAATCGCCGTTTGGGCACTTGTTCGCCATCCCTGTGCTATGGGGTGGTATATAAGCAGAACGCTTTGCTTTTTGCTTTGCTTCTGTCTTTCTCAGCATTTGTCCTTTTCCAGAGAATCGTGTTTGAAGTAGGACAGGCTGAATTCAACATTTTTGCCTCCAGAGATAGTTCAGATTCCATTTGATCTAGGGCATACTTGTTCATCCTTCTGGCTGTCTTGAGTAGCTGCAAAGCTCAGCGCCACATTTCAAATGAATCAATTTTCCCCCTGGGAGATTAGGGATACTGGAGGCCATCAAAAACTGAAGACTTTAGCCCTGTGCTCTTAGAAGAAACAAGATGTTTTGAGGTGTTGGAGGTTCATATGTTGCCTACCACTGCTGTAATCTGATAACTGATAATTTTTGTAAAGTGTGTACCCTCCATTAGCTTTCTTTACTAACTCAAGTTTAAGCTACTTAAAACTCTTGTCTCATAAATTTTGCAGGACTTGTTTGTGCTTATTCATTTTGAGATAAATTTGTGGAGTAGGATTTTTTTTTGAATGCCATTAGTCAGATTTTGTCTCTCTCACTCACACAAGCCAGTTCTTCACCTGTGATTTTGTGTGATTTAAGATCTTTCTTATTCCTTTTTCTAAATGCCAGTTGTAGGTTAAGTAATTTCTGAAAGGATGGTGATAATCTGAATAACAAATAGCATGTTTCCAAATAGCAGGACTAAACAGCAGTATGCATGAGTGAAAAATCTTTGCATAGTATACTGACATTTTGTGGGAGGGGAAAATTCTCTCACGCAGTAGCAGCCTTCTGGAAATGAACTATGAATCAATCTGTTTCCTCTCTTCAGATTCACTTTGTAGTCATGGCCTCCTAATATGTTGCTGGACATGGCAGAGTGATCAGGCAGGTCTTGTGTATGGAATGTTTGCATTGTAAACCCAAAATATGAAGAAGAGGTTAACAGAATGTAGCGAAGCTTCATTCACACATTTGTGCAGAAGTGGTCTGTTTGCACATTGTGGGCACATTGTGAATTCCATATTATGGTACTCATGAATATGTATGGGATGTGAAAGCTGAACAATGAAGAAAGCTGACAAGAAATAGATTAATATGAAATAGAAATATTTTTTTTTGCAGATACATATATCTTGGGAAAGATGGAGAAGTGAAGACTAGAATAAATAAAATTTGAATTTTCACTAGAAATAAAAATGACTAAATTGAACCACTTGTATTTGGACATATCATGCAAGAGAAAAAAAGATGCACTGAAAAAAGACAATGCCCCTCAAAGTGGAGGCCAGTATGAAAAGTAAGATGTTATGTACAGTATCATCAAGTCGGAACTGACTTGTAGTGATCTTCAGAGGGCTACTAAGAGGGGAATTTGGTGCCACCTGCTCCGCTCTCCAATTCTCCCCACTGCCTCTCAGGTGGGTTTTTTGACAGGTTGAGTTGTGGGGAGAGGGGGTGCCCCCTCCCCATAGCCTGAACTCTCAAAACAAAAACAAAAACAAAAACAAAAACAAAAACAAAAACAAAAATAACCCACCTGGGAGGTGGGGGAGGCAAGGGGGAACAAATTGTTTCATTTCAACAGTAAAAAAATGGTGTTTTGTTTCGTAATGAAACACTGCCATTTTGTTATGTTACAAAACATTTTGTAACCTTACGACATGATGAAACAGCGTGTTGTTTTTCATTTTATGCCCATCTCTACTATGTACAATTTATACTGAGCTTAGCCTCAAATATAGTGATGAAGATTTATTTATTTATTTGCATTAGCCAAAGCTGGTTGATGAAACTCTTGAAAAATCACATCTGATCTTGTTCTGGACATAGAGTCGGCTTTGGCTTAGCAAAGAACATAAAACGTTGAATGTTAGCATTCACTTTCATGTGTGCTTACTTGGATTGAGGAGAAAATTTTGTAAAAATGCAAAAGCAGAATTTAATCAAGTTCTCTAGAAACAGTATGTTGATACAATCTCTTGGTATCTTTCTCGCTCTATTTCTTCCTCCCTACCCCCATCAAATTGTAGGTTTGTACCTGCTTAGATGTAATGTTGTCTAGTACTTAACATAGTGCCCTAATACAAGTTAATAAATAAATAAGTTCAGTTTCTGGTTCACTTTTTACTACATAAATATTGTAGAGGTTTAGACAGTCACTTCCTCTCAGCTTGTAGCCATGGGTTTATTTGTGATTAAAAAGCAAAACACTCAGTGAAGTCAAGTTGTGGTGGAGAACGGCACACTTAGATCTTTTATTTAACTTTTCATCCTATTCACATAAAACAATTTGCTATCATGTAACACATTCCAATTACCAATCAAGAACAACAGTCAGCTAGACTACTTGAAGTATTCTGGAGTTTTATTCCCAGTGCTGCACCAGAGCTGCTTACATGTGAGCCTTGTGACTAGGAGCTGTGATAAGTCAACCACATGGGTGGGTATGGCACAGGCTAGCCATGACTGCTCCTCCAGAAGGCGTTATTTCCTAGAGAAAAGGACCTAGACCAGTGATTCCCAACCTTGGATCCCCAGATGTTCTTGGACTAAAACTCCCAGAAGCCTTCACCACTAGCTGTGCTGTCTAGGATTTCTGGAGTCATTGTCCAAAATCATCTGGGGACCCAAATTTATGAATCACTGACCTAGATGAATCTGATATGCATCGGTATAGGTAATATGTAATATTCAAATAAGCTTTATAGTCCAGTTGTTGTTGAGAAATGGTGCCTTCATGTGCAAGGAATGCATTTTGCATAAATTGACCACTACTGGTGCATGCTCTCTGGGAAATATGATGTAAACCGTATTGATCTGTTTGTCACATTTTTTTGCAGCATGGGTGAAATAGTGTTGTTTCTCTGTGACTGTTTTTTTTTATTGCGAGAAATGATGGGAATGTAGGATATGGTGTTTAATGTTTCTATTACTAAATGGAAAGGAAGCAATGTTACTCCAAAGCCTCCAGGAATGTTGGATGGTTCATTACATCATTCCCATTAGTTACCTTACACACATGTGTAATGAAATGAAATATCTAGCTTAACTAAAAAAAAATTGTTTGCACGTGTACAGTTTGCATGTCGGGAAGTGGTCCTTAGCCAGAATTCTTGACACTTTAGTGCCTCTCCACCTCCCCCCAGCCCTCTCAGTGTTTTAAATACAGTTAACTTACAACTGCTCAATAAATGAGAAAAGATTGCTCTATTTCTGAACTGTGAGACTATATGATGATGGAAGAACACAATGGCCAGGGCTCAACTCTCTGGCTGCTATAAAGCATTAAGGGCATTGTAGTTTTCTGAGAAGTACCATGTTTGCAGTATAATAATGGAGACTACATTAACCCCAATGCTTTGCAGCACCTATAGAATTCAGCCTCACCCAGCCTTTTCTCTCTAGTCATACATACAGCCTGGGTGCTCAAATTAAGCAGTCTTTCCCCCTATTTACCCAACAGCTGTAAATTGTTTCAAACATTTGAAGGCCTTTTTGTGTGTGTGGTGGCAAGCGTTAACCCTGCCAGTGTTCTAGCTGGAGTAATTTCAGCAGTTCTGTGTGCCTAAATTCAAAACAAAGACAAAAACCAAAAGGAGCAAACAAAAAACACTTATGCCTACTGTTGTGGCATAGACTACTAAGATTAGTAACACTGTGACCTCAAAAGAGATCTTAATGTTTAATATCTGAATAGCAACGGAAGAATGGTTTTGCCCCTCTTATTTGCCAAGCCTAGAAACACTTGGTCAAGTAATTGCATAGATGCTGCATAAACAAACCCAGCTGCATGTGGTTGAAATTCAGATGTGCTGGAATGGTCACTAAATTAGTCAATGTGATTTCAAAGGCTATTGCAGAAGAATTTCTACTTATGGGGAAGGCTGTTTACTTTAAAAGAGGATTAAAGGGATCTGTTTGTAGCTTTTTGCTTAATCGGCTGAATTTTCTGAAGGGCATGATTTTCTTTCCTTCCCCAGATTTTCCTTTGCTTTCAGTTTTTTCCTTCTATACTCTTTCTTTACATTTTGCCCTGTTGCCCACTTTTATGCATGGGAAGTCCAAATACAGGAATAGCCAGCAGGATAATGGACTCCCTTGTGTTTCTTGATTCAGGGTAGGAATGTCAGTGGCTTATACCCCCCCCCCCCCGCACCAGCCTGATGTTCCAATGTTCTGAAATTAAATTTAAAGTCAAGAAAAGTGAGGAAGGTTGTGCAGAGAGATCCCATGAGTTGCATTGGACAGAAGACAGAGCCACAGGCGCAGTGGTTAACAGAAGCTATGGAGGGAGATAGGTTGTCCCTCCTCTTTGTCTGTGTTTATGAGAAACTGCATTGTCTTATTCAAGTAGCTAGATCAGTGCTCCCTAATCTTGAATCTCTAGATATTTTTGGACAGTGACTGCCAGACGTCCTGGCTAGCACAGCTAAGTGGTGAAGAGTTCTGGGATTTTTAATCCCTCATGGGTTCTTTCAAATTGTATGTATTTATTGCAGTTTGTTTGGTGTTTTTGGTCTTTGACCATAATAAAGCTATTCATTCATTCATGGGCTCTGCAAGTAATCTTTATTTATTTATTTATTTATTTATTTATTTATTTATTTATTTATATTTTTACCCCACCTTTCTCCTTAGAAAAGGACCCAAGGTGGCTTACAATAAAGAGGGACAATATACAACCCAGAATATTTAAGACATATTCAATTTAAGAACAGGGAATTAGGAGAGGCACTTAAAACATTAAAATGTAACATTAAAGCTACAAAGAGTTTGTTCATTAATAACTGAATTCCACGGCTCTCAGTATCTAAATATCAGGCAGGACCAATGTAAGAGCATTTTGGACAGTAGTGGCAACTTAGGAAAAGAGTAGCTCTTTTACTGTTATAGCCCTTTAAAAAACCCATTGTATATGGATTGAGCTGTTGTGGGGATGGTGGTCTTGTGTGCCCATCTATTGGAGCAGTTTCTCATCTGTCATGCCATTGCAGCATGTGTGAATAGTTTCTTAAGCCAAAAAGACACAGCTTGTTAATATCAGCATTTAATCATTTGGCCCTCAGTTGAAGAGATGGCTCTTAACTCCCCTCCCCTATTTTTTTTCTTGAACTAGAGCCACTTGCATGGGATAAGAATTCTTGCTAAAAAAGACCTGTGTTGGTCTTGGAATGTTTTGGAGAGGACCTTTATCTGAATATAGCACCATCAGCTGACTTTGTGTTAAAAGTTTAAGAATTTATTTATAGCCAAAAGGTTAAGAGTAAAGGCTAAGGCACTGAAAATCTGTTGCATTATAGTCCTTTTTACTAGTTACCAGAAATGGAGTTGTCCTCAATAAACATGCAAGTGTACTGAAAATGGGATAATTTTACTGAGATGCAAAGCTATATCAATACTCAACTGGAATGTTAAAAGAACTGCTCTAGATGTGCAACACTGTTTTTCAAAGAGAGTATTTTTAGGTTAGCATTTATAAGATGTCCTTTGTCGAAGAAGCAGATGTTTTGTTTCAAAGACAATATGAAAAACTGGTATTTTTACACTTCAGATTGGTCCCCCCCCCCCCAGCAGAGGATTGATACAGCTGCCTCTCAGTATGGTCTGGAATAATTTTTGGGTAAGCAATTTGGATGAATAGAACAGGAAGATGGGGGGGGGGCGATTGTAACCAGGCTTCATCCAGTATATTCAGGATGTGTACCACATCAGGTGTGGCCCTGCCCTCTAGCATGTATAATAATCATCAAGCCAAAGCCAGTGACGATGGTCCCAGCATTGCAGTGGCACACTCTGTCCAATTCCAGTCATAGGGGCCAGTGTCTGCTTTGCAAGGTCATCGGAAGCTCGACATTCCCTGCTTTTCATTTGCTGTTTGGTGCCCGAGACCCTCTGCTAAGCATTGACTGAGCCTCTCCTCTCCTTGTCTCTTCTCTGTTTTTCCTTCCCTTACCATTCCTCCCCGCTTTCCCCCTACCCACTTGCTTTTTCTTCCTTCCCTTGGTTAAGATCTAAGAACTTTCTCCCAGAACTAGGACACGTGGTGGTTCAAATCATAATGAAACAACAGGTACCTCATGTGGTGTAGTGAATAAACTGATGGAAAGGACTCAGCAGACCCCAATTTAAATTCCTGTTAGCCATGGAAATTTACTGGGAGTTTATGTGGAACTGATATAAGAACATAAGAAGAGCCATGCTGGATCAGGCCAAAGGCCCATCTAGTCCCGCTTCCTGTATCTCACAGTGGCAATATTACACCTTAAATATCTCTCTTATCTTGAAAGTCCTTTTAGGGTTCCTGTAAGTTATAACTTGGTGGCACATAACACAGAGATCAAAACACAATAAATTATGTTGCTAACACCCGTTGCTGAAATCCTGCTGACACAACTAGGATGCAGAAGAGAGAAGACACACCAGCAGGAGAGATTTTTGAGAACTGAAAGCTACTTTTCTCATTTTTTCTATAATGTCATCTGCTGGTGGTGATTTCTTTTTAATGAAAAACTTTTTTATAATGTCTCACAAGTCCTAAAAGTTTTTACAGAATGAAACTCGTTGTATGCAAGTCAGAAAAGCTGCAGGAAAGATGGGGAAGTATTTAATTAACCAAAAAAAATATCCCACTGTCTGTGACATCATCACCCTTCTGAAAGGCACGGTTATCCCTGCAGGATTTTAGCTGTTAAAAATAATTTAATTATAAGGAATTTTGAAAGCACATGAATAAAAACTAAACTTTTCTTCCTCCAGTTACAGCGTCTGTTCCTTAAAAGCTCTTTTCTCTGAAGGGGATCATCATAGCTTCCTTACAAAGGACATCTTTATCCTGGGAGTAAATGACAAGAAGGACTTTTTCCCACTCACTCTCGCATTTCCAGGCTGGAAAAGTGTGGGAAAGAGCCCTTGGCTACTGCTTGGAGAAGTGGCAGAGACCACTCAGTGATTCCCATCTCCCTTTCACATGGGGAAAGCTTGGTCGAGATCTTGCTGTTGGCTGGAAGTGCTTCCCTCTGGCCAGTTGTTTGCGGGGAAGAAATTGAATTGGCTAGCAAGGCCAACCAAAAACTACAGACCTTTTACCTATGCAATTTAGTTTCTTAATATTTTTTTTATTCCACAAAGCCCAAAAGAGGAACATGGAAACTATTCTGTTGTTTCACACAATCTTCGTTTTACCATTGTAGAGTCTAATGTCACTGGAATGATAACAAGGGTATTTAAAATGGATATTTAAAATAAAAATGGCTTCCTTCCCCAAAATGTTTTAAAATGCTTCCTTTTCTTAGATGCTTCTATTTACATTACACAAAAAGCTTGAGTATTTAAAAATAATATTAAAACAGTGCAAAGTGATACTGAATCAATACACTGCTGAGTTTTTATGGATATTGCTAATATAAATTCTGTTTGTATAATAAGCCTTTTAATAACTATGCAGCTATTTAAATTTTTAATGTAACTGTTAATGAAATAAAAGTTATTATGTACATCTATTGGAAGTTCTTGAGTTGCTGTAAAAGATGTGTCAAACTATCTTACAAATGAATATAATTACAACTTTAAGGCAATACAGTGCTAGCTTCTGCAGCTCCACAGGCACTGAATGAAATGATTCTCATTCTGTTCCTCAGCCAATGTGTGGCTCCCCAGCAGCTGCTGCACTCTGGCACCCATCAGCTTCAGCCAGTAAAACTATTGGTGAGGGAGAACGGGAGATGCAGTCCAGCAAAACTGCACATACTGCAAACAGGGTCCAGAAATTACCAGCATTGAATGGGATATTTCCACCCTGGTCAGAACATTTTGGTCTCTGAGGCAAAGGTTACAAATGGCTTGTAAAATTCCGAACAATTCCCGACTATGCTCTTTTAGTTGTCCATTGGAACTGAGGACTAGATAAACCAATTTGTAGTTGTTGAAGTTAGGAGTAAATAAAACAAACAGTTGCACAAGGAAGTAAACAGAGTGAAGATCTTGTGAAGCCTAAGAGGGTTTTCTTGGTTTGGTACTGCAGAGTCATCGAATGGGAACGTATCTCAAGGGTCACCTTTGGCCACATCCCAGCCCACGTAGAGGTCCATAGTTAAAACAAAACCCACAGGACAGCCTTTGAAATATTCATGTAAAACTCCCTCCTCTTCCCCACTGATGGGAGGAAGGCTTTCAGCTGCATCTGTATTGTTGTAAGTATTGTCTTGCTGTTTGTAACAAGTGATGCTTCTTGGATTAGATCCTATCCATGACACAGTGGAACAGGAAGCAGTAGTATGTTCAACTCTCAGGGTTATTCACCAGACCATCTGTTGCCCATAAATAACCAGAATATCTCTCACATCCCTACCCTGATACGGTGTACCTCATTTATTATGAATGAGAGCTAATTGTCTGATTAATGCAGGATTCCAGCCAATACTTAAATAAAGGTACTGTTTTCAACCAAGTGTTTGTTTCAGTAATTAAGTTTGTGGGGATCTCATTGAGAGAAGTATAATCTCATGTATTTTAAATGGCGGCAGGCAATGCTAATCAATTTTTATATGTGTTGGAGTGGTGTGCAGAAGGTTAAGGTATAACATCCTAGAAGCAATCCATAGATCTATTTTGTTTTATATATAGGACGACTGTAGTTGTGGAGGTTTATTTTTCATAAAAAGCCTTTCTTTCCCCCTCTTCCTCCCGCCGTATTGCTCTCCCTCCATCCTTTCCTTCTCTCCCCTTTTGTACTGGGGGCAGAATAAACAGTGATTTATATAGCACAAATCACTGTTGCAAGCATGAATTAATAGTCATCTGCTTAATAGTGACAAGAGTTCTGTAAAGTAGATATTGCACCAACGTCTCCAGAGAAGACCATTAAAAAGCATAAGAGCACATATCTTTGCTACCTTTAGCAAAGGTATAATAAAACAATAAAATGCTCAGGCTGCTTTTTGAAGGAGTATGAAAGGGAGATCCTGAGAAAGGAATTGCAAAGGAACATCTTGGGAAAGAAAGTTAAAAGGGATACCAATCTAAATTAGATTTTATTATTCTCTGTGCATCTTCTATATATTTATTCTGTGTTTCCTTGAACTATTCCTTACACTCATTTGTTATGGAATGCATATGTAAATGTCTCAGATAGCTAGCCAAATAAATGCTTTCCTTTATCGAAACCCTGTGTTGTGCTTCTTGGATATTTTAAAGGTCTACACAGAGTTACCTGACCACCAGTTATTGGCTCCATGATCTGTACTATGTAGAAATGTTGGTGATATTTGGAACGTTTTACATGGCTACCATGTTTCTTGGAATTTTGACTAAATCTTTACACATGCCCAGCAACAGCCGTTGCTAAGTTTCAGCACATTAAGGAACTTCCCAAACTATGGGAAGTTGTTGCTTATTGAATTATTGCCGAAGATAGTGGCATAAATATACTTGGGTGAACATAAAATAGACTCATGTGTCATTAGCTGGAGCCTGTCTACAACTCTGTGTTCATATCTTAATTAGACACCATTTAAGTTGTTTTGAATAGAATGTTAAAGATGAATCCCCCAAAGTAGGCAAAAGCTAGTGGGGATGGTGTATAGTACTGTATTGTAGGTTGTGTTTGTTGTGGTACCTAGGAAGCAAATTGTTCATTGCCATTGCCTGACCTACCTGTTATATACAAAAGGGACAATTCAGTTTCTATTTTTGAGTATTTTTAGATGGCATTCAAGATGTTTCTTTGCTTAAGATAGCTCTCCTATTTAGTAAGAAGGCATATCAGTGAGGTGGTTTATGTTTTTGCTTCATTTTGTATGTTTTGAAGTGAAAGGAGTTAAGAATGCAATTGGATTGTAAAAAATACATATTATTGCAGTTCACAAATAATTAACCACGAATTGTTGACACTACCAGTCTCATCCTGGCAGAGAACAATTGTGTTTGTTGTTCACACAGGTAGTTCATTACCTGTGAGCCAAGTTATACATGCCTTTATTAAATAGATCATTTGCCTTAGTCTACTTGAGTAATAAGTTTTTTGTTTCCCTTATCAAATTTAAAAGTGTAGATTTATAGCATGTGTCTTGTGTTGCATAAAAGAAACATGTCCTGTCACTTTATGACTACCTCCTGTACATATTCATTATGTACCATTTTTCTGTAAATAATAGAAGTTGCTTGTAAACCATTCATTTATAATAAGTGACCAGTCAGTTGTTAATGCCATAATCCTCAGGCAAAGGAGGACTGTATTTTGTGGTTCTGTTAGAATACACTCTTGTTCCTAAATGTAGTAGCTGTTGCTTAGAAGAAACAAATCAACCATTCACTGTCAAGTCATGATGATGATTTGAGGACTTGTTAGCACATAAGAGCAGCCTTGCTGGAAGAGGCCACAGCCCATCCAGTCCAGCATTCAGTCTCACACAGTGGCTCACCATTTGCTTCAGGGTATTCCCAATCAGATGTCTTCACCTGTTTACAATTCCCCACAAATGGCATTGAGATATATCCTGCCTATCTCTCCAACCCGGAGGTTGTCCTTAGGCATCCATCTTGATCGCCATTGATACTCTTGTTCTCCATGATCTTGTCTAATCCTTTCTTAAAGCTATCAAGGCTGACAGCTGTCACCACTTCTTCTGGCAGGGAGTTCCATAGACCAGTGATTCTCTGGGTGAAAAAGTACTTTCTCTTATTTGTTTGAGATCTAGCACCCCAAAGTTTCATGGAGTGCCCCCTAGTTCTAGTGTTGTGCAACAGGAAAAACAGTTTTTCCTTATCTACTTTGTCCACACCATTTATAAACTTCAGTCAGGTTACCTCTTAGGCGCCGTCGTTCAAGTTGCAGCCTCAGATGGTAAGGAAGGTGTTCCAGTCCCCTAATCATTCTGGTTGCCCTCTTCTGCACTTTTCCCATTTCCATAATATCCTTCTGGAGGTAAGGTGACCAGAACTGTACACAATACTCCAGATGAGGCCTCACCATAGATTTATAAAGAGGTATAAACAAATGCTAACTGAATAGGTCAGTGAATTAGGTATCAGGCTGTAGGAACCAGAGAGGTTGGGAGATCAGTTCCCCACTGTGCATTACAGAAGAGGCAGCCTATGTGGCCTTTGGCAACCTCCACAGTCCCAGGATACCCCCCCCCCCGGAAAAAAAAGCTCCGAAAGTGTTGCTGTAAGTAAGAACTGACTTGATGGCACACAATTATTACTATGTCACATATTACTTTTATCTGTTTAGCTAGAGCTATTGGTTGTTTTTTCTGATTGGGCTGTTTGCCATGCTTTGGCTATAAAGATCTGAATAATTTTCTGTTATGTATTTCTCTACCTGTCTTTCCATCAAAGCATGATAGGTTAGAGGAGAACGTGACACCTTTTAGCTCTTTCCATTACAGGGGAAAACAGTGAGGAAGCCTTCTTTCTGTGCTGATTGGAGAACATATTTTTTAACGGAACTTCATTAGCATCTGACTGTTTTAAGTGTGAGATGGCATGTGCCATCTTTATAGTTGTATAGCACATAGAGGAGAGTTTGTGAATTTATTTTGGTGATGTTGACTGCAAGTGTCTTTAGTTTATTCATTTTCCTGCTTATCTCAAACCCAGTAGTTCAGTCCCTCAAATGTAGTTAAGAGGTAGGCTGCTAGATTTTGGGGGATGGGGGGCAGGAGGGAAATTCGAGCTGAGTTCTCTATGATCTTCTTAAAGCAAAACAAGTTGAGGAGCCGTGTAGCCATCATCATCTTCTTGTAACACTCATTCAGACCTAGCCCATGTCTCTACATCACCTCATATCACTGACAGAGAAAAGGGGAGAAATAGTACAGGTACGTTGAATGAAACATTGTGGAAAGAGGTCACTGCTGTTCTCTGTCTCTGTCTCCCCACACGTTTCTGTGTGTGATTGATCCTATATTCAGCATTCCAGCTAGTTTTGTGCACATGAGAGAACTCAGCTGAACAAAATGAAGGCAATACCTGTACTTTGCATTTTATAAGTAAGGAGTGGGTACCTTCCATTTTCATCCCTTGCTTCATCAGCTTGCTGCATCTCTTAGGAAATGGGATATGAGGATGAGGTAATACGGCCACTTCAGCACCGCCAACCCCATCCAATTTTGGCTCTTCTAAGTTTAACCATCCTTATTCAGTCATGTCTAAGCTTGCTAGGTCACAAATTGTAGGGAAGTAGTACATTACCTCTGTCCTACATAAGAACAATCCTCCTAACACACTCCAGTTGAGCTAATTAGTGCCAAGGAGTTCTCATTCTCCAATTCCTCAAGTGCCAGCTATTCCAAATCGTTGTTAAAAAAAGCAATCTGGCGAAGCACTGACCTACCTGTCTGACAAAAGAATATCTGCAGAAGATGTTCTGTTTTGCTCTGTTGTGTGTTCCCTGAAGTCCCCAAATTGCAGGGAGAAGAGCAGCATTCTCTCACTTACACCAGGCAGTGTATGTAGTTTATAGAATAAGATTTGCGTGAACTGCATGTTTATCCTTGAATTATATACATGTATTTAGGGCATCAAAATGTCTTTCCAAAGACTATTTTAGTTCAGTTGTGTCTCTCTCTGTGTTGTACCGTTACAGTCGTGACCAACTCTTTGTGACCCCATGTCCATGGCGTTTTCTTGGCAGGAATACTGGAGTGGTTTGCCAGTTCCTACTCCAGGCACTTACAGCATCTGGTATTCCCTGGTGGTCTCCCTTCCAAGTACTAACCAGGGCTGACCCTGCTTATCTTCTGAAATCAGGGGAGATTGGATGTGCTCAGGGCATCTACCACTACAAAATTTATGATCTACAGCTTGTTTTATCCACAAGGCTCCAGGACAGCCAACCCCTACATCTTGATTTTTTTATTTTATTTTTATAGGATGTTGTTACCTTCCTCACATAAGCCAGAAGTAATTAATAATCATCATAAAACACACACAACTGCCAACCTAGAAGAACAATATCTAATAAAATAAAATCAACTAAAAGATCACATCTTGTAACAAAAAAGCAGCTGAATAGAAAAAAATGATTACGTACTGAAAATGTGAGAGCATATACACACATTCATCTTAACAGATGTGGGTATGAGAGTAGCATAAGGTGTACCAAGTGAGTCAGTGCCAGAAACTAGTGCTACAGCTAAGGCATCACCATGCAGTGGGCCTTCCTAATGGAATTTGAGAAGTGCATCCTCTTCAGGTTACAGTATCTTTAATCCAAGGGAGATTTGTCCTCCAGGAACCTGGATCCTCAGCTGACACTGGTATTAACTCCTTGAGTTCTGTTCATGTTCTCACTGGCAGCCACTAAACAGAGATTTTAAAACAACTTTAGTCTGTTAACCTTTCATTGCTACTGTCTATTTTCTACTAGCTGCATCCTCCAGACTGCTTTTAGGGGAAACCAGGATATATTGGAGTGATCCAGCTAGGAATAGATAGAGAATGGGTGTGGCCAGATTATCCTGCCTGTTTTTGTTTGTTTGTTTGTATTATTTTTGTTGTCTCATAGCCAACTGGAAAATAGTCTGGTCCACGTATCACAGTGTATAATTTAAAGACAATTTAAACTTTCTGATTGTTCGTTTTTTATATACAGTATAATGGGTTTGGAATAATTGGTATTTGAAAGGTATTTTTATTATTGTTGAAATGTAAACATATATTGGGGAAATTATTTTATAGTATTAAGTTTTAGGTTGAGTTTGTGACATGGTAATTCTAAGTGAGGAATGCCATGATACAGTATTTAGATTTTGAATATTTTTTTCTCTCTAGCGCAGCTACTGCATTCAAATCTGTTTGGGTATTTGTGTGTGTTCATGATGCATTTCAATAATCTCCTTGTAATCTTATGATAAACTGCTTAGTTTGATAGAGAATATCATACATCACTGAACCATCAATTGTGGCAGAAGTCAGTCTGATTTTATAACATCCTTTCAAAGGATATACTACAGCAGCTGTGTAACTATCATTGCATTAACCTAATCAACCCCCTTCTGAAATAGGGGCATGTCTCGGATTAGCATTTCTAAAACCTTGCCATTATGAACAGTGCCACTGTGTCTGCACATCTGAAAGGATTTTAATCATTTTACTTTTCTTTGTGTTTGGAGGATGCTTTTTCTTTATGTAATTGCTTTCTGATTCATCTCATTCTCCCATCTGTATCTATGATGTCTCTTCTCAGACTTTGCTTGCAAGCATTGAGATGGAGTGTCCTGCCAGAGGTGCTAGCTTCAGCCTGTTCATAGGTGTTGTGTTAACCCCCTTTTAGTAGTGTTAGAAGCAAACAATCCAAAGAATGACTGGGAGGTCCCAAGTACTTTCACCAATATTAAATTAGAACCTTGGACCTGTTACCAAAAGGAAAAACATCCATTCAACAGTTAACACCCCCACCCTAACCCCACCTTAGTATCTCAGTTCTGCACACTGTACTTTGTACTCTGAACCTGGAGCCTTTATTTATGATGGGAATAATTTCATGCAGGATGTAACCAAGATGCTTCTCCCTGCCTTTTATGATATCCAAGATGCTTCTACCTGCTTTTTATGATATCTTCTTCACTGTATACTGTATATTTCTCCTTTCTCCTCTGTTCTTAAAGGACATAGCAACACAACACATACTGTAAATGTACTTTGTGACTCCCTTTGCCCCAGCTAATCACAAAGATATAACCTTTATTTGCCTTGGCTAGTAATAAAGATATCTTAAAACTTTATTCTCCTTGGCTTTCCTTAAGTCCAATTAAATGACAATTGAGAGGTATTTTCAAATGAAACATAAACTGTAAGTTTATTTCAAAAGCTGGTGAATATTGCTGAGCTTCATGAATCTTAACGTTTTATTAAAACTTCATTCAATGTAGGAGTATCAAGTGTACTTTGGAGACTTGCCAGTCAGTCATGGTAAGGAAATACTGTACGAACAAACATGGTTTGCAGAAATACTTGCCATTGCTCTGAAGAATTCTGCTCTACACCATAACTAGGTCATGTTGAGGCCACCGGCCTTCAAGAGGAAAAAGAATATGCAAATTAAACATGTTAAATTAAGCTGTGTTCTGTTGCTGTCTTGTGAGGGCTGTATCATAGGAGGTAGCTTGTGAATGACTATAAACATGATCACAACTTCTTACTGCAGCACCAAGGCTTTCGTCTACATTCCCATAGTGGTCTCCCTGTAATGCAGAAAAATGTGCTCTAGAGAGTTGGCCAGCAAACCAGAGCAGGATTTTATAGCTAAGCGGCTTAGGTATCTGGCTGCGGATCCAGAGGTTAGGAGTTTGATTCCCCACTGCACCTCCTTGAGGAGAACTGGATTCAATGATTCATGGAGTCCCTTCCAGCTACGCAGTTTTAAAATGATGATCGTGATAGTGATGATGGTGATGATGATGATTTAGGAGGGAGCAGGGGCAGTCCTTCTGTTTTCAGAAGTTGCTTCCTTTCTGTTGGATTCAGTGTGCCAACAGTGTGTTGGATTCTGGCCTACAAAAGAAACTATTTTGAAGCATGGAAGTACTCAAAGTGCCGTTTAGATGGTATCTACGGTGTAACAATATTGTTGAAATCATTTAAGGAAGACATTTTTTATTTCAAAATACCAAAGAGGATATAAATGAGCATCTTAGTCAATTAATAATATTGGTGTCTCTTTTTAATCTAACATCCATTCGGATTTCCCGTGTTATGTCGGTTATAATTGCTAGTTCATTTGAGTGAGTAGAGAAAATCATCGCACAGTTCAATCATTTTAAAAAAAACCCAAAGCTTGCCAAATACACTGAAGGGTAAGAGTGCAATTGAACAAGAGTACAATTTTAAAGTTGTAAATGCTTTATTATAATAATAATAACATGACAATAATGAGATATTTAATCTCCAAAATTTTGCTGGCCATATTGGTCTTCATGCATTTTAATATTTGTGGATGGCTGCACTAAAATAAATTAAACACACAGTGGTGTAACATTATTAGATAAAGCCTCTTCTTTTTAAAAAAAAGGCAAATAGATATTCCTCTGTCCTATTGTGTGAATAATAAAAGCTCGATTTCAGTTACCAGATAGAACAATCCCATCCTAAAAATATATATCCCTGGGGCTGATCACTTGTGAATACAGTTAAAATCACCAATAGGAGTGATGTAGGTATAATGGTTAGGAGGAGGTGATAATAACTATACCAAAGGATATTTCTGCAAGTAAATCACAGGAGCCTGTAATTACACAATGTGTCCTTTCATTGAGTTGTTGCTGAATTGTCTCTGCCTTAGGCAAAAAGCAATTCCCTCTGTAAATATGAGAACTAAAAAGGGTGGCTTACTTTACCAAGGTGATGGTGACTGGAATTTCTCACGTGTAAGTGAACACCTAAAGGCATTACTGTACATATATGCTAGGTACTGTTCTTTGGCAGAGCTGCATTATACCACAGTGTAAACAGGGATGTCCTTTTAAAAGCCAACTGCCCTAATTTTAACTATATACTTTATGAGCAGGCTAAGAATTTTGTAGTGTAATTTCAAAATCAAAGGACTATTTTATGCATTATCTGCATTGCTTTTGTAACAGTGTGATTTCAACAAACTTTAAGAACAACAGTGTACTCAAAGCCACACCTGTTTAGCAAGAAAGCAGAAAAACAATTAAGGAAGGAACTTTTTGGAATAGAAAGTGTTGCTTGAGTGATGTCAAACAGGAAGGCAAGAGGTAGAGAAATTTAGAACACAGAAAAAGACAGTGTGAAGCTCTTCATTTCAAATACTTGCAAAATACAACACAGTACTTTTCAGTGAAGAAGGCAGGCTCCTTTCTTCAGCCAACATATCTAATTTTTCATGTCCTCTTCCAGTTCTGCATTCCCACTATGCCAGCTGCCTGCCTGATTTTTTAAAATTACTTTGCAGCTGGAGTCCCGTTAATGACCAATCAGTAATCCCCAAATATGTATGTATGTATGTATGTATGTATGTATGTATGTATGTATGTATGTATGTATGTATGTATGTATGTATGTATGTATGTATAATATTACTTTCTGTTTTCTTAAATATGTCTGTGAAGATTCTCAGTCATCCAAGTGAGTTTATCTGAAAGTTGAGTCATGGCAACTGAACTTTTTCTTGAAACGTTTTGCTGCTCACCCAAACAGCTTCATCAGTGTGATGAACCTGTTTGGATGAGCAGTGAAACGTTTCTATCTCTCAAGAAAAAGAAGTCCAGTTGCCATGACTCAACTTCCAGATAGTTTCATAAAACAAGAAAACCAGGTAAAATCGATTCCATATCCAAAATGTCAGTTTCAGGCTTGCTTCCTACAGCCTCTGTACAGAAAGCAGGCACCACTGTCTTATTGCCTAATACTAAATAGCAAAGCTAGGAATCCCTCAGAGGTTATTCAAAATATTATAAACACAAACTGATTCTCAAAACAAACGCCACAGTAAAAGACAGTAAACAAAAGCAAGGCCAAAAATGCATTCAAAGCAGCAAGGCACAACCATCCATTTAACACCCCCCCTCAGGAAGCCGGCTGTTAAGAGAAAGCCACAGCAATTAGAATTAGAAAGTGCAAGTGGCTGGGATATGGGGGTAACCTCAGAGCAGAAGCATTGACTTTCGTGACTAAATTGTCTGAAATGAATGGGCAGCAGCTAAGCTTTTATTGGGCTAAACAATGATAATCTGGAAAGGACCAAACAGATTGCTGAAGTTTATAAGGATGACATCATTAAGCCTCTGGCTTACATATTGTGCCCAGTTAACAAGAAGAGACCAATCTCATAAATTAACATGGGAGACAAAGTATGGTTTGAGCTGGCTCTAAATTTCAGGATTATCTGTATTAGAAACTGAGTAAACAGAATGAAAGGATTTGATTGGATGATGTAATAATACTTTTTGTTTCCAGGAAGAGCAGCCCAAATGGTGTTGTTGTTTTTTCTGACTAACTATGACTAGGTTAGCAGTACTTGAAAAACAAACTAGCCTGAATGCACAAGGCTGGCAAACCTGCAAGAATCAGCATTCTGTAATTTTGCACAGTGTATCTAACACTGTTTCTCTCAAGTGGCTTCACCTCCTTATACCTGTGTTAAAACAGACCTGTGTGGTTTTCTTTAAAGGGAATAATAAATGAGAGGGTATGAAATTTCATCCATTCTCCGGCCAAGGATTCTCTATAGTCTGTCCTTGGTCTTCTCTCAGTATGATTTGGCTGGCATGGATGAATTCTTTTCTAATTTTTCATCTATTCTAACAATGCCCTAAGCACATCCGATCTTGCTTGATTTCGGAAGCTAAGCAGGGTCAGCCCTAGTTAGTACTTGGATGGGAGACCACCAGGGAATACCAGGTGCTGTAGGCGCCTGGTGTAGGAACTGGCAAGCCACTCCAGTATTCCTGCCAAGAAAACTCCATGCACGTGGGGTCACGAAGAGTCGGTCACGACTATAACGACACAACGCACACACACAACTGAGCCACCGGTAGTTCAGATTGTACTTGAGTTATTGCCACTGTGGCATTTGATGGCAGACCTTTTGACCGATTGGCTGCTTTAGAAAGAGCAGAACATGCATTTGCAGTGGGATGTCTAATATGGAGGGAAAGCACAAAGAAGACAACAAGATCTATGCCTGTGAAAATTTCTTAGATCTGTAATTTCTTACTTATTATTTATTTTAATGGCCAGAGTCTTATTTGGTGACTTATATGTACATACATGAAATCACATACGTTATGGAGGTAAATTGTCACTAATTAGCAGGGTGTTCGCTTTGTTCCTAATCATGCAGGGGTAGCATAACCAGGAATACAACTTGTGCGTCATCAGTTAACAATAATTGGCCACTGGAACGTGCACCAGTCAGATGCAGGGAATTATTTGGAGATATCACATGTATCTCCACTTCAAGTAGTCTTTGGGCAGTTTACAGTTTTAATTACAGTATGCAGGCTACACATTCCACCACCACCACCACCACCCCCGCGAGCTGGGCACTCATTTTGACCACCTTGGAAGGATGGAAGGCAGAGTCAACCATGAGCCTGCTACCTGGGATTGAACCTCCGGTTGTGAATACTGTTTTAGCTGCACTACAGGCATTTAACCACTGCGACACGAGTGCTTTTTCTTCCTCTTTGACTGTGGCCTTCAACTGGTTCAAACTACAAGTCAATCATGAAGATGCAGAACAATTACCGTGAGCAGAAAACTCGGAGGTGTCATTTGGAGAGGCAAAGGGTGATGAAACATGTCAGTTTTAGTTCTCAAAGAGGTGACTGTTGATCTTTTCCAGAGGAGAGATAAGTTGGACTTGAATCTGAGTTTGAAGCTCAGTCAAACCATTCATTCTTTTAGCATGGTTTTAATCTTTGCATTATCTTGGTTATTTAGTTTCCAGTCTAAAAATGAGATCATTCACTGCCCTAGTTCAAAAGGGCACAGATTAATAAAGATAGTAAAATAGTCGTTCATATGGAACAAGCTTTGTTAATCAGCTGGTACTGATATTTAGATATAGCTCTATGCAACATAAGGTAGTTGTCTCTGAAGCTAAAAAAAAGTCTGACATACAGCATTCTTGTATGGGAAATACCCCATGGAATACTAAAAGAGGGATGCAAGAGAGACCTGGCTTGGATTCCACATTTGGAAAACAAATATTTGGAACAAAAAGAGACTTAGTGAGTATTTTAACACTGTGGGACTTTACCTAACTTATTTCATGAGGCAAAACATTAATGAACCCATCATTTTTTTTTTAAAAAAAAAACATGCCATTCAATTTTCAGGGGGTCACCCATCAATCCTTGCACGTTTAGTTGGGAGTTACATCTCATGAACATTGTGGAATTTGCTTCTGAGAAATGTAAACTTGCATATATTGGTTTCTATGCTGTACTGAAGGGGCAAGAGAGACACACACAGAAAGAGGCAGTGTGGGATGCTGGGTAGATCACAGGGAGCATTAATAGGCAGCAGATGGGGCTGACAGCGCAAAGCAAAGCAAAGCAAAGCAAAGCAAAGCAAAGCAAGGGAGTCAAAGTCCTGCGAGGTCTGGAATCATAAAAGTAGTGATGTGATTGCATTTCAGGTCTCTCTCTCTCTCTCTCTCTCTCTCTCTCTCTCTCTCTCTCTCTCTCACTCACACACACACACACACACACACACACACACACACACACACACACACACACACACACACACACATTAATCACTTTGTAAAATGAGGTGGTGTCTGGAAGCAAAAACCTAAGACGTATGAGCTTGCAGCCCATTTGGAGGTTTTGTTAGCAGGGTTTGGCAACAGTTATACAGTAATAGGGATGGGCTACCAGTTCCGAAAGAACCCGCATGAGCCCAGGCGATGTTCCGAAGCCCCTGACACACATGCATCATGTCTTACCTTTCTCTGGGCTCGCGTAGGGTTAAAACTCCAACCAGGAATCAGGCTGCGACATCATCTTTGCTGCTCCGTGGTGCTGGCCAATCAGGAGCTGTGCAGGGACAGGCATCATCCTACCTCTCTGTCTGATTGGCCAGCATCACAGAGCAGCAAAGATGATGTTGCAGCCTGATTCCTCATTGGAGCTCAGCTCCGTGCTGGTGCAGAGAAAGGTAAGACATTGGCTGTGTGTGTGTCGGAGGCTTCTGAACATCACCTGGGCTTGAGCACCGGTTCCGAAGCAAATTGTCCATTCCTAGTTATAAGTCACTTGTCCAGGGGTTACCATAGCTACATGTCCAAATAATATCTGCACGCAGAGCAGCATCAGTGGGATAATGATCAGTGTCTGACTCATTCTAGCCCCATAAAGTGGAAACAGCTGGAAGGGCAGAGAGCAGTCTTGATAGCAGAAAAAGAGAGAGTAGTTTATGAAGAAGGAACTAAGCAGCTTGGGAGCTATCAAATTCCTCCCTCCCCTGCTACATTTCAATTTCTAAACATTGGCAACAAAATCACAGATATCTGGGAGTGACACGTAATGCGCTTCGGGCGTTAGAATCTGCGATGGCCCACAGATGTGAGCCTATTTGATATACAAGATTGATATTGGCTCCAGAGTGCTTGAGCAGCATTAGACAGGAAATGGCAATTGGAAGTTAGATGCTTAAATTTTACCAGCCCATCCATGTCCTGTATTGAGTTTAATCTTGGCAGAGAATATGAGGGAAATATCTCTACTTACCTCAAACTGTTGAAATGCCATTTTTCCCATTTCTTAACACTTTCAGCCATTCTGCCTATGTCATGGGTGTCAGGTGTAAAAGTACAGGACCAAAGGAGCATTAAGGGCTGTTATTATAATTCCCACTATCTTTTGAAGATCATAATCCATTCTTTTCAAAGCAGTTGTTTGGATGGTGACGAATGCCAGGATTGTTGCCTGGGGTGGTGTGAATGTGTTGCCTTTTGGTATTTGTTCACACTCAGGTATGCTTATGAAAAATACACACAATACAGTTTTGAGACAGGGATATGTAAAGGATAAGGATGAATATTATAGACTCTGTGGATACGGAGTATTTTGTCGACTGCAGTTATGTCTTGTGTTGCCTTTCAGTGCTGACACTTGCCTACTGCTCCATGTTTAGGATATCCATAGCATCCTAGGAAATGAGCAGCACATTGAAGACCAGTAGGGTCAAAGTGATTATAAGATAGGAGCAGGTAATTAAGATCATATATGAATTGCTACCCACACCCAGCTGCCTTGATGCCTTAAGCACATCTGATCTCGCCCAATTTTGGAAGCTAAGCAGGGTCGGCCCTGGTTAGTACTTGGATGGGAGACCACCAGGGAATACCAGGTGTTGTAGGCGCCTGGAGTAGGAACTGGCAAACCACTCCAGTATTCCTGCCAAGAAAACTCCATGGTCATGGGGTCACAAAGAGTCGGTCACAACTGTAACGGCACAACACCCCCCCCCCACACACAGTTAGTTATAGTCAGAAGTTGCAATACCCTAAATGAGAATACTGTACTGCTTTCTCCATATAAGAACACAGCCAGGACTAGGTTGGTGGCAATTAAGCTCAGTGGCAGACTACAGAAGACCGTGGCCTGCCAGTTTCCATATTATTAGCTGTGGAGATGACAAAAGGAATGGCTCTCTTTCCCTAAATCATGATTCACAGTGTTTTTATACCAGGCCCTACATTGATCTATTTCATAGAATTTATTAATGCCTTTAATGTCTATGACCCTAAGTTAAGTTTAAGTAATTACTTTAAGCCATATGCCCCACCTTTCTCTCATGGTCCTATTTCCCATTAAATTTTAGTTGTAATTAATTTTCTTTTCCTTCTCTTATTCAGGATCTTTATGCCCATTAGAATTTATTTTGGGGTTTTCTTTAACTTCTTTTGTTTTTTATCTTATTACTTACCATTTCTTTGATTTATGTTTACATATTACATCTCAGGGTGCATGGGAAAGCAATTACCACAAAGCGGGGGGGGGGGGAGAGACCATTGCCTATCTGAGTGATCACAGGCTATGTTAGGTATGCCACAGGAGCAGCATCTTTGAGATCTATGAGAACAGGGTTCAGATGTTTGAAAGCTGTGCCCTATTCTGATGTTGCTACCTCCTGTCGGATGCAAGGTACCTAGCTCAATTGGCCCTCCACTCTATCCTTGGTACTTTTAAATGCCAGGTCCACTGCAAATAAAACCCAACTCATCCAGGATTTGATCCTGGATGAAAAGGTGGACCTGGCTTGTGACATCAAGACCTGGGTGGGCATGGAAGGAGGTCCAACAATCTCCTTCATTTGCCCACCTGTGTATTCTATCTTGCACCAGGGTAGACTGGCGGGAAGGGGTGTGTGTGTGGGGGGGGTAACCATTGTGTATAAAAATTGTACTGGTGTACCACCTTGGGGTCTGTCAGGCTCTCCCCAGACATATAGTTCTGGCCAACCTATGTGCAATACCAGGTATTGAGGCCCTTCATGTGTCTTTTGGGCTGGCCCCCTTGTTGGATCTTCAAGAAAAATTAGTGATTTTAACTGTTATGTGGCCTTATTGACTGTCCGTTAGCTTATCTACCACGCTCCCTGTGACCCAGGGCCATCCCTTCCATAGCTGGCGTCCTTCATCTCCATGGATTGTTTGCAAGGGAATAAGCCAGGCTAGGTGATAACAGGTTCCCTGCTGGGAGGGGTCCATGGGTCCATGTTCTGCTTGGATCCCTCCAATCCTGAGGAATGGGTACATGTTCAGGTGGCCCAGGAGGGTTGGAAGAGAGGTACACCTCTCTTCCAACCCACCCAGCTGCATGGACATATACCCGCCCGGTCCTCCTCCTCTTCACCGGAGTCTCAGCATTCCTCCCCCACCGGCTGCTCTCTGCATTCCTCCCCAAGAGCTGATTTTGACAGTTCCAACCTGTCAAAGTCAGCTGTCTGGCGTGGCTGCGGAAAGCAGCCTTTTGCTGCCCTTGATTGAGGGGGTTGAGACAGCCTTCCCATAGGAATGCATTAAAACCTAATTAATCCATAGGGAATGGATTAATTGATTCTCAATGCATTCCTATGAGAAACAGTGCCTCGTAAGACAATTTTTTCATAAGACAAATTGACCCGTAGAGCGAATTAGATTTATCTTATGAGGCACCACTGTATCTGTATTTTTAATCCGTTTATTTTATGTTGTAAACCATCCAGAGTGGCTTTCTGCCAGATAAGCAGTATATTATTATTATTATTATTATTATTATTATTATTATTATTATTATTATTATTATTATTATTATTATTATTATTATTATTATTATTATTATTCACTCAATTTTGAAAACTGACCCACCATTAATTAGCTTTGGGTAAATTTAGATCTTCATCTTGAGCTTCACCATTCTGTAATGTCCTCCCAAGCCTTTCTTGCAAGATAGCAAAGCAAGAGGAGCTACATGGAGAAACAAGATCCAAAACCAAGTGCCTAAGTTAATGGCTATGCTTGGATTATACTAAACATGTTCCTGACAGAAACCACTTATTTGCCAGATTGCCATTCCACCCCTCCCTTTGGATATCTGGGCACAAGTGAGTCTCAGTGACACAAATATTCTCATTCACACATGCTGGTGTGATTGCAGACCTGCTCCCCCCCCTTTTTTTTTTTTGCAGATACAGAGTTAGGGAGACTGTAGCTTGTGGAATATTAGGAGGAAACACATTTTTTTCTCTGCTACCTGGTATATAGTGAGAAATATACTTTATAATTTATCTGTAAATGAATTAATAGATACATTAGAGAATATGTGCAGAGGAGCACGGGAGGAAGGAAGTTTGGGGTTTATAGGGTTATGTACACAATGGCTTGGTTTCTGAGATTGCTCACAGCTTGGCATTAAGATGATGAATGGAACCACATGGTTCTTTTGAAGCTGAGCTTATTTGAGTAAGTATATAATGGTGTGTTTAAGTTCTTAACAGCTGGCAATAAAATCTTCAATTGTTCTATAAAATTGTCATCTAGATATATTGTGCAATTCAGCCCTTTGATGAAACAAGTGACTTTGTATTCAGATAAGGGCACAGTTACATGTCAAAAACCTCCCCCCCCCAATATTTTTAAACTGGGTTTTGCATTCTTGAAATTGATTTTAAAAAATTCTGACTGCACAATGCATAGGGAAGTCTGGTACTTTTTTGTTATTATTCTTGTGTTAGAAAGTAGCAAAGTAAAGTGTTCTGCTTATATACCACCCTATAGTGCTTAAAACACTCTCTGGGTAGTTTAGAATTTTAATTATGCAGGCTACACATTGCCCCCCCCAACGAGATGGGTACTCCTTTTACTGAGCTTGGAAGAATGGAAGGCTGAGTGAACCTTGAGCCTGCTACCTGGAATTGAACCTCAGGTCATGAACACAGTTTTTAGCTGCAGCGTGGCAATTTTACCACTGCGCCATGAGACTCCAAATATTTTACTTGGCTGCAAGTTGTTTATTTCAAATCACTTGTGGAAATGATATCTGAAGTTTTGTTGTTAATAGTAGAAGTTGTTTGCTTTGATGCTGGTTTTTAAAGTTGTCGGGAAGAGGAAGCTTGTCCTATGTAGGACAATAGGTGTTAGCCATTGTATTGTGATGGAGGGATTAAGAAGTTTCATTGCAACCAAGGGCGGCAACAATCCTTCTATGTGGTTGATGGGTGTCATTAGCTGCTCTGTTGTGTGAACTGATCACTGGTGCTTGTGGCTGGGTGGGAATCATGACTACAATACAATGGCTAACACCTATTATGCTACATATGAAAAATTGGTGGGTTTAATATGTCAGTATGATAGTTTTAAAGTCACAGGCTTTTTTTCCTTGTAAAATTTAGCAGTCCTTGGGTGCTATCATGAAAATAAATGATCTGACCAAATATGCTTGATTGGTAGCCAAGCAGGGAGAAGGAATATGTACAAAACAAGCACTGGAAGAGATGAATAATATGTGGTACTTTTATAATGCACTGGCTAAAGAAAATCAGATTGTGGTAGAGCTCAGTTATTTTATAATTGACTTACATCAGTACAGAATGGTTGGGAGATCAAAGCAATGTGTACAACATACAAAGGCCTAGTTGGCAGTGTCCATAACACAATGAAATAGTGAGCTAACAGCACCACGTATTGTTTACACATAAAACAAACAACTAGGAACAGTAATAATAGCATAAAGGTAAAGGTTCCCCCTGCACTTGCATGCTAGTCATGTTTGACTCTAGGGACGGTGCTCATCTCTGTTTCCAAGCCAAAGAGCCAATGTTGTGCAAGTCTGTGGCCATGTGGCTGGCATGGCTGAATGCATTTCTGCGCATGGACACTGTTTACCTTCCGGCTTTTTATGGTGTTACAAATTTTTCTACTTTCATTTACATGCTTTGGAACTGCTAGGTTGGCAGGAGCTGGGGTTAACAGTGGGACCTCAATCCACTGCATGGCACCCGGGATTCAAACCTCCAAGGTGCCAACTTTGCAGTTGACAAATGACATACAATATTTTGGATGATATAATCTGTAGTACATAATCTATCAACTACAATAGTCATGATGGGACTTGAAAGTTGCCTGTCCTCGTAACATGTCAGTTTGTTTCTAAGATCATTATTAAGGGGGACCATATAATCTTATACAATAGATCAGAATTATATTTCAAGGAATTTCATGGTAAAGGTCACATTGTCAAGCAAATGTATTCATAAACTTTTCATATTCCACCTTGAGCATACAGATAGCGTTCCAATTAAATGGGGCTCCTTCTTCTGCCAAAGAACATGATGTTACTTTGATTTCCCATTGTAAAATATAGAAAATAATTGGATGTATTTACATTTGTTGTAGATTTGTTGTAGACTTACACAGTGGTAGTAAACTGCAACTGAAATGACTCTGTTTCCATTTGCCCTATTTCTGTGAAACAAATAAACAAAATAACACAGGACTTGTTTAAATGAATGCCTACTATAATGTAAAAACATAGTGATACTTGGTTGACGACTCCTATGACTATTGTAGAATGAAGGCTTAGAACAGGGGCAGAGAAGCCCTGTGGTGCTCTGCATGTTTTCGATCACAGCTTCCTGGCTGAAAGCTCAGCCCAGGCAGTGGCTGGTGGGTTAATTGTGGTCCAACATCATCTGGAAGATGATGGACAGGTTCACTAGCTCTGGATCAAAGTTTATGCAAAGCCTTTCTTGTGTCTTAACATGTTAAAAGCATAAATAGTTAAGTGGTTCACACAATAATTCCATACAGCTGTGTTAAAAAGCATTATGTATATTAACACAAAAGGAGCAAAGTGGTTTTAAGAAGTAATTGGTAGCATTATCTTCTGTGAAAGCAATATAACTGAAGTCTTAATTGGAGTTCTGTATCTAATTTCTTAATTTGAACATACATACTAACAGCTGCTGGAAGAACTTGTTTTATTACAGAATGTCACTTGAGGCTGAATTTTAACAAGACAATACGAAACAAATTGAACAGACAGCATTTTAATACTGTCGTGTTAATTCTCTGTGACTTGTATGGCTTGAATAAATTAACTATTTAAAGTAAATGCTTGAAGTTAAAAGACAAGTCTGGGGAGGGATGCATTTCAGGACAATTAAAGGATAAAGCTGGTTTCCTGAAATATAGATACCGTAAATTTTTATGAGTAAGTTTTCATGAGTAAAACCCAAGGACTCCTCTCAGAAGGCTTTCTGGAGCATTCTCCTTCTCTTGTGTTCAAATTCGGGCATGAGCTCTTTACTTGGACCTGTTTAATGATAAGGACTACTTAGAAAAAGTCCTAATTGGATTTCCAGCCTAATGATATTAACCACTGCCTTGGCTTAGCTCAGCTCTAATGCTTTTTCTGATTAAGATGCTATTAAATAACCAAAGAAGAGTCTGTGTGTGATTTGGTGAGAAAGTAAATATTTGTTTGTTATGCAAGTTAAATGGGCTCAAAATTTATATATGTCCTCTCTTGTGTATAGCTTTTATACAGAGCATGGAAACATTTCTGCACATTTGTGTTACTTGAAAACTGTAATTTGCTTCTCATGACTCACTGGATGGAGTGTAACTTATGTGTTGGTATTTAATTATTAAAGTTAAATGAAACCAAATGCCCTCAACCAGCATTCTGAAGTAAGTAGTGAACATTATCTGTAGCATGAAAAATCGAATTATGTTAATAGCCGTTGCATTCTTTTTTTCTATGTGGAGATGTACTTTCCATATCCCAAAAAAGTAAAATGTTGCAGGTAGGACTATTATGTCATGGACATCTTACCTCCAGGCTTTGAATTTTAAATATTTCAGCTGGGACGTTCGTTAGTAGTTTATCTAGCAAAAAAGCAAAAACAAACAAAAACAAAAACAAACCAAGAACAAAAACAAAATACCAAGTGCAGTAGTCCTTGTGGGCAATAGTCTTTATTAATAATAATTGCATGCTGTCAAGCCAGTTCTGACTTATGGTGACCCTTTTCTAGGTAGGGAATACACAGAGCGAGTTTACCATTCTTTTCTAGCTTCCCTGGAAATGTGCAGCTTGGTCAAAGCCGTATAACCTAGCCTTACTCACAGGAGGCACCGTGGGAAATTGAGCTGTGCCAGATATCTAAATCACTGTGCTATCCAGTCAGCTGTGATAACCTGTATTAGGCCATGGGGAAAAGGAAAAAAAGGAAAAAAAACCCTGAAGGTAGCTTTTGATTTGTACAGGTCTCCCATCTGACTGCAGCACCACAGTGCTGTGGATGGTGCAACCGCATAAAAGGCAGGGTGCTTTGTTAAAAGTAAGTTTCAAAATGGGAGCTGCAGCTTTATGTCAGAACTGGACCGGTTACCAAAGTGAACCTTCAAGTTAATTTATGGATTTTTTCTGATAGGTTAACTTTGCTGGTTTCATTGCTGATGATGAAGTCTTAGGGGCCAGAAATGTGAAGCCTCCTTGCAATTGGAGAGAAACCACTGTTTATTTAATGCAGTATGATCAGATTCTGGCTGGGCATGAGTTAACAGAAATAAAATTAGGTTAGAGTAGTAAGGATTGCTCTGCTGTTCTGAGATTATTGTAAGATAGTGCAATGAATTTCAGCAGTCGTATCTGGGGAATGATTCAAGCACTGTTACCTGTTGCTAAGTATCTACCTGTTAGCTTAACCTGGGGTGATGGATAATGCTTGGTTGGCTTTCAGTTTGGTCCCTAGAATAACTGAGTTTTTGTGGCTCTTGGTTTACGTGCATCTTCTTAAAATTTTGAATTCAGAAAACTGGACTCTCCTTAAAGTCAAACTGCAGGTTTCAATACTCATAAGGCTACCTGTGTATATTTAGACCTCTTTGTTTCTCTGTGTGCAAACTGTGTTAAAAGACCAATATGCAGTTAAGTGCTGAAATGACTTAAATATGAGTTACAATTTTTTGTTTTCTCTTGTCTATCAAGGGCAAATGAAATAGTTCATAAATTGCACATTTAAAAAGATAGCTTAACTGCTTTGCATCCAGGAGAAAAATCACTCTAAAGGTGGGATTTTTCTCCTGGAATAGTATCTATCTATCTATCTGTCTATTTTATAGTATTTCATTTTTATACTGCCCAAGGGCCACTCTGGTTGATTTTGCTACAAAGGCACACAGTACTATGATAGAATAGCAATACAGCAGAAGAGAAAATAAAAAGTAATAAAATGCAAATAAATGCAAATAAATGAAACAGAATATATTAACTACATTTACATAAATAAACATTGAAAATGGTGGGATTGATCATATTAAGACTATATGAATTCATTTGACCCCGTGGTATAATATTTTGAAATGCCTGCCTGAATAACAGGGGTTTTACTGATTTAAAAAAAATTGTCAGGGAAGGGGCGAGAGGAACTAGAGGAGGAAGTTAATTCCACAGCTGAGGAGCCAGGTTTCTCCTTTTCTCCCTCCGGGCCTCAAGTTTAGCCTCCTCAACTGGCCTGCATGGGAAGTTTGTGAAGGACAGGCTGATCCAGTTGGAGGCAGGTGTGCCATCGAGGTCCAAAACTCTTTCTGGCTTTCTGGCTTAAAACCATTGCCTACAGTATGTCAATATTGCACCCAGTATAGATAACAGGAATGTAAAGTTCTTGTGAATCGCTGCACTGATTTGAGCATTTTTTTAACCTAAATCAGAGATAAACAGTAATATATTTGACTCACTAATAAATGGCCGTTGCATGTCAGCATACCCCAATGAGTCATGAAAGCCTGGAAATTATGGAAGTTGCCATAGCTAAAGGGCAAGGTGCCAGTCATATGCTTGGCCATGCACCCAATGTTAGCCAGCACATGTCAATTAGCTATAAATAGCAATAGCAACTTCAGTGATTCCTCTTGCATGTGCCTAGATAGTTTTTTGGCCACTGTCACCCCCAGAGGTGGTAGATCACGATAAGCCTTTCTTTACTACCAGTTTAGTTGGTTTTTTTGTTTTTTGTGGCCTGGAAATTTTGCTATGTCATATTTCCTTTCTGAAGCTTTCCAGATGCCAAAATGCACATAGTTAAGGATAAATTATAACTAACAACATTTTAAGAAACAGATGGCTAATTATTGAGGTAGGGAAAAGTTCTGCTGATCATAAAATCTATGCCTAAATAAAAATGCAATGTTGTTTTATCTGATTAATCTCAAATAAGATTAGGTAATTTGTTGTGTAGTTCTATCTTGCGAATGCTGAGTTAATTCTGTATTGGAGTATTCAGGCATATTTAATAATAAAGCAGCATAAAATTGTATTACCTTGAAAAACCAAATGGATTGCTGTTGCATGTTGCAGCTTTTCCACTGTTGCTTCATGGTTGTACAGGATAGTCCTGTTCTAGATCCAGATCACATTTCAGTGGGCAGAATGTATCTGCAAAGTTTCTAGCAATCAGTTTCTAATATGCTGGTGTTGAGCATCTTCATACTTAAAATTGACTTAGTTCCAGGCAGTTTTCTTGGTTTTTTTATGAGTCAAGGCCCAGCAATTCAGTCTTAAATATTTATTTCTACAGAACATTTAGTGCTCATTTTATTTTATTCTTTATTTTTTAGTGTTGAAATGTACGTTAACTCATGGCTTAGCTATTAATAATTTTGGAACATCTAGAGCAGTGATAGCGAACCTTTTAGAGACGGAGCGCCCAAACTGTGATTCAAAACCCACTAATTTTTCGGAAAGTGCCAGTACTGCAATTTAGCCTGAATACAGGTGGCTGTGAAGGGGTGATGTCCGGTGCCCATAGAAAGGGCTCTGAGTGCCCCCTTTGGCACCCGAGCCATAGGTTCGCCGACACCGGTCTAGAGGAAATGAGATGAGATTTGTTTTAGATCTAATTAAATGTAACAAGTAGCCGGAGAAATCACATTAGACTTTGTACTTCCAATAGTTCTCCTTATTTCATGTTGTCTTTGATCTATAAGCATATATATATATGGGCATCAAACAGCTCCAGTAGGGGGTATACATTTTAAACTTAATTTATATTACTGTAGAAGGCTATAAGATGCATTGGTATCTTAAGACACTACTAGACAAGTGCAGAATCCTGCCATTAATAGAACATTGGTGGAAATGTACATGAACAGTAGGCAGATGACAGGGCATAGCTGGAGGGCTTGCTACCTATTTTCCTTCCTTGAGAAAGGTCCAGCTTGTATGAGTGGTGGGCAATGCTGATACAAACTTTACTGCCAGTGTGTACCCCCAGGCACAGCAGACTCTGAGGCATTTGCCATGCTGGGAGAGATAAACTATTGGAAGGTTAATGGAGAGCTGTTATGACATGCTCTGGAAGTCCTAGTTTTCCTTTATAAGACCTAGCTAGGAGATACTTGTTGACATGGTATTGGTGGATTGTATATCTGAGTTGGACAGACTAATAATATTTATGCCATTTCCTTTATTGAGACAGGATTTGTAGTAAAGGTGCTTTAGTTAACTACAAGTAGCTATTCCCAGTTTTCTCAATGAACTATGATTATAAACATGCAGTCATATTAACAGTCTGCTTTCTTACATTTTGCTGTGTTTACTGGAGATTACTGTGTTTACTGACTGATTTCTTACAATTTCTATTTGGTTGATTTGTGATGTATTTATACTGTTAAAGGTGTTTATTTTCATGATGGGTTTACTTATTGTCCTTTTCTCATATACTGTTTCCTGATTTTTATTAATGGACTGATTATATCTGTTGCATTTCCTTTGCTTGTTTAAAGTAGGTTTTAAGGGTTTTTAAAGGGCTTTTGAAGTGCCAGAAATATGAAGGGGACATCTGAGATTTTCCTGTTCATGTAGAACAGGAACAGTAGTGGTTCACAAAAGTATGAAAAAAGAAAGAAGCACCACAAAAAAGAAACCAGAAGGAAATAAATATGAAAATTATCACTGTGCACATCTGTACTGCTTAGGACTCTACCTTGTACAAGATTTTATACTACTCAGAGTTGGGCTTTGATTGTTAGAGAGGTTATCCCTTAAAACTCCCCAGTCCTGCTTCTGTTGGTATAGCCTTGTCCAGAACCTAAAATTACCTCTACTTTACTTTAAAGGGATATTAGGATGGCAATAGTTTGGGTGGTTTTATGAAGGCAACTTGGGAAAAGGAGGCTCTTAAACTGTTGTTCTATGTGAAGCTCTCATGACTGGGTTACACACTTAAGGATATTTTGAGCTATAAATAAATACGAATATTCAGAACTACAACATACACACCCTTTTGGGAATAGTAGTGATATCTGTTATACAGTAGTGTACATGGATCCAACATTCCAGGAGATGTGTGCATGCAAACCTCTGCCCCCTTCTACGGTGTATGTTTAGGCTACTGCCAGCTTTTCAGCAGTCATTTTCCTTCACTTGCTCCCTCCGAATAACTTTATGTGTTTATTGGCACTGTCAAACATCCTCATACTGCTCATTCTGCTTGTAGCCAGGTTGAGCCTCCCCTTTCCCCAAAGGCCCATTTCTTTCTTCATCTCAGGCTATTTGGGGGCAGTGAGTCATTCCTCCCTCAATGGCCATTGTTCCTACACTCCCATGTCATTATGTAGGGGCGAGGAAAGGTTGCTTCTGATATATGAAAGGGGAAGAAGGTGCTCCTATACACTGGCCCCAGGAGGCCAGGAGGCCCTAGTTCTGCTGCTGCTGCTGCATACCAGCTAATTACATCAGGCTGTTAGAAACACCCGGTTAATATATTCTGCCTCTTAGTGACTCGCCAAATATTTAGAAAGGTCACTGAAAGGTTTGGAAATATATTTTTAGGACTTGCTCAGGGCTTATGTCTTAGGAAAGATCCTGGTGTTTGGGAAACTTTCCCTCCACACCAGCTGGAAGTCATGCCCTTCCCTTAATTCCTTAATGTGTTGCGCTCTCTCAGTGATGTACACATGTAAAATGTATTTTGTAATAGGTGAATAATATAACTCTAAAACGCAAATAATAGATAAGTTGTGATAATGGTCTTTTAAAATTTTAAGCAGCCGTTTGTGGCAATATCAATACTGTACAGTAATAAGCATTCAATATTAACAGCAAAAGATAACATTTGATATTGATTATTGACCACAGACAAAATAGTACAGTAGTATAGATCAAGGAGGTTTCTTAATGTTGTAAGCATGTGTCTGAAGTTAAAATAGTAATTCCTGTTAAAAAAATCCCTTTGAAGCTGAGGTCAAAGAGATAGATGATAGACCAATATTATCTAAATGGGGTTTTCAATGACTCAATTTAAGGACTGGGGCCTGTTAGGGATCGGCACAAAACAAAAAACGAAATGTTTTTTTTTGTCATGTAATTATGTAACAAAATGAAACAAAATGAAATGACATGAAGAAGCAGCATTTCATTACAGACGAAATGAAATGGTGTTTTTTTGTTCAAATGAACCATTTTGTTCCATCTGTATGCCACTTTGGGGAGGGAAAAAGTTGTTTTAAAAAGCTCCTGGCTTTTTAAAAAAACTTTTTCCCTCCCCCAAGCCCCGTGCACCAGCTGATCCGTGTTTTAAGGGTGGGGGAAAAGTTTTTTTTCCCACACCCCAAAGTGGCTTACAGATGGAACGAAATGGTTCATTTGAACACACACACAAAAAAAAAAATTCCCCACCTCCAGTGCCAATCAGCTGGCAGGTGGGGCTTGGGGGGGAGTTAAAAAAAAGCCCAGGGCTTTTTTAAAAAACTTTCCCCCTCACCACTTTTCAGCCTCCCCACAAACCATTTCGTTAGTGGTTTGTTTTGTACGATTTAAAAATAATTGTATGAAACGAAACAAAAAAAAAGAAGTCCAGTAGCCATGTCAACTCCCATTTTGTGTGGGGGGGGGGTGGGGGGGGGGACACACCAATGGAAATGAAACAAAACACATTTTTTTGTTTTGTGCCCCTCCCTACTGCCTGTTTCCAAACATTTTTGCTTTGATTTCATGTGTACCTGTTGCAACTCTCCTCAGTCGTTTGCTCATATGCTCTTGAAGCTCCTATCTTTGTATGGCTCTCAGCAGTCCAGTTCCATTGTCATGTAAGAGCTCGGAAAGCTATTTTAAAAGTAACTAAATATAGTGCCATGTACCACCATGTACCCCAGTAATAGTTTCAATTTGTTAAATCTGACTTTATGTTTCAGTAGCGAAAATGGTTATTTTCAAAAAGAATCATTTGTCTGTATTCTACCACATTAGAGATGTAAAATATCCGGAAATTTTGAAACTTGGAAAAACCCCATACCCCCCCCCAATCATTTTTGGAAATTTTCAGAAAAAAATGAAAAAAATTGCTACAGCTTGAAAGTCATTCTATTACTTTAGGAACATAAAATATGACTATGGACATTTTGACTGGGCATAAAATTATCACAACTAGCATATTAAAAATAGTATATCCAAACAATTATTACAAAAATAATTTATTTTTTAAATAATATTTATTTGTAATTATAAGTAACAGATGGAGTAACAATCTGTTTACTAGTTTATGTGGAACACAAATCTATCTACAATTCATATTTCCTTTCCATAGTATTAAATAAAAATAAAATAAAAACACATTCGCATAAAAAGAATTGAAGAGGGGGGGAAAAATGTATAGAAGGAAGTGGGACTAAGTTTCAATGAATAGGCATGAAATTTAATCAGAATCATTTTTGTTGCTGTGTATTTTCTTCCAGTGCTTTGAACCAAACACACCCACCCACATGCAAAAACAAAAGTGAAACCTTTTCCTATAACAGCACCTATTTTCTTCCTAAAGAAAGGAATACATCTTGTTCTTGCCTTGGAGAGTTCAGTTTATAACCTAGGACTGGCTTGTCCTTGAATTTTTTATTCATTTTGTTATTCATTATTCATTTTGTTATGAATGAAACGAATAACGAATCGACCCATCAAAAAAAAACAAATGGAAATTTCAGTTTCATTAGCTTTGTTTTTCATTTTCCCATAGGAATGCACTGAAGCAATGCATTCCTATGGGGAAAATCTGGTGGTTCCCCCCCCAATGCACCCGATTGGCAGCAGGGGGAGGGGGAACTGCAGGCTTTTTCCCCTGCCAAAGCCACCACTGATCATCTGGAGCACAGGGCTTCGGCTGTTTTGAAAGCCCTCAATTTCCCCCACCTGATCACCGCGATAGGAGATTAAAAAAACAAAAAATAAAGATAAAGATACAAAAAAAAATTAAAAACTGCACCGACCTGGCTTGTGGGCCCGCGGGTCAGTGCGAAATAAAAATAAAATTAAAAAATTAAAAAGTGCCAACCTGGCCCATGGGCCAGCTGGTCGGTGAGAGATAAAAATACAATAAAATTAAAAAATTAAAAAACACGCTGACCTGGTAAACAAGTATTCCCTTCTACTATTCTCAGAGGTGCATTTGCATGCCTGCTTGGTGTGCATGCATATGTATCCCAAGAATTGTGGCAGGAACACTTTGTTGACCAGGAAAAGAACATGCCAAAATTTATAATTTGACTTATGCTAAGTAGCAGCAATGTGGTCATTAAGTCATAGAGTAACTTAGTTATAGTTATTTAAGTACAAGTAACTTGTTATCTGTAATGGCTTGCTTCCATAGTATTGTGGTATCTAGATGTTTATAGTGCCATTGGCCTGTTTCAGACCTCACAGCCAAGCCATGACTTAGCATTCAGGTAGGATGGGTGTTGCAGGTTTATGCATTCCTCTTCCATTTCCTGACTGAGACAATTGTAGTTTACCACAGTATCAAAATTGAACAAAATAGGCTTACCTATTTACCTGGTTGATGCTGCTCATAATTTCCTCTGTATCCAAACTGGAAGGCATGATTTGAAAATTTTTTGGAAGGCTTAGCCAACTAAATTAAGTTCTGTACCTCTAAATTTTCAGAGTATGTATGCATGCCAAATATCTATGATGCCTTTCAATCCAATGGCTTGAAATATAAACTAATTAAAACTGATAAAATCCAGAGCAATATTATTAGTAAATGAAAACCAGACTAAAATACAGCAGCCTTATTGGTTGTATACAGCAGTGTAAGTGCAGTGATGCCGATTACAGTGGCAAACTTCCACTAGTTGACACGTTATTCCTTGTTATGCACCAGTTGCATAATACAGATGCTGACTTGTTAGCTAGCAACAATTCCTCAGTTTATACCATTGCACTTATTATGCCATTGTAAATCAACAAACTACTGCAAACAAATAACAGTATCAAGTACTGTACTGTAATTCATTCCTATCCAGCTCAATTTTAACAGAGTCAGTGTTCCTTCTAAGGTGCTGTATTGACACAGTGCAGCTAGGGTCAATACCTGTTTAGTTCTGGGTTTCAGATGTAACCTTGTCCCCCCACCCCACCCCCACTGATGGGTGAAGGTCCCATGCAGCCAAGATGAAAATTAAAAGGGCATGTTGAATAGAACAGACTAAAAATGCTTATGAAACCAATAACCAAAAGGATAGGATTTTTAAGGTATGCTAATTGGTCTTTGCATAGATTTCATATCCAACATACTTAAGATTAGGACAAGCTCTTTGAATCAAAAGGGCTTTCTCAATTAAAGAGCCAAGTTCTGATGACTGATTTTTATTTCTGTAGTTCAAATTAATATGTGCTTTTGTTGTAATGCATGGATTGTGTACCACCTGGAAAACCACCAAGATTCTTTTACCCAGCAAGGTTTTTTGCTTGCTGACATTCTTGGTGATTCAGCAGTGTTGTGGGGGACTTAAGGAATAGGTAGATTATTTGTGCATCACCTAAGTTCTCTGTGTTATCATTCAGAAAACGATGTAAGAATAAGTGAACAATAATTAGTCTTTGTAGATGGGATCTTCTGGCAGGTAGAAGTCCAAAGGTTCTCTGTGTTGTTTTCAGTTCATACATTGTGTGCTTCCGATAGGTCATAGTTTCTGTAGGGACACAGACTCCCCCTGCTGATATTATGTGTCCTGTTGCCCTTCTGTGGCACAGCCTACCTTGCCTGGAAGGGATCACTTGAAGGGATAAGTACAGACTTGGTGATATTGCATAATTTGTGATGCATATACAGTAGGACCCCCATATCCACTGATTCATTATCCACTGATTCAGTTATCCACAGTTGGCAGACGAAAAAAAATTAAATAATTCAGCAGCCACAAAGCAAGCTATTGTCACAAATACCATCTGTAAAGCAAGCTACTGTCTCAAAACAGCAGTCATAAAGCAAGCTACTGTCAGGAAACAGCAGCTTGGGGGTGGGTGGGCAGGCGTTCTCTCTTATCTACAGTTTTCATTATCCACGGGAAGGCCTGGAACAATCCCCAGCGGATACCGGGGTCCTACTGTATGCAGATTATGACATTGGCCTTTTCTTCCATGTCAGATTTTATTATTATTGGCAAGGTAGCCAGTTTTCTATTTCCCCTCAGTGTTGTGGTATTGTGGTGCATGTTGTACACTTGCTATTTTCTTCCCATGCACTCTAGTGATACATGCAGTTGCACTGCTTCTAATAGCTCCTGCTCCATTGAGTCTTGAACAAACTTCAATGAATTACTGTGTGCAGGCATGCTACAGTAGCTTAAACTTGGCTACCATTATAACACAGATACGTGACTTTGATAAATTAACATCAAAGCAAAGCTACCTCCTCACTGGAGGAGGATAGAAGCCAGTGTCAAAAGTGCTGCTTCAGATACACTGAAAAACACACACCACATGTTTGTGAGCTAATGATGTGCTGTTTAGTTTACCCACCAGTCAAGCCCATGTCAACAAGAGGGTTCAAGCTGGGCATAACCGTCTCTGTGAAGCAAGAGTTTCTGCCACTTTGGTAAGCAGAAGAATGACAGAATGACCAAGGTACAAATTGAAGTACTGTATTAAAGGAGTCAGCAGGGAATACGTTCCCACGCCCTTAGCAAACTTGAAAAGAGAGTACACCTGAGTTCAGCTATGCCCCATTATTGAGCTCCATCTGCTCATAGCTGTAAGGATTTTAGATGAATGGAGGTTTTCACATTTAACAGGCAGCAGGAAATCTGACTCATTTTTTTAAAGCATGGAGGTAGGTTAGACACATCATGTCATGGGTTTTAGGATTAAAAGACTTAAGCAGCTTTTGTAAACTGCATCAAATACACAGGACTTCATCAGTGGACATTAAAAGCAAAAAGTAATAGTAGGTTTAGCAGAGTTAAATTTGGGTACATTTCACTTATGACTTGCTTGCTAATGAATTTTTTTAAAATTTAGTCTCTTGAACCTTTATGTGGCTTCTAGAGATGGGCAGGAAACGAAAAATGAAAAACTCTTTGGGTTACAAAACAAAATGAAATGCCATTTTTTCCACTAGGAATGAAACAATTTGTCCTAGAGGAACTAAAACCACAGGGTAGCTTCTTTGTACTCTTCCCTGTAAGCCCCCAAATTTGTAGAGGGTTGGCATTTAGGAGGCTGAGTTATTAAACTCCAAAGTACTCCAATAACTCCTTTTAATACCCCAGGAGAAAAACATTCTAATTGAGTCAGGAGGCCGCTAATAGCCCCCCCTTTGGTGAGCGATTAACAGCTTCCCAACTCAATTACAGAGAAGAGTCCAAAAAAGCTACCCTGTGATTTTGGTGCTCTAGCACCCAGGGAAGCCATTATATAATGTTTCGTTTCATTCTGAAATTGTTAGAAACAAAACTACTAAAGAAACAAAACAAAACACTATATTTTCGTTTCGTGCCCATCTCTAGTTTCTTCCTTATTTCTTTAGATGCATGCATGACTTAAGAAACAGGACTATGTCTTAACATGAACCCTTTTTATACACTCATTCTTGTAATTCTATCTTCTGTGTTTAAGTAAGGAGCCTGAGTTGAACTGAAAGAAGAGTTGGCAGTTGTAGGAAAAGATTTTTGGCTGAAAATATTACAACTTCCTAGTTCCATTCCACACAGATTTCCTGTTTCAGAGAAAAACATGTTGGTGAACTTTGTCTTTCTGGTGGTCAAGTGTACTTCTATTTGCATATAAATTATCCAGATAATTGCCTTGTGTAGCATTTATAACATCTGCCCCCTCTCCCACCCGTTCATTGGCTTACATGAAATGGTGCTACCTTACTTTGCCCCATGCATCCTAATGCCATGGTATCTGGCCTTAAATGGATCTCATGCAGTGAACTAAAATCATAATCAGTCATTCAGCACGATCAGGCATGTTTATCCCTAGATGTACACAGAATATAAGGGTGGTTCCATATTTATGTTACTAATACAGAAAATACAGGCTTTAATTCTCTTGGACCTGGTACTCTGTGAAGATTCAAATATTGGCCACGAAGTGAGTTTTATCAACTTTGGATGGTTGCCTAGTTATACCTCCACCTGCATAAAAATGCCTAGTAACAGTGCTTCATGCATTGGTAAAATCAAACATAGACTACTGTAAGGTGTTCTATGCGGGGCTGCCCTTGAAAACATTATGGAAACTTTTGCAGGTCCAAAATGCGATGGCCAGGCTGATTTACAGGGATTAGTAAATTCAGTCATATATCCCTAGTCTAGGTGATGGCTATGCCCTATAAATTTGTTTAAGGGTTTAGATCTTGATACTTGTTGGAATTGGAAATCACCAGTTCACCTACTCTTTTCATTTTGCTAAAAGTGCCCCTTCCCGAGGGAGCGGGGGAAGCAGATTCCAGCAAAAAGAATGAAATATAGAGAAAATTTGTCTTCCCATACTGCTGAGTTAGCTGGCTTTGACTCTAAGAGTTCCTTTTCTCCACTGTGGTCAGAAACATGCCATTAGTTTCAGCCAAAAGAGGAGGTGTAAAAAAGCCCAGCGCTATTTAATGACTCATGATTCCAATCTGGCCACGCACTAGCTGCTTTGTTTTCATTTCAAATAGCACAACAAGAAGTCATATCTTAAAGATAACATAAATTCAGTAAAGTTCGTTTGATGGCTGCTCTAGCACCTAGCCCATAGCACCTTGCATTCAGAGGCACACGGACATCCACAGCTAATGTTGATCAAGGAGACTGAAACCTTTTCCCCAGTCCTTGCTGCAGCAAGTAGTGTTGCATCAACTTGCATGCAGAATACCAAAGCCTGTGGTAGCATAGTAGACACTGTAACAAATGTTATGTCAAAAAGGTGTGGGGATGTTTGGAAAAAGAAATATAATTCTGCAGGTTCAGAGCCAACCTTTGACTTGTGCGCAGTCTGTGACTTTGCAGCCACTGAATAGTCTCCCTTGCATCCAGTGAAATGTTCCCAGCTGTGCTGAGCCAAATACCTCTGGGAAGCTTCCAAGAAAAGCAGTGATGGCAACAATCCTTTCCTACTATATGTCACCCGCCTCAATAGCCAATGGGGGACATCTGGCCCTCGAGATATTTTGGACGTAGTTAAATACTGGCTCTTGAGTTCTTTCTCTTCTGCTATGATCAGGATTCAATTCATTTCTTCCAAAAGAGACGCTGGAAAAGGGACGGGGGAAGAGGAACCCCAGAAACACTCATCAGCATGGGCCAATGAGAACTCATGGTGGGAGCTGAAGCATAAAATGATGTGAGGACCAAAGTTCCTCACCTCTGATCCAAAGGATTGGATGGAGAAGCAAACGGGACTCCAACTACTAGAAGTTGCAGTAGACCCCCCCCTTTTTTTCTTGAGTGGTTTGATCCACATGTTTCCTTTTCATAGGATGCTGGGTCATAAATCTAATAAAAGAAACAAACATGAAGATTTTGTTTGAGTCACATGGTTGATGGTAGATCTGATTGGTGAGAAGAGCTTAATAAGCAGTTTGGATGGAAGAAGTTGTATCATGTGCCCCATTCTTTGAATGCTCTATCTGCCGGAAAGCTCTCATAATCAACATCATTATTTTCAGTTCCTGACTTCTTTTGGGAGCTTACTGCTCAAATTTCTTAGCAGCATCCCATGGAGATATAGGAACAACTTGGGCACCATTAGAATGAATAAAGTTTTTTCTCATATGGTTGGCGTTGAATTCAGGGCCTTCAGTTGCTTTAAATAGTGCTGTCTCAAACAAAAAATAAATAGAATTGTCTTGTTGTATTTCTCTAAACACAATGTAAATTAGGAGCAGATAAGGTCTTGGTTTAAAAGGTTATTGTATCTTGATGCTTATATTTTGCTAAAATTGAGTCCAAGATGGAGGGATGGATGCTTAGGGCAATGCTGGTGAGTTAAAACTCCATGCTAATGTTATATTTTGCCAGCTTTTGTGAGAGCCAGGCAAGCTCTTCTCCCTCCTGGTATACACTCTCGCTCTCTGAAGCATCAGACACACACATTTATTCCAACCTAACAGGTTCATTCAACCTTCCCTTGGGCTCAGATAACTGAATAGTTTTCCCCCTCTGGTTCCTCTACATCCCTCTTGGGTGTAGAACAAACATTAGAAACATCTCCCTGCAGGTTCCATGAAATAGGCCACAGGTAACGAAGCATCAGTCCTGCATTGTGCTGGTACCAGGTTCTGGCTTGTGGTCCATGGAGGCACTCCAGCTTGGTCCTTTACTCCCAATGTTTCTGATCCAGAGGGATTCTATGTACGGGAGGCATTTCCTATTACCTTTATTCAATCTTTCTCTTCCAAAGAAAGAGAAAGATTTCCCCTTTATGTCTCTCTCTCTCTTCTGTCTCACACCAATATGGAGGCTTCCAGGCTTCCTTGCTTCTTCATTCCCTCTATGCTGCCTCTCTTGGCAGCTTGAATGTAATCTACTTCACTCTCCAAGAGTCCTCTTTTACTACCTCAAAACAATCATCGTCCTCTTCTTCCTTCACCTCCTTCACCCAGCATTTTTTTTTGGGGGGGGGGGCATTTCCCCTACAGTTCCCAGCCAATCCTCTTTTGTCTGATTTCCTGCCAAAACCAACTGGTCCTCCTTTCTTGACCATTTCCCCCTATTTTCAAACTGACTCTCTAGCATCATTTCCTCAGGCCCCCTGTAACTGAGGGGACAGCATACCTACAAAACCCTCCTACTCCCACAGCTTTATAGTACCAAATATGCCCTCATTGCTTTCCGTAACACTATTTATAAGCCACTGGTTCCTTAAACACCATATTTTCAATTATCAACTGTTTGGTTAACAATCATATTTATCCTGGGGTTGGACAACTCTTCAGTGAACCTATAGTAAGAAGAGTATTGCAGGTGCCATCACAGCACACATACTGTGCAATTAACTGTCACACATAAATAGCACCACACATTCTTTTCTATTAAGCCTTTCATTTCAATGGGACTTCTAGTCAAGGAGTACTTAGGGACTGTTGGATTGCTCTATAAAAATGATTTTGGCTTTTAATGCCCTTTAGCTTTTGCTATTTGCATAATTGCCAGTTGATCTTTTGTGCTATATGGCTGTATCTGTGATTTTTATTTTATTTTATTTTATTGCTGAGCATTAATTCTGTTCTGAACACGCTGAAGCGGCACATTCATCCTACTGAGTAATAGCAGGCTGTCTAAACAGAGTGCTTAAAATAATTTCTAAATTTTTTTACCGTAATAGATCATTGTCTTAAAATAATTTAGGACCGAGGAAAAACTCCACTGGGCCCAGTTATGTTCAAGTACTGCTGAAAGGATTCTTTAGCCTCTGTCTTGGCAGATCAGCAGCATTATGAGATGTTTGAAGTGGTAAGATCCTTATTGTCTTGGGATGCTGGACACAGATCATTAGCATTCGTGTATAACGAAAGCAAAGCTGCCTAGGTGCCCTGATCTCACCTGATTTCGGAAGCTAAGCAGGGTCGGCCCTGGTTAATATTTGGATGGGAGACCTCCAGGAAATACTAGGTGCTGTAGGTACCTGGAGTAGGAACTGGCAAACCACTCCAGTATTCCTGCCAAGAAAACGCCATGGACACGGGGTCACTAAGAGTTGGTCATGACTCTAACGACGCAACATACATAACAAAAGCAAAACCCTACAACATTATGGCACCTTGAAGACTAACAGATTTATCATGGTATCAGTTTCATATCTATTGTCATTTAATAAAGTCTCAATAAAAGGTGAATCTGACAGGCTGTTGTCCTTTTTTCATTTATTTTAATACATAGTGTCACTGACTTCAGTGGGAAACAAGCCGGAAATGTTTGATAAACAAAAATGTTTGAGGCAGTATCTGTATAACACATAATAAAATAAATGATCCCAGTTACAAAGGATATTGCCAAAGTGATTCACTTTGTTTTGAATGTTAACTGGAGGGATTCTTCAGATTATATTAGCATGACAAATGAGCATGCTAAGTAGCGGAAAAGGTGGTGGTGGTGGGAAGTAGACAAAAAGTAACACTGCAAGTAATTATGTTTTCTAAACTAATTTCCATTGTAATTTTCCCTTTCTGGTAGTGGTCACCTGCTGGAGAAAATAATAGAATATAGTCTATTTATTTGTAGGCTAAAACACTCTTATGGTATGTAAATTCTGCCTCAGACCAGTGATGATAACAATGGCAGAGGAAGGTTTTGGTTGATCAAGACTTCCCCCTTTCTCCCATGGTTTGTCCAACTTTTGAGTAACTCATTTCATTACTAGGAGTTGTGAGACAGAACACGGAAGTAATTAAATACAGAAAATCTGCCCCTAATGGTAACGTCACCACTGTTCTGCAGGCCTAAACATTCTGGATTTTTTTAAATAAACCATTTTAAAGTGTTCTGGTTATCTTTTTGCCATTCCTCTGTGAGTGGTGTCCTGATTTCTAAAACATCCAGGTGGGGAAAAGAAATATGGAAAAGACCAACTTCTCAAAAGGGTGCTATGGTATAAAATTGCCACTTTAGACTTGAAATTCTAATGTCACCCTTCCAGATACATTGCAAAAGTGCACCAATGTTAGCACTGTGTTTCTATGCCACTGAAAATTTATTCCATTGTTATTCCTCTGTTTCAGAGGCCAAGGATTGGGGGAGGGGGAGAGTTTAAACATTCTCAATTCCTGCATGGTAGACCCAATTCAAATCTGAGCTTTTGCTTCACAGTACATATGTAATTAAGCAAATACTGTTGTTGAGAATTCAGCTTCATTATATTATGGCTGAGATCAAGGAACTGAAAGTGCTGTCAGTTTTTCCAACATTATCACTCGTTAGAAGATATCCTAGGATTTTCACACACACACACACACACACACACACACACACACACACACACAGAGAGAGAGAGAGAGAGAGAGAGAGAGAGAGAGAGAGAGAGAGAGAGAGAGAGAGAGAGAGCTTTTCTAATTATTTGTTCTCACTGAAGCCTCATATTTTTCTGAAAATCCATTCTTGACAGCTCTAGAATGGTCTCAATGGGTGAAGACACATGCATACATAAGTGCTTGTACATTTGACTCTGGATCCCAGCTGCTGGGCTTAACTATGTTCTTGCTGTTTCTCAATCCACAGATGGGTGTTATAAAATTAAATTATTGCAGTATTTGGGTTGGCTTTTATTGTGTACTTCCTTTAGCTCAAATAGTTCTCAGTGCACTTATGTTTAATGATTTTGTTAAAGCAGCACAGTATAAGTGTTTCTTTTTTACTGTTTCTTGAAGCTTCAGTTTCATTTCTGTGCCCTAAGCCAATGTATTGCACAAATATCAGAATGCATGAAATCACAGGGAAAATATACATCGACTTAGTTGAGGCTGTGCTCTGTAAATAGACTTCCATATCTTTACATAGTGTGTTCAGAAGTGTGGAATACACTAATACCTTGGTTTAAGAGCATTTTGCAAGACAAACAAATATTTCTCCTAAATTTTGCCTTGCTCAACAAGCAAAGTCTTGATATATAAGCACTGGAGCAGGTCACATGATCACAAGTGAGCCAATGTTGGCTCCCCCTCCCTCCTTCCCCCTGCTTGATTGTGGGTGATTGTCTGGAACGTTACATCTCAGGCAGTCTCCAAAGAAGAGGGAGGAGAGAGGTATAGAGGTCTCCCTTGTACCAACCAGGAACGTTTTCAAAGGAGAGTGCAGGTTAGGGATTTATTTTTCTTTATATTTATATTTTTATTTAATTTGTTTTCGACATCCTTTATTTTTCAAACCCTTTCTAGTCATCTGGCAGCTAGTTAAGTGTGTACAGGGCTACAAAGTGCCCTTTATTATTGTCACATTAAAAACACATAGTAAAATCAAGTTGTTAGTCCCAAGCAGAGCAGATTCTGCAGCCAGGTACCTAAACCATGGTGTGTATATGGACTTCTAGCCAACTACTTTTGTGAGTTTTGGCATTTTTTGTGTACAGTATGTGGTCAATGGGACCCCAAAACTAATCATCTGAGTTTCCATTATTTCTTACGGGGAAATTTGCTTTGTTATAAGAATGTTTTGGTTTACCAGCATGTTTCCGGAATGGATTATGCTTGTAAACCAAGGTGTTACTGTATGATCTTTTAGGGTTCAATAGCATGTAGAAATGTTTCCTGTTTAGAAACAGAAAATGTTCCCAGAGTGATGTGAAAGTTTGGAAACAGATTTTAAGGCAATTTATCTTGAAAGCCACTAGGATACACTTTTTAACACAAAGATTTCCTGTACAGTTTTATAAAAAAAGAGTCATGAGGCATCATTGAATTCTGAGTCTGTATTGCCAATGCTAAAGGACTGTGGGAGTTGTGGTCCAAAACATCTGGAGGGCCAAAGTTTGGACACCACTGGTTTAACAGGAAGTCTCATTTAAAATAGAAGTACTAAGCAACCCTCACTATTTTGACCAGTTGACACTGATACAGATGTTTTGTTTTCCTATCTCCTTCCCATGTCTATAAATGTGAACAGATCTATATGTGAACAGATACTTTTGAAAAAACTATTGGATCCTGACCTTGACTGCTCAGTAGTTAAGGTTTGTGATATTGGTTTAGTAGTCAGCTGAGATAACTGTCCCAAATTGAGCTTAGATACTCTTTGGTTCACTGATGTTGTAAGTTAGTGTTTGCAGTGGTCTGATCTAGACACTTTTGTTGACTGACTGTTTAAATCTTAGTCTAAGGACCAAGATCAGATAGCTTTTTTCAGTTAGAGATCTTCTGGAGCATTGCTTGAGGTCACGGGAAGTAAACAGATACAGTGGACCCTCATATAACAAAGGGTTTGTACAACATAAAAAATTCCGGAGATAGAGGAAATTTGCTTAACAGAATCACCTATGGGACGAGAATCTGTACAAGATAAAATGGTTGTGATTAGGGATTACTCCATTTTCAATGCATTCCTATGGGAAATTTGTATAAAGGAAAATTTGCTTAACAGAATTTCATTTAGAATGAATTAATTCCTTTATACAAGGTACCACTGTATGATGGTGACATTTTTTGTGATACAGATTTACAGCTTGGTTAAGGGTTCACATATCAGCTATGCAGGAGTAAGACATTTTAAGGGAGCCAAATGGCAGCACTTTGGTTGGACTATGATGAAACCTGAAACAGTATGAGTGTGCCATTTCATTTTCATTCTGGTTTGCAACCAAACTGTGGTGATTGATTGGCTTTGGCATATACTGTACAAGGAAACTTCAGTTTGCAGAGAAATCAGAAGTGATTGAGGAAATGGTAGTATACAGTAGAAGGTGGGGAGCATATCAGTCTGAGGTTTGTTACATTCCTATAAAGGCAAATAAAGGTTTAGCATTCTTGTTTGAATTAAACCCACTATTTGGGGAGTTAGGCTCTACTTTTATTTATGGTAACACTTGAGTCTTGTGAACAGAACTGGAAAAAAAAGTCAGACATTGTATACTTCTCTGCAGGAAACTAGTTTTTACTTTTCATTCCTAATAATGTTTACTGATTTTAACTCCCCACTGTTATTCAAGCAATATAGGACCAAAAGTATTTTTCATATATGTGCTTTTTATTATTTCCCGAAAATCGCAACTGGCAAATAATTTGTGTGAAATACCTTTGTTAAATGTATTTGGAAATATATAATCGCCCATGTAGGAAGCTTTTGAAATGGCGTTGGTTGGATATAAATTTGAAAAATAAATAACTATAATTTGCAATTCATAAATACATTGAACCATTCTTGTTTCCTCCTATAGCGCTCAAGGATTTAAGGAAGGCAAGGCATAGCTGATTTCGCAGCTCCTCAGTTTAATCAACAATAATGCTTTGGATGGCTTTTGTTGTAAATGTTTCTGATTATTTAGAATCTGTGAGGTTGATTTAATGATTCTAACAATACACAAACCAGTTTTTATTTTCTATCAACCATGACCGCTCTTGCTAGCTCAGAAATTTCATCTCCTACGAACATGATATCAGACAGGTGACCTGGGGGTAATGACAGTAATTACTTTTGCTTTAAGAGAAACTATTTTAACTTTCATTTGGTGTAGGAATAACTTGGTGGCTAACTATCTCTAGAATAATTTATATTAGTACAATAAATTCCTTTAATCCCTTTACTTTTTCATTGATGTAGAAAACAGCTTCTGGCATTAACAGTCTGGTGATTGAGCTTTTGCTGTGGTGCAGTGGTTAAATGCCTCTACTGCAGGTAATACTGTGCTCACGACCTGGGGTTCAACCCTAGGTAGCAGGCTCAAGGTTCACTCAGCCTTCCATCCTTCCGAGGTTGGTAAAATGTACCCAGCTTGCTTGGGGGGGGGATGTGTAGCCTGCATACTTAAAAAAAACCTGTCCAGAGACTACTTGAAGTGCTATGGGGTGGTATACAAGCAGAACACTTTGCTTTGCTTTTAGTAACATATATTAAGCTCTATACCAGGATCACTGGTTTGTGGAACTCTCTGCCAGAAGAAGTGGTGATGGCTGTCAGCCTTGACAGCTTTAAGAAAGGATTAGACAAGTTCATGGAGAACAAGGGTATCAGTGGCTATCATTATAAATACCTAAGGACAACCTCCAGGTTGGAGAGATAGGCAGGATATCTCTCAGTGCCATTTGCAGGGAATCGTAAGCAGGTGAAGACATCTGCTTGGGAATACCCTGAAGCAAACGAGGGTACTGAGCCACTGTGTGAGATAGAATGCTGGACTGGATGGGCTGTGAACTGTTCCAGCAAGGCTGCTCTTATGTTCTTGTGTTCTTTACATTCAGCAAAAACAAGATCTGGTGTTGACAGGACAGCCTTCTTGAATGAACAGTGCAAAGAAATAGAGGAAAACTATAGAAAAGGTGAAAAAACAGAGATCTGTTCAAGAAAATTGGAGTTATTAAAGGGGCAGTTTGTGCAAAGATGGATATGATAGAGGACAAAAATGGTAGGGATCTAACAGAAGCAGAAGACATCAACAGAAGCAGAAGATATCTGGATGTCCCAGATAACCGCTGACCTCGAGCCAGACATTCAGGAAAGTGAAGTCAAGTGGGCCTTAGAAAGCATTGCAAACAACAAGGCCAGTGGAGGTGATGGCATTCCAGTTGAACTATTTAAAATCTTAAAAGAGGGTGATGCAAATGTGCTACATGCAATATGTCAGCAAATTTGGAAAACTCAGCAGTGGCCAGAGGACTGTAAAAGAGTTTTGAACTAAATAATGATAATGGTTACATGCTATCAAGTCAATTCTGACTTACAGCTTTCTAGGGTTTTCTAGGTATAGCGTACTCAAGGGTGATTTACCATTTTCTTCTTCCACGGTTCCTTGAATATGCAGCCTTACCCAAGAGTATTCAGGCTGGCTCTTCTCATGGGAGAAACAGTGGGGAACTCTTCTCCCAGTCTCGGTCCCTTAGCTAGACACCTAAATGTGGACAGGAGGAGTAACCATGTAAACAGCTTCCCTACGCTTGCATGTCACCTATAATGTGCCTATTCCTGCATTCGTTTTGAGGTGGGTAATGCAGCGTGGAGTCTGCCAGAGGGCAAGTGATGTTTACATGATTTCCTTTCTGGTACAGTATTTAGGAAACAGGGTACTCCCTATTGCTTTACGGTTCAGTGCTTATTTTACACAAGCAAGTAATCCAGTCAAGAAACTGTGTGTAAGGAATAGGTGAGACCCCAGTCCAAATGACAGCTCACAAAATGCCAAGTCACATATTATTCTTTGGGAAGCCCAACAAAATGTCCATTTTACAGAAGGCAAACTAATGGACCTCGACTCTCCTCACCCATTTACAATGCATGGAACAGATGTGTGGGAAGTGTTTCATTTGCATTTGAAAATGCATTTTTAAATATATGCATATTGCATGGGTTTGCAAGTATTTCACTAAAGAGTTCTCTGTAGTTTTTGTGTAAATAAAAACATGAAATCATTGGTGGTGTCTAGGTTTTTGTGTCTGCTTCTGAATAAGTGCCTGGAAGAACAAAGCAGATTGCTAGGCTGAAGAGTAGAAGCCTTTCTCTTTTGTGTAGTGCTGTTGATGAATGTACCAAAGGTTGAAAACTGCCAATGTGCTTATTCACTCATAAAATTAATAATTTACTCCAGGCAAAATGTTTGTATAACTTTGTCATGCCACTTAAGTTTCAACATTGTTTTGTCCCCAGCCTCTGTATCCTTGTTGACAGTCAATACTATTATGGTCAAATATTAACAGTATGTTCAGAAAAGAATAATGAATATGCACTTATCTCTAAGCCAGATCATTCACATTTTTCAGGTCAAGGAGGGGGCATGAGAAAAAGATGAACCTCCCCATGTTTCTCATATGGGGAGGATAAAAATCCCAAACACAGGCAAACACATTGCTTGAGGAATGTCTGTAATGAAAAATAAAATAGAGGGGGTGGTGGAAGTTGAGAGAGTTAGAGAGAGTGGTTGCAAACATTTACTTGCTTCTCTACTATTCCCAGAATCTTCTAGGTCAGCGGTGGTGAACCTTCAGCACTCCAGATGTTTTGGACCACAACTCCCGCAGTCCTTTGTCAATGGCAATCTAGGCTTATAATTCTGGGAGTTGTGGTCCAAAACATCTGGAGTGCCGAAGGTTCGCTACCACTGTTATAGGTAGTATGGCCACTTGACATTGCTTCAGAAATGTCTGCAATGAAATGTCAAATAAAAAGAAATCAGAAGGTGAGAGAGTTGCAAAGATCTTAGCAAGGTTTTACGTCTTAATGATTTATTGATTTTTAAACGATCAGTGGTGGTGAACCTTTGGCACTCCAGATGTTTGGACTACAACTCTCATGGTCCTTTGTGATTGCGATCTAGTCTTGGAATTCTGGGGTGGTCCAAAGCATGTGGAGTGCCAAAGGTTTGCCACCACTTGTGTTTTATGCGGCTTTAAATATTTGTAAACCACCCTGAACCTTTACCTACAAATAAATAAATGTGTCTTGTAGTTGCAATTTTTATGTTTAAATATCTTCTTTTTAAAGTTACCTCATTTACTAAATATGCACATTTGTACATAAAATGTTGAGTGGAATCTTTTACAGTACAGTGGACCCTTGTATAACAAACGGTTTGTATAACATAAAATTTGTACAACATAAAGAATTCCAGAGATAGGGGAAATTTGCTTAACATAATCGCCTATGGGGTGAATCTGTAAAAATGGGATCACTCTGTTTTCAATGCATTCCTATGGGAATTTGTATAAAGGAAAATTTGCTTAACATAATTTCATTTGGAACGAATTAATTCCTTTATACAAGCTACACTTGACCGCTTCCCTGTCAATAAATTTTCCAAAGGTTGGAGCAGACATATTATGAATCTTGATTTTTGAGTATTTATAAACTACATAGAGCTATATAAATATACATATTTAAATTGTTCATGAAATAGATGGTGGTAGGTTAGATTACCAGCAAAGACTTGAAAAAATAGGTATGTTCCAAAATAGACTTAAAAACTGAAATGATTGAAGTGTGTCAAATATCTCAAGGAAGAACACTTTGCACAGTATAAATATGTTTCAAACATAATTGCAGACAGCATAACTCAGAAGATATATTATATTGTTGAAGAATGAGCTCAGAAAGAGATATCACTGAGCGGAGCAAATGAGGAAAGATTAAGTTTGAGGCTTTTTAGCTCAGGAGAAAAGGTAAGTTTTCATCATCAGGAAGTTATTCTTGATACAGAGAAGGTTCTCTCTCTCTCTCTCTCTCTCTCTCTCTCTCTCTCTCTCTCTCTCTCTCTCTCTCTCTCTCTCTCTCTCTCTCTCTCTCTCTCTGTGAATTCGCCATCATAGGACTGAAATCCAGGGCCCCCTTTAGAAGTTGCCCCGAAATTTCTCAGAGGTTGAAAGAAGAGATGCTTCTTTACCCAGCACTGAGATGACTGTGGAATCAGGGTGGTTTTAACAAGGGATGAAACAAACTGGATGAATATTATGCTTCTGTGGCTGTATATCTTCTTCAAGTGCCATGTCCTCGTAGAATGTTGGTGATCAGTAGCCTGAACTGGTTTCTATCTAAACACTAAAGCTATTCTAAAGAGAGCAGCTGTATTCACTGCGGACCATTGGCTTAAGTTCTTAAGCCATAATGTTCCTTCTGCGCCCCAGGCCACGCTTCCCATCTATTTTTCTTCGAAGGATAACTTGCAGCATATGGTATTTATTATTGCACATTATGTGTTCAAAATGTTACAATTTTCTTCTCTTTACAGTTTGGTGGATGTCTAGCTTTTTATTCATGCACTGTAATACAGCCATATTAGTGACTCTGGATATCCAAGGTATCTTCAGAATTCGTCCGCACATCCACATTTCGGATGCTTCCAGCTTCCTGCATAATGTGACTGTTAAGGTCCAAGTTTCAACACCATAGAGAAGTATGCTGAATACATAGGATCAAAGTATTTGAAGTATATTCGGCTGTATATGCTGGCTTTATATTACTGCTCATGATGACATGTAGGCATATAAGAAGGATACAGTATGTGAGGGGTAGTGGAAGTGGAAGTATCAAGGGGTGGAGGATACAGAGCTGAGCTTTGGGTGCTTCTGAGTGTTCTAAAACTCAAAAAAAAAAAGGCTTGCAATATCTTTAGGTTTTTCGAGGCCCTAGATACTATTTTATTATGACTTTTAAAAATATAATCAACCTTAAATCTTAATCCATCAACATATTTTTGTAAATCAATATCAGCAGAGGGTTAAAAATACTTGTACAAAAGTTATGACCTATACTGAATGAAAACCCCATTTGGTTTGAAATCCCCTTGGTATAAAATAAGCTACGTAACTTCCGTCCATGGAAGTATCTAGTTACAAGTAAATTAAATAGATGTGACTGGTTAATTTTGGGGTATCAAGTAATGTAACTAGTAGTCAAAAGTTATTTTATAAGTGCAATGAATAATGGCAAGTTACTTTGGCGTAATGAGTTAACATGTAATGTCACATTAAAAGAACAAGACATTTTAGAAGTATTTGTGGGTTAATGCTATCATCTTACCAAACCTGAGTGGCAAGAGAAGCATTCTTTGGTTTTATCTTTTCTATTTTTATAAATGTTTCCAAGGTGCAATATCAGAATTGGGTACTAAAGGGAACAAGACATGATATTCCTTATTTTTTTGTCCTGTTCACAGGGTTAGTACGATGTGCTAATAACATACATTGCACTGTGTTACTTGCAGTCAGAGCAGTGATAATGATGATAAGTCTCTGCTGCTGACAGGTGATGAGTAATGCAGTGAGTCCTGTCAAAAAAGTACATTTCAGAGCTAAAATGTACAGTTTGGATGCATACGTAACCACAGTGATTTTGTGTTTTATGAACATTCAAGTTATTGAAGAAAATAATCATGTGTCTAAAACAGTGGCAGCTATTTTACGTACTTAGGCATTATATCTGGTAGTGAGGACTTGAAAATTCTGGAATCTACTGACTTCAGAGGATTATGGCAGTAAGAAGAGACCACAGTGACTTAAATGTGGCTGATGATGCATATGCATACGGGTTTTGGCTTTCCATTATAGCCTTACAAATTTAGTTTCTTGGAGGCTAGAATAAATTTTCCTATTGGCATACTTTTGGGTACTTTACTGTGGGAGTTAGAGCATTTCCGGCTAGATTTCTAGCAGTCTATGCCTGAAGAGAAGAAAAGCCCAGCATGTAAGGCTGAGACAGATAGTTCAGGGTTGCATTTTTTTAAAAGATACACAATGTAGGTGGGTGTGACTTGACAATAAATTGCTCACTATAAAAGTTACAATTGCCATTTCAGGAAGACGTGATCTTGACAAAATTTTAAATGTTGCTGCTCTAATAAAACGACAAAAAAGAGCTAAATTTGCTCATGTTTTAGTAAACAAGTTAGTAGTGGTGCTTGATGGATGATTTATGACTCTCTAGTCACACCATCAAAATGGGCCATCAAAATTCTAACCAGAAAGAGGGCAGGCTTTCAGGTTCTCCAGAACTATTCATCAGGCTGTGTGGAAGAAAAGCAGGCAATGGAAAACTGGGGGAGTCCCGAGATTGCACTAAATGTTCTGACTATGAAGTCTGTGTTAAAGACTTCAGGCTATATTTATTTCTTAATTAATAGTTTCTTGCCTGTTAGCAACAGAATGGTGCATGTGACAAATTAGAAAGAAAACCCTGAAACATATTTAGGTGCAAAATGTTACCAGGGGATTTCACAAAAATCTTAGGATTATTTATTATAATAATAATAATAATAATAATAATTTATTTATTGTCATTGCATGTATATACACAGTATACACATACAACGAAATTCAGACACCCAGAGACCAGATTCCACACACACACACACACAATCCCCAGACACTCTCACAGACAATAAAAAACCCTTCAACACACACACATAAAAATCCCCGAACACTCCCCCACCCACCAACCCCCCCACCAAAAAAAAACACACAAGCATCTACACAATAGACTAGGTAATCCTGTCCAAGTGCTCACTGCTGGTGGTCCTTGAGTTCATTATTAAGTGCAATTATAGCTCTGGGATAAAAAACTGTTCAGAAGACGTGTGGTTCGAGTTTTAATTGTTCTGTATCTTCTGCCAGAAGGGAACAGTTCGAAGAAATTGTGAGCAGGATGAGTAGAGTCCCTCAGAATGTTGTGTGACTTCCTCAAACAGCGAGATATGAAGATGTCATCCAGGGTTGGTAGTTGGAGCCCGATAACATTCTGGGCAATTTTAATTATTATCTGTAGAGCTTTTTTGTCCGCTGCAGAGCTGCTCCCATACCATGATAGCATGCCATAAGTTAGGACACTCTCAATGGTGCTGTGATAGTAAGACAGAAGTAGATGCTGAGATATATTCATCTTCCTGAGCATTCTCAGGAAATACAGCCTCTTCTGTGCCTTCTTCACAACCATATTGGTGTTTGCAGTCCATGAGAGGTTCTCTGAGATGTAAGTGCCCAGATATTTAAAGCTACCAACCCTCTCCACCTCCTCACCATTTATGTACAATGGTAAATGTACATCTTTCTTCCTCCTAAAATCAATTATAAGTTCTTTAGTTTTTTTGGTGTTAAGTATAAAATTATTTTCTTTATACCACTGAGTCAACCCTTGTACGTCTTTCCTATAAGCAGACTCATCGTTCTTACTAATGAGCCCCACCACTGTTGTATCATCTGCAAATTTGATGATTGTGTTGGTGTTATACAGTGGGGTGCAATCATGTGTGTACAAGGAGTAGAGGAAGGGGCTTAGCACACAACCCTGAGGAGCTCCTGTACTTATTACTAGAGTAAAAGAATGGTGGGATCCCATCCTTACTGACTGTGGCCTATCAGTCAGAAAATTCCTTACCCACAAACAAATCTTGTGATGTATACCCAAATTGGGCATTTTAAAAAACAACCTATTGGGTAGAATTGTATTAAAAGCAGAGCTATAATCCACAAATAACAGCCTTGCATATGTTCCCTGTTGTTCTAAATGGCTCAGTACAGTATGGACAACAATGGATATAGCATCATCAGTGGATCTGTTACTCCTGTATGCAAACTGGAACGGGTCCAGAGTAGATGGAAGTCTAGCCTTAATATAATCTAGCACCAATCTCTGAAAACATTTCATAATAACAGATGTTAAAGCTATTGGTCTATAACTGAAACATGAATAGAGTTGCTAAAGCACCAGGAGAAAATATAAGTGGTGGAATTATCTGAGCAACCCTTTAGAGGCATATCAGTTTTGTCTTGCAAATTCTCCTTCCTGTTTGATTTCAGGTAACAGTAGGAACCTTATTGTGTTGGTTTATGTAGTCCACAAAAGTAAAAGAGGGTCAAACTAGATGCTCTTGTATAGATGATTGCTTAGACCTCACTGGACACCTCAGTGAGATCAAGTAGCTGGCTGCAGACCCAGGGATCAGATTCAGGAATTCCATTCCTCACTCTGCTTTGTACACAAGCCAGTCTTTATGGCCTTGCTCAATCTGCCCATTCTCAGAGCACTTCCAGAAGAAAGGAATAATGAATTATTTCCAAATACCCTCTATATTCAGAAACCTGAAAAAGGATCCCTGTAAGTTGGAATTGACTTGATGGCATGCACTTGAAATAAAAAAATACAAACTGCAGTAATTTGACTTTTAAAATGTAGGACATATTTACCTTTGTGAGATCAATAAAAACAAAGTATGCAAAATGAGTAAATAAGAAAAATACTAGACTATGATAAACAGCCATCTTTAATCAGTAGAGGGAGAATTGCTTTTAAAAACATATTTAGTATGTTGTTTGGCTTGTCCTGAGGGTAAACAATTTGTCTTGTCACTTTCATTAGCTGTCAGGCAACTCAAGTCTTCTTACAGGAAGTTTCACTGGTTGTGATGAATAGAGTTAAAATTCTGATACCACCCAAGAGTTTCTTTTTAGCTGTCAAAGAAGTAGCCATGTTAGTCTGTGCAAGCATATACAGGCAATCCCCCCTCCCCCACATTAAAACAAAGAACTATTGATTCATGAAAGCTCAGATTGAAAAATATCAGTCTTTAAAGTGTCACTATTTTTGTTTGTTTTTCTTTTCTTTTTGTATGATCTTCTGTGTATCTCTAAAATACTGTATTCCAAGTATCAGTGTATCAAGAACGGTACCATCTTTCCCTATATAGAACCATCCCATCAACTCTTGAGATTGGGTCTCCATGTTTGCTACAAATAGAGTGAGCCATCCTCCTCTTTTGCAAGCTGAAATGCTAAGTAGTGACCCAAGAATTTTTCAAACAGCCCTAGGGATTGACTTGGCATGTGCAAGATCTTTTCTTGAAGTCTGGTATTTTATCTTGATATTTACCTTCCTCTTATAGTTAAAAAAAGCAATTCTAAGCTGTTGAACAAATGGTAAAGTTCCTATGATCCACTAATATGGGGATGGTGGGTCACCATTTACTTTTCAAAGTATTTCCGTTTGCCTGTGCTCTGACAACAAATATGCAGAGTGTAAACATTATGCATGTGAAATAGGAAACTTTGAATGCTTGTGCCAGAGTATATGACCTATCATTAAAGGTAGGTCATGAGGATCCATCTTAACAAGTCATATTGGCTTCCCCAGAGTATAATATGCTGACAGCTCTCAAGATTATTTATATACTTCTGAATTACTGTTGTTTTCTGAGATATTGGCTTCATTTGTATCCTGCATTTTCTTTGTCTTTGAACAACTAACAACCCTTTCCTTTTTTGATACAAATGTATAAAGTTTATTAAAGTGTATTACTCGTGAAGGGAACAGGGTACAGCATTAGAAACATTAGAAACAATCTCCCCATTTTGTAGGTGTTTTGCTTGGTGTTTGATATGAATAGTTATCTCTAGGTTTTGGGGAAAGGATTATTTTTTTCTGTTTCATAATGAATGCTTTTCACAGCAGGTAAAAGCTTTGTGGCTTTTTGTTTCCAGGACTACAAAGCTCCATATCCTTCTAATTAATTTTGACAGTTACATAATAAATGCATGAAGGCTGGGAGGACGATCAATGAGAGAAAGTTTCTGCGAATGAGGTGTGACCTAACATACCTTCAGAGTGGCAAGAATACCACTTGGGGAATGCCTGTGTTTCTGAAAATAGTCTTCCTCTTCCTATCATTCTTTAACGCAGGTGCCTGAATATAGGGAGTGATTTTAATTCCTTGGGACCATTTATGGGATGCCCTTCTTGGAGCCTCTGGGCAGAGTGAGACTTGGAGCAGCCTGGGGTTCTCAGATCTAATTTGGCATATCCCTTCTGGGCCAAATTGTATTTGACAGATAATATTTCTTCAGAAGCCAAAATCTTGCTTTTGTTTTCTGTTTCCACCTTGCAAAATTTCACCTGTCTTCCCCGCTGAGGGGAGGTGAAAGGAAGCTTTCCATTTCTCAAGATGGAGAAATGGTATGGAGACATGTGAAGCATGGAGAAGGAGAGAGAAGACCCTCCTTTTTTTCCTTGGGAAGAAAGCAAGATCAGTCTAGATCGCGCTATGAAGGATCACTTAAGCTGTGTTGTGGTCAGTCCTTGCATGTGGATGCAAGAGATTTCCCCACATGACATGCCACACCTGAAAGTGATACTGTTCTAGCATGATTCAGACCAGGCTTCATTGGGCCACCTAGTTGTACCCTTTGTCTCAGCCAGGGGCTTATTGGGGGGGGGGAGAAGGGTGCACTTGCCCCAGGTACACAGCAATCTGGGGCCGCCTGGAGGGGGATGAGGAGGAGGAAGCTCTGCTTCCTCTGGCCAGCAGTCCTCCTTTCCCCCTGCTAAGGCTTCGCGAGCCTTAGTTGGGGAAAGGAAGGAGGAGAAGCAAGCAGGTGATATTTTTTTCAAGAGGTGCCGCCTGAAAAAAAATCATCTGCAGAAGGGCAGGGGGCATCTGCTGAGCTATCGGGTGAGGGTGAGAGAGAGAGAGAGGCACATGAGTGTCAGTCCAGCCAAGCCAGTGTGCAGGGCACTCCTGGGTGCAGCCAATGCTGGCTGCCTCACCCTGCTTCCCCCACCACTCCTGCTTCGCTCCCGGTCTCAGCCTTTTGACAAAACACTTTAAGGACTAATGGTTTTATTTTGTTTAGAGCTTACATGGATCAAAGTACATTTCGCTAGACATTTGTGTTGTTTTGAATACAGGCCTGTGATCTTGGAGATCACAGCATCTCACCAGGGTGGAATATGTCAGGGAGACATTTCATTCAAGTAAATTTAGTATTTACTACAAGTTCAAGATGTAGGAAGGTGAAGAAGAGACCACATGGCTAGACAGAGGAGATGAAATGTAGTTCTGAAACCTGTTGCGAGTTTTTTGGACTGTTTGGCCACGTTCTGTAAATTTGGCTAGGGGCTGTAGATATGTTAAGCATTGCTAATGGCTCTGTGGCCAGGGTCTGTAGAAATGTTAAGTGTGGTTTTATGGTAAATACCTAAAGAGTCGGAAACAAGAACCAGATAGAGTGGGGTGAGGGGGTGGTGGAAGAGCGGGGTGAAAGAGTGGAAGATAAACTTGTCACCCCTCTCTTCCACCCCCACCCCCACCACCCCACTGTATCTGATTCTGGTTTCTGACTCTTGAGGAATATGTTGAGGGTCAACATATCTATGACTCTTAGCCAAATCTTTCTTCTCACCATTTGTACAATTAATCATCTCTCCCTCCTCCACAGACCCATTAACAATGCTTAACAGATCTACAACCCCTGGTCTAATCCTCCCACCGCTTCTACAACTAATCATCTCTCCCTCCTCTTGCTTCTCCCCTATCCACCAATTAACATCTGGTATGAAATGTATATCTTATTACATATTATATTACACACCTGCTTCTATATGTATAAAGAAGTGGACGTGTCCACGAAACGTTACATTAAAATATGAAAGTTAACCTTGTAAGGTGCCACATATTTTCTGTCTTTTGTTTAGTTTTGTTTTTCTTTTATTTTTGCCTGCAATTCTTGAAAGGACTAACACGGCTACCCTCTCTGAAACAGATATTCTCAGTGATCTCAGCAGTCTTTCAGTTTTCACTTCTGTAGTGATCATCCTGGAGAATTATATGATACAGAAGTATAGCTTTGACCCTGACAATGGCTTTGAGAGGAACTCAGGGAAGCCTCTTTTTTCTTAAAACCAAAATATAAGCAAAAAGCAGCAACTGCCACATTCTTAGGCCCGTTAAAGGATTTCCTTCAAGGAGATGGAAAATCCTTAAATATCCTTAAATATCTCACATACTTTGGAAATCCTGATAGGATCTCTATGAGTCAAACAAGACTCTGAGGCACATAATGCAGAGAAATAAGCAAGATCCTGATGGAACCTCAGAGCTAGTGAAAATCAAGATGTCAAGCTGAAATTCAGGATCAGGGTCAAAATGGAATTAAAATGTCCAAAGGCTATGTAAATATCAGTGGGAGGGTGTTTTGCATAGCTGGAAAGATAAGAAGAGCTTAGAGGATTTTTTATGTCTCTCCAAACATTAGAAGAAGTGGCAGTATTAGAACTCAAGCTTAACTACAGTTTAGCTAAGGAGAGGCCACATGGCGAAGGACCAACATTTAAGGACGTTTCATGTTATTTGTAAAAAATTTGGTTTCTCTATTCCCAATATGTATTGCTATGCAAGAGGGAGAACTCTACCGAAGTTCAGTTAATGTATATTTTTGCACTGTTGTATTATGTGGAAAGATATCAATCAAAGCATGTTGTCCACTCGAGGCTGATTTGCAGATTAGTGCTTTTAAAAATCCTAATTGTAAAGAATGTTTGCAGTGCATATTTCAGTCACAGGAAATACAGATATTCTTCAGGCACTTTGAGTCTCATTAGTTTTTTGTGATTTGGGGTTAAGTAAGACCAAAATAATAACATCTTATAAGACTTAGTAGTCTTAGATTCCACAATACTAAATTAATGCATGAGAAGTAATCAGAGGCATAACTATGGGATATGTGTATTCAGAGAGCTAATTATCACTTTTTGAAAATAATGCTTTTTCCCCCTTTTCTTTTCCTTTTGTACTTTGCTGATTTGATTAACCACCACCAGCAGCTGGCAGATCTGAACAGCCAAATTGCAGTCAAGAAAGGTCAGGAGCATAAACAGTTCTTCTGCTCAGAATGTTGCCCTGGAAGGCCATAGAACTGTTTGTGAAAGGCAGAAAATAAATCAATCTGTTGGGAAGACCCAAAGTCAGGTAAAGGATACCTGGTCGGCTGGTCTCGGCTCAGATAAGATACAAGGCACAAAGCCCTGTGGTATCAATGATGTGAGACCCTTGCATTCATTCCAGAGGCATAGAATATCCCCCAAAAATAAAGATAGGAGAAAACATAATAGTGATGAGTTGAAGTTTGAGAAGTTTCAGCAGTTTTAGTAGAAAAAGAGAGTGAGTTAGCATGAGAGAGTGAGAGAAACCTGCTCCTAAGTGTTATTCCTCATACCAGCTCCATCGACCACCAGCAGCTTTTGTGAAGTGGTGGTTTGGAAAACATAGGGCACATAATCTTGTTCCCTTCCTTCAGACGTTCGAAACCATTTCAGGAAGCAGGGGAAACTATTTATGGGGCACTCAGACAGAAAGTCTGGTGCAGTAACAACTGACTTCTGCCAACATACCAATCATTTACTCCTTGTACTCCTGCCTACTTCTGGCAGCTACCTGGTAAACAAGGTGCTAAGGGTATAATGGGAATTTTAGTTTGGGAAATGAAGAAAAACTCCTTGAGATCAAAGTAATTTTTATTCAGTGCTTTTACAAAGTTAATATGTTACGCCAAAATGTTAAAACTGTACATGAATCCAGGATTTCTGAAAAAATGGAACATTCATAGTAGTTAATTTGACCAGGAAAGCTATTATGCTGCACTTGGCCTGTCCTAAAAGAAAGAAAGAAAGAAAGAAAGAAGGATAGAATCATAGAGTTGGAAAAGACCTCACAGGCCATCCAGTCCAACCCCCTTCCATGCAGGAATCCCATCACAATATTTCCGACAGATGGCCATCCAGCCTCTGCTTAAAAACCTCCAAAGAAGCAGACTCCACCACCCTCTGTGGCAGCATATTCCATTGCCAAACAGCTCTAACTGTCATGAAGTTCTTCCTAATGTTCAAATGGAATATTTTTTTTCCTGTAGTTTGAAACCATTGCCCCAAGTCCTAGTCTCTGAAGCCATGGAGAACAAACCTGTTTCCTCTTCAATATGACACCCATTCAAATATTTAAACATGGCTATCATATCCCCCCTCAGCCTTCTTTTTGAAAGGCTAAACATTCCCAGTTCCCTAAGCCGTTCCTCATATGACATTCCTTCCAGACTTTTAACCATCCTGGTCACCCTCCTTTGTACCCGTTCAAGGTTGTCAACATCCTTTTTAAATTGAGGTGCACAGAACTGGACACAGTACTCCAGGTACAAAAAAACCTCCAACAACAATATGCTACTGTACTCTTTTTCTCTTGGCTTCTGTCTTTATGGCAATTGTAGATAAGGATGCCATCTTGGTGTGGAAAATATTTTGGACTGAAAATCAACTTCAGGGATGAATGGTGCCTTCATTAAACATCTGCCTGGCGTACTATATCCTAAGACCTTTTGCTGAACATCACTTCTGCTACCTGTGAATCCTTGTGGCTGGTTACCTTATTTGACAGCAAACATAGATAGAGAAGGGTGATGAGCCTTCTTCTGACATCCTCTTGCAATTTGCTTCACTGGGATGGGGGTGTCACTTCTAGACTTCCTGTGGGGGGCATCTGATTCCTCCCATGGCCTCTAGATAGCCCATCAGAGTCACTTGCTACTAGGTCACTAATGAGCACTGAGGCTAGTTGTCCAGCCCAGGTTTGGTCAGGGAAGGCTGCTGATGAAGAAGATTTCAGTGGCAGGGTAAGCTACTAAATGGAGGGCTACCTGCAGGGGGGAGGAGTAGACTGAGGAGGTGTCAGCCAGGTTGGAGGAAGGGAACACTTGAGATGCTCTAGAGGAGCAAGAGAAAGCTCTGCTTTGGGACTTGGTAAATTTGAGGCTTCTGCAAAGCCACAGATGAGGCCAGGGGTTCAAATTCATACTCCACTAGCCTCGACTAAATAACCAGTGGTGTTGGGGATGACCCTGGTCCACTGCCCAAATGACCATGATCCCGAAGCAGAAGTAGCCCCTGGGACATGAGCATCAAAAGCCAAGAGGGCTGGGGCAGGCCTTCAGACCTATGGGCTGCTTGCCAGTACACGTTGTCCTTGAAGGGAACAACCTGTACTGCCTGGACTGTAGTAGGCCTGTGGACTGTGTCAGGCCCAGTGAAGTGCACCCTGAACTGTAAGAAGAACGGAGATGCCTCTGGCCTAGTAAAAGGGAACTGATCCTAGGAATGGGCCAGGGAACAGTGATATGAACTCTGCTTTGGAAATGGCTGCCCCCCCCCCCCGTGTTGCGCTTTGATCTAACTCCTTAGCCTGTGTGAGTCTCACTGTTGCAGAAGGCTGCCTCATCCCTCCCAAGCCACTGGTGTAGTGGATTGTTCCTCTTTACATGATAACAAACTGAATTGGAAGAGTGCTTGGCAGATTGCTTGTTTTTAGTATGAATAAAAATAACACAGCATCCAGAAGTCAGTGGAGTAGATGTTTGTGTTTACTTAATCTGCTAATTAAATCAAACGCTTTGATCTGAAACATACTGTGTTTTGAACATTTGAACTAAGGAGATATGATCTTACAACATATGTGTTCTGAATTCCTTTTCTTCTGATTAGCCCCCTCATAATCCACATTGTGGTTCTTTTGCCTTTCTGGGTTTGCACAGGGCAGTTACTAATACACTATTTGGTTTGGGTTTTAAGTTTTGTCTTCTTCAAGGGCATCTGCCTCTTAAGAAGAGAAATTATGGGAAATGGTTAAAAAGTCCTAATTCCAGTGTAATACTTAACGGTAGTTTTGGATTTTTCAGCCCCTGATTCCAGCAGCTCTCACTGCTTGTGGAAACCTTCTACAGAGGGTTTTCCAACCCTTCAGAATGTTATCATTGTTAACTAGTAAAGATTATGATGCTACAACAAAGGAATTAATAGACAGCCGCTAGATTAATTATAGCAAGAAATTGGAAATCTAAATTAGATCTCAAGATGGAAGATTGGTACGAAGAGCTTTGGGATATAGCCATAAACGATAAATTGTCTTGTAGTTTAAAAGTTAAACGGGGAGAAATGAAAAAAGACATTTTTTAACGACATTTGGGGAAAATTTATAGACTTTGTATTAGTAGAAGGGAAGGGGAAAGAGCCGACGAATACTTCAAGACAGTTCTGGAGAAGAGGACTTTAAGAAGAACACTAGAACAACAGATGATGGAGTAACAAAGAAGAACTCATGGAAGAACAGGATGGTCCCCGGGGGGTGGGGATGCACTTGTATTGTTATTTGTTTGTATGTCTTTAAATTTCAAAAAATCAATAAATTTTTTTAAAAAAACAGAATAGGTTTTTAGGGAGAAAGAAGGAGAAAAGGGGTTGTTCCTTCAGTGAATGCTAGTGCCATGTTGGATAATGACTAATACCATTCTCTAATAAGCTACTTTCTAGTTGCTTCCATTGTACTTATGTAACTTTGTAACAAAAAGCAGCCAGTAGTCTTCTTCTTCTTCTTCTTCTTCTTCTTCTTCTTCTTCTTCTTCTTCTTCTTCTTCTTCTTCTTCTTCTTCTTCTTCTTCTTCTTCTTCTTCTTCTCTGCTGCTGCTGCTGCTGCTGCTGCTGCTGCTGCTGCTGCTGCTACTACTACTACTACTACTACTACTACTACTACTACTACTACTATCTTTGACTCTGCAGCCACATACCTAAGTCATTGAGCCTATCCATCAAGTTTCAGAGGAGTCCTATACTAACATTGTAAAGATTAATAATAAAATAAAGGAAGTTAATTTACAAATAATATGACATGGGAAAAGAGCCCTCTGCGCACACAGATCTATTCAGCATTTAAGGAATTCCATCTTGTAATCCCTATTTGTCTAGAATATTTGTTTCTGCACTTAAGTAAATACTCTTTTTTGATGATTTAAATAAAAAATATCTAATTTTTAAAATTTAAATTGTGATTTAAATCAATTTGATCTTTAAAAGCCATGGATTTTATCCACCCTACGGTGAACTATTGTTCATTTATATTTCTTTAACTTTTTGTTGAGCCTTTCCTTATTTTCTGATTGTATCTGATGCATTGGATGGGGGTAGGAGGAATCTGAGTAATCATGTAAAAACAAAAAAAAACAAAAAAAAAACAAAGCCAGTGGAAGAACCCAGAGTGATGAGGTGCCTTGAGCAAATAAAGTGATTTATATGGGCTCTCCATAACTTTTGCACCTATTGCTAGACCTGTTTACTTAAACGTAGATCCTGCTTCATTCAGTGAACTGACTCTTACACAATAGCATGCATTACATAATGACTATAATCTTGAGTTGTTTTCATTTCCCTCAGCAGAATGTTAGTTTTGTCTCATCTTGGGATGGAATGAAGAAATTCTTGGCATTTAAAATTCCCTTGTTTCTTCCCCCTCTGCTTCTTTCTGGCATTCTCCCTTCCATGACTCAATTTATGAACTGTACAATTATTGAAAGATAGATATCCACATGATTTAAACCTCTTTTATTTGCAAAATTCTGAACAGCTTTAGCTATTCCAGCAGAAATAATGTTATGGAATAATGCTAACTTTTGAGACCTATTCGGAAATGGACAGAGGCCTTGATGTGGAAATAAACAAGTTAGGCCTGTTGCCCGGACCCCATATTTCCTAGACTTAGAGATAGAAAGAACACTACTAAATTCCTTGCTTTCCTCAACTTGGGGTATCTTAATGCATTAAGAATTCTTGATGATATATTTTAACACTGTGAGATTCCATTATTCCAGTGGAAAGCATGACAATGAGTTCTCTGTTCCACCACCAGCTTTTCTCTAATTTTCATAAAAGGTTTCTGGTGTTATTTAACTATGAGAAGCAAAGTACAAATTAACTTGCACTTCCTAACTTCCACAAAGCCAAAAAGTAACAGTTAATTCCCCCTTTCAAGTTGGAAAAAAGTGCCTCATAAAGAGGGTGTAACAGCTGTTCACATCTAAGTTAATGACAGGTTCATAAAATGTGAGAAGGGAATCCTCCAACTTTACTGGATTAAAATTTAATTTGAAATTATTTTTAACCTTAGTTTTCATGTAGTACCTCTCTGACACTTTGGGCCAGAAAAAGTAGACCTCGGCCTGTTCAAAGTTGAACAGCCCTGTTATATGGTAACTGTTTTATGTTGTGAACCACCCAGAGTGGCCTTTGGCTAGATGGGCAGTATAGAAATTGAATGAATAAACAAATAAATAACTGATCTTAAAATGATACATATATACACTGTGTGTGTGTGTGTGTGTGTGTGTGTGTGTGTGTGTGTGTGTGTGTCTATCTATCTATCTATCTATCTATCTATCTATCTATCTATCTATCTATCTATCTATCTATCTATCTAATCTCCTCCATATGTGTAATTCAGCAAGCTTTCCATGGATTACAGTAGGACTGCCGTATCCGTGGGTGATCAGTTCTGGGATCCCCCACAGATAGTGAAATCCGCTGATAAGAGCAAATGCTCTTATCTGTGGATAATGGTGATAGAAGGGGGAGTGGGGTGCCGGGGTGAAAGCTTTAGCCTCTGATACCCCTTCACATGGCAAGGAGGGAAGAACATTCCCCCCCTTTCTCTTTGCCGCTTGTCTGCGGCAAGGAGAAAGGAAGAAAAATACTTTGTTCCCTTCTTGCCACTGCCACTGCCGGGCAGCCAGGCACCCACCGTAGGGGTGGAGGGTGGTGATGGCAAGGAAGGGGGTAATTAAAAAATAAAATTACCACCCTGATGCCCGCCGCCCCCTCCTTGCTGCCGCAGCCGCGACCCAGTCAGCCACCTGGGCTTTGAACTTCCCGGTCGTGTCCCAGGCTACCGATCGGAAGTTTTGAACTTCCCACTCAAACTTCCAATCTCCTGCCAGGGACCTGAGTGGGGAATTCAAAGTCCACACCTCACCCCCTCTGGAGGGCTTCTGATCTGGTGCCTGGGACCCAACTGGGAAGTTCAAAGCCCGGTTGGCTAGCGGGGGTCCCCACCCCACCCCTCTGGAGGGTGCCTGGCTGGCCTATGGCAGCAACGGTGGCAGCGAGGAGGAGGGTGGTGGGCATCGACAATGGTAACCTTAGTTTTTTTATTTTCCCCTGTCCTTGCTCCTGGTGGTTTGGGGCATTGGTATTGGATCCAGGAGATGTGGAGGGTCCAGAAGCATAGTGGTAAGCACTTGGGGAGGCAGGTGGGCCTCAGTATACAATGGATCCAGTTTCCCACTGTAAGGCCAGGGATTTCTGCTGTAACCAATAAAGTTGTATCATTTTGCTTCCAACAAACTATGCACTGTGTCTTGTGTATAATTTGGTTCAAATGAGTTAATAAAAGGGCAGGGGCTACTCAACAATAGGCCTGCAAGTAAAAGTATGATCATATTTCAGTTGTGCTCTTTCTAGCAGTAGTTAGAAAGAGGCAGAATATTTTGGAAAGGTTAGATGATGGAAAGATGATACGGCAGCTTGATCCGGTCATCAACTAGTTCAGCCTGTCTGTGCACCCCAATGAACCTTTGCCTTTTATGTCACATGAAGAACCCTCAGTTTTCATTATCTGTTGGCCGCTTAGTTTGTCCTGTGTTGTTTTTGTTGTGATTTAGCCTGCTATTTTGTATGTTAACACTCCAAATTCTTGCAATCCCAAAGACAAGAAAACGAATCCATTTCTGGGATAGCTTTAGTATTAAACACAATGTATGTTGTAGGTTTGTATTATCAATCATTATTATTGACAGAAAAAAACACTGGCCTCCTATCTACAAAAGTAAACGTGGATGTAAACCTAGTATAACAGGTTGCTGGAATCATAGCATATAGATGTCTTCTTTTTAAAATAAGAACACAAATAATAATAGACTCTGAAGTGAGACTGTACTTCATTCTGTACTCTGCCACTGATTTTAATTAATACAGTGCATGTACTTTCAAAACAGGATAATTGAAACTGAAAGTATGTTCTAATAGAAGACTTCAGCATTTAAGGTACATAGCATTTCTTAATAACATGGACCTTCTTGGCTGTACTATTTTAGTGTGGAATAACTGAATAAGAAATGATTGGCAGCATTTCTTTTATAGTGATCTGCGAGTAACAGTAACCTAGTGCCCTACAGCTCCTGTACACCCCAGACATCAGTGAAAGGGATTAGGAATTATAGGAGTTACAGTGCAAAAGATTGGGAGATTACAGACGGCATTTATAGCACAACATGCCCCCCTCTGTGTGTGTGTGTGTGTGTGTGTGTGTGTGTGTGTGTGTGTGTGTGTGTGTGTGTGTGTGTGTGTGTGTGTGTGGTAGGCAGCCTGTGTGCTATGCTTAGGCCTATATATACACTATTTTTCAATTGGTTGATGGGACTTTCATAGTTGTTCTCAATCCCACATTCTTGAGGTTGCTTACCACATCTAGGCTATTAGGTAGGTGGCACCTGAAACACAACTATTGACTTAGCAGGTCAAGCTACTGTTAGCATGTTGATATTGTAGCCACACTTCTCTGACGCTTCTGATTTCATCGCTGTTGTTTTATTTATATATGTCTTTGAGAGATGCTTTCCAACAGAGTCACACAGCCCGTTAGAATATATGCCACTGCAAATATCCCCATCCCTCACAGTTTACTGTGTAATCTAGTACAGATGGGTGTTACGGTCCAACAGCATTTTGAGGGGTATCACAAGGCCCACTCCTCTGTCCAAAGATAGGTAATCACTTCGTCTTTTAGACAGTTACTATCGTGTAGTGCTAACAGCAAAAAAGGCATTTTTGTATTTTAACATGAGTTTATTCTCTTCTTTATTGAGAAAAAAACTCTGTAATTATTTGGGCAGTCAAAAACTATGCAACAGTGTATTCTCATACAATAAACAGTTAAGCCATTAATCAAGAACTCTGCTGGACAGCTCAGTGGTAGGTGTATCTAGCTGCAGAACCAAAAGGTTGGAAGTTTCCACAGTAGGGTTGACAGGGGCTGGACTTGATGGGTCCCTTCCTGCTCTTGTAGCTCTAAGGTTGTGATTATTATTATTATTACCACTATTATTAAAAATAAAGCATGTGAAAGACGAGGAGGGAGAGAGAGAGAGAGAGAGAGAGAGAGAGAGAGAGAGAGAGAGAGAGAGAGAGAGAGATGTAAAAGCTGTAACTCAGAAGCTGTTTCTGTTCTGACTCTGAGACATATTTTGCATGGTGTTCCCTCTAGTACATTTTTCCTTGGTACAATAAGATACCGTAACTTCTAGCTGTAAAGTGATCTTGGATATTAAAATGACCTATGGCATTAAAGCAGTTCTTAAATAGAAATGTGCCCTTCGCATTTCTAGCAAGGAGATAACCTGATTTGACATCTGTTGTGGAATCCTATGTGGTTTACTGAGACCGTCATGTGCACCCATCCCATTATGTTTTCTTAATGAATTACTGTTGTGGGCACGCTAATTTATTTGGGAGCTGAGAGCAGTGATTCATGCAGAGATGCAGTATGCAGACCTTGGTGATAGGGATTCTGGTGCACTTCTGCTTTAGGGATCATTTGGTGATGTAATCCTTCTCAATGCAGCAGAAATTACTCACTGCCTATGATACCTGTTTGGAAAGAAGCAAGACTTGAGCAGTGAGTCATGCAGAGTCTCAGCAGGCAACATGCTTTGTGGGTGGATACTTTGCAGCTCCGAAAAGCTTTGAACTGCCCCATTGTTCTTTAGGACACATCACCACTCCACACATTCCCATTACTGGAATGTATTGCTATGTAAATGTAACGGTACCTTTAACAAGGGCTCTGTAGTTGAATGCTACAGTAGTTGAAATTTGACCTTACCCTGCTTGGGTAATGATTTTCTACATGCTAAACTACCACGAAACACTTGTGAGCTGTGCTGCCTTTACCTACTGGGATAAAGCTTGCTGAAACAAACACACTGTTATGTTTCCTCTTTGCTGAAGCATGTTCAGCAACCTTTATGCATGTTGAGAAAGTATAGTAAAAAGTAAAAAAAAAATGTAACATCTTAGAATGAATGGGAACAGTAGGTGGGATGTCTTCTTGTGCAAGGTACAAGGAAGTACTATGTTGCAAACAAACAAATAACCATTAATTGTATTTTTCAAAAAGGTACTGAAATTTTGTAGATGAGTGGTCCATCTATGAATTTCTCTCAAAAAAATCAGATTGCTTTTCAAGCTTCTTTATTGTATTACTGCAGAACATAAACGGACCACCCACCTTTGAAACAAATCTGAACTCTTCATATTTTTCTTGCCTTCCTAGTTTGCTGCTTTGTGGTGCACAAGAGGTGCCATGAATTTGTTACCTTTTCTTGTCCTGGAGCTGACAAGGGACCTGACACTGATGTGAGTACACTGGACTTTGATGTCTGTTCTGTTTTAATGCACTGCTGGTTTTTTTTAAGGATGATAGATGTTGACAGAATAGGAGAAGGCTAATATGTTCTCTTATATCTTCTGTTTATTGTTTCTTTAGTCCCGGGGTATTTGTTGCATGACAGAAGACAAATTACAGAAAAATAAGATGCAGAAACACAAAACAAACAGAAAGGGACCAGAAAGAAGTCACTTTCTTAAAATATTAAAAACAAATGGCAACCATCCGTCACATCAGACACCTCTATTATTTCACCAGTGTAAAGACCAGGCTATCTAAACAAAGGATTTTTTCATAATAAGAAAGGCTACATTCCTGTAAATCTCATGGTTTTTTTTTCCCCTTCGCAGTTAACCATTCACTGAATACAGGAAGATATTTGAGTTTTTCACTGATTTCATGTTACATTGCAGTGAAAATAGTAATTGCAATAGTTCTGTGCTTCTGAGTTGGAGATTTATGTAGTGCTATGAATATCCCACCGACCATAGGAAATGCACCTGTTCCGTGAAGCAGCTATCATGGTTCGGTAAAGTGTCCCCTTCCAAATGTTGTTGGACTGAGTTGCTCCTGCACCCACAGCCAGCATAACCAGCAATGAGGACTGGTGGGAGCTGGATTCCCAACACAATGTTCGTGATTCTGCTTTGGCCACCCTTATTCTAAATACAGAGGTGTGGAGGCACAGCAGGCTAGAGCGCTGAAACTGTTGGCTGCAAAGTCAGCAGCTCAGCAGTTCAAATACTGGGTGCCACGGAGCGGAATGAGCTCCCATGGTTAACCCCAGCTCCTGCCAACCCAGCAGTTCAAAAGCATGTAAGTGCAAGTAGATACAGTAAATAGGTACCACCATAAAAAGTGGGAAGGTAAACAGTGTTCCGTGCGCAGAAACACATTCAGCCATGCTGGCCACATGGCCATGGACTTGCACAACACTAACTATTTGGCTTGAAAATGGAGATGAGTGCCGCCCCTAGAATCAGACACGACTAGCACACATGTGCTGGGGAAACCTTTACCTTTACCTTTATTCCAAATGCACAAGTTGCAAGTTTCTTAAGGCCAGTTTATACATTAGGCAGACTTGAGTGGTAAATGTTTTTCTTGTGCTGAACTGTTTCATACATCAGGTAGAGCGGTACGTGTTTGAACAAGCATTTGCCTGCTAACAAAAAATTCAAATTGCTGTTTTGGGAGGAAGGAGTCACAAGTATGTTTGTTTGTGAGCATTTCAGACATGCAGTTGTAGTCCATTTTCCCTCCTCTACTGGATGAAGTAAGAATACTGAGGGGGGAAATCTGTTGGCTTCTTTCTGTCTGAGTTAATAGTTGGTGATGTGTTCTCATACTAGGATTCCAGTATGGAGGGATCTGTGGTATCAGCCAGTTTTGTTTCAGCTGCCTGGATATAAATTCATGAGTTTGGGGGAATTTAGATGGAAATCTTTGTAGATCTGCTGGGACATCTGACTTTGCTACCTTTAGAAGAATGTTTTAATGCTTTTTCTTGTTTTGCTGCACTTTGTTTCTCCCCCGATGCCAGCTGTTGAGTAACAGGACTGAATTATTTGTGTATATCAGTGGATCCCAACCTTGGGTCCCCAGATGTTCCTGGGCTAAAACTCCCAGAAACCTTTATCAATAGCTGTGCTGACCAGGATTTCTGGGAACTGTAGTCCACGAATGTCTGGCAACCAAAGGTTACGAATCACTGATATATAAAGACGTGAAAGGCAAGACTGGGGATACTCTGTCTATTCTGAATTCCATGTATTCAAGGGTCTTCTTTTGCACACTGCATGAGCTCATATACTCTCCATTGTTCTAGGTTACAGATTATGGCCAGATTCTTCTTGGTCTTCCACAGATCACACTGGTCTGCTAGCATAGTAACATGGGATCTTCTCTGATCACATGCGGGACAGCATGCAAGCAGTGATTCCCGTTGTGAATCACCAGATGTTGCTTGTGCAAGAAAGTCTAAGGATATCGCTTTGCCCAAGGGTCATGAGAGTTGATCTTCATTGTGCAGTTGGTTCAGTTCAGTGGGCTTCTGTGTACATGGAGCTTGTGCTCATTTAGTTGTGTGCTCTTGTAAGATAGATCTATACATTCTTTTTCTGATGGAATAGTACTTCCTTTGATGGACAGGAACACTAGGATCCAACCTTAAGTAATGGTATTTTGGGAGCTGGAACTCAAAGGAATCATCCAGTAACCTTCTCTGTGGATTTGTTTTTATATGACTGAACAGATCTAGAGTGGCAGGAGAGCCAACAGTTTAAAGAAAAAAATGATATTAACCAAGTATTCGTAGTCCTTGGTGAAAACAAACATTGCAATACGATGTACTACTATGTTAAAAGAAGGTTCAGAATATTGTCCTGTACATCAAAGCTGAACTCATATTTTAAAGGATATATCCCTCAGCAGGTACTACTGTAGCTCGAATTGCTTCCTTCTCAGTTTCCAGAAATGTGTAAGATGAACAAATTTATAAGCTTATACCTTGGATAAAGAAAAGTGAGTGTGTTCCTTTTTTATTATTAGTTTTCCTTTTTTGGCCTGTAATTCTAGAATTCAGGATCACTTAACCAACTGATTGGTAACTTTTTTTTGTGTGTGTGTGGGGGGGGAAGCACATAGATAATATAAATGAATGTGCTTGTCCTGGCTAACAGCATTGCATAAATAATTCTACCAAGCTGTCCTGCCAATGGAGAATGGCAACCAGCTCTAAATACCAGATAACTGGGTGGCGGGACAGGGGGCAATAACAGTGGTTGCTTCATCCTGTGAGAAAAAGAATGTTTAACTCAATGAGCGCTTTGTTTGATCCACTAGTTGTTCAGAATTTGGCTTGGCTTGGATCTAGACATAGACAGGCCAAAAAATCTATTAAGTCTACTCTAAAGATGGCTAACTTTGAAAGCAAATGAAGACTAATTCTTGAAACCAGTGGTATACAGTATAGGAAAGCCGTGGTTAATATTCTGCTGATTTTATTGCATCTGCACTAAGCATGGCTAAGGTTGGAACTAGTTTGACAGAGGAATGCTTAAGATGTTTTACAGAGTTTTGTTTCCGAGAATAGCTCCCAAGTAGCTGAGGCTGAGGTAGAGCTGGTTTCAGCAGCTAGAGATTTAAAAACATGCCTTTAACTCATCTCTACAGGTTGATATTGAGGAAAAGAAGCATTTGTATGTCTCTACCTATATCAAACCTTTGCTTTTTTATAAGTGTAAAATGAAAACACTATTAGGTTGGCAAGTAGATACAGTACAGTGGAAGTGACTTGACAGCATAGAACAATTTTTGAATGTGTATCCTTGTATTTTGAGCACAATACAACTTTTTTTGCAAAAAAAAAAATAGTCCTGTGAATTTTTTGCAAGTCCCAAAATGCCAAAGGGGGGCATAAAACCTCTGCTATTCCCAACCAGCAGGGAGGGAAGTGTTCAGATTTTTCATTCTTATCTGAAAGAATGAAGTAAGCGAAGATTTACACCCCTATACAGAAGAACAGGAAATTACTTTGCCCTGAGCACATCCAATCTTATCTGATTTCGGAAGCTAAGCAGGGTCGGGCCTGGTTAGTACTTGGATCGGAGACCACCAGGAAATACCGGGTGCTGTAGTCGCCTGGAGTAGGAATTGGCAAACCACTCCAGTATTCCTGCCAAGAAAACTCCATGAAGATGGAGTCAGGAAGAGTTGGTCAAGACTGTACGACAAAACAACAAGTGGTCCATTTGTCCATCTGCTATGGCACACTGTAATACATTGATTGGAGTGCAACTTGGATTAGATTTTAGGTAGGAGTCTTTCCCAGCTCCATGTAAAGATGCCACAAGTTAAATCCAAGGTCTTTCTTATACAAAGCACATTCTGTACCTTTGAGCATGGATACCTCCATTATAGATTGGAAATTGTATTCTCAAATGCTTTCACGGCCGGGATCTGATAGTTTTTGTGAGTTTTTCAGGCTGTTTGGCCATGTTCTGGAAGTTTTCTTCGTGATGTTTCTCCAGACTCTGTGGCTCCTTGCCCTCTGAAGATGCCAGCCACAGAGTCTGGTGAAACGTCAGGAAGAACTTCCAGAACACAGCCAAACAGCCTGAAAAACTCACAACAACTATCAGATTGGAAATTCATTCTTATGCATGTATTCCCAAAGATAACTGTCCCTCCTGCAATCCCATACTCATACATTCCTCACAAATAAATAACATTAAAATGGATGCTCTGATTTTGCAAGAATGTGCCTGAAAATCACAGTGCATAAGTGATAAGGATCATAGGAGTGCAGCTTATCCAAAGTATTTCATTTGCTGGTTTACTTGAGAGTTAGCCATAAAAACATAAGAACATAAGAAGAGAAGAGCCATGCTGGATCAGGCCAAAGGCCCATCTAGTCCAGCTTCCTGTATCTCACAGCGGCCCCACCAGATGCGTTTGGGAGCGCATGAGACTAGATATCTGTCTCCTGATACCACTCCCCTGCATCTGGCCCTTGAAGTACCCTGGTTTCTCCATCATGGTTTGTAACCTGTGATTGACTTTTCCTCCAGGAATCTGTCCAATCCCCTTTTGAAGGCATCCAGGCCAGATGCCATCACCACATCCTGTGGCAGGGAGTTCCATAGACTTACAACGCGCTGGGTGAAAAAACATTTTCTTTTGTCAGTTCTTACTCTCCCAGCCCTCAATTTGATTGTATGTCCCCTAGTTCTGGTATTTTGGGAGAGAGAGAAGAGCTTCCCTCTATCCACTTTACTCATACCCTGCATTATTTTGTATGTCTCAATCATATCCCCCCTTAAGCGCCTTTTTTCCAGACTAAAGAGGCCCAAATGTTTTAGCCTTTCTTCATAAGGGAGGTGCCCCAGCCCAGTAATCATTTTAGTCGCTCTCTTCTGCACCTTTTCCAGTTCCACTATGTCTTTCTTGAGATGCGGTGACCAGAATTGTACACAATACTCCAGGTGGGGCCTTACTATTGTTTTGTATAATGGCATTATAATGTTGGCTGTTTTATTTTCAATCCCCTTTTTGATAATCCCTAGCATGGAATTGGCCTTCTTCACTGCTGCCACACATTGGGGAGACACCTTCATGGAGCTGTCCACCAACACACCAAGATCTCTTTCCTGATCCGTCACGGATAACTCAGAGCCCATGAGTTGATAGATGAAGTTTGGATTTTTTGCCCCAATATGCATTACTTTACATTTGGTTACATTAAAACGCATTTGCCATTTCTCAGCCCATTCCCCCAGTTTGGAGAGATCCTTCTGGAGCTCTTCACAATCTTCTCTGGTTTTCACCACACGGAAAAGTTTTGTGTCATCTGCAAACTTGGCCACCTCACTGTTTATCCCTGTCTCCAGGTCATTTATGAACAGATTGAAAAGCACCGGTCCCAGGACAGAGTCCTGGGGCACACCGCTTTTCACTTCTCTCCATTGTGAAAATTTCCCATTGACACCTACTCTTTGTTTCCGGGATCTCAACCAGTTCTCAATCCATAAGAGGACCTGTCCTCTTATCCCCTGACTGTGCAATTTTCTCAGCAGCCTATGGTGAAGGACTGTGTCAAAAGCCTTTTGAAAATCCAGATAGACTATATCCACCGGTTCACCCAAATCCACGTGCCTGTTGACCTTTTCAAAAAATTCTAAAAGGTTTGTCAGACAAGATTTACCCTTACAGAAGCCATGCTGATTTTCTCTCAGCAAGGTTTGTTCTTTTATGTGTTTTAAGATTTTCTCTTGGATGAGGCTTTCCACCATCTTCCCTGGGACAGATGTAAGGCTAACTGGCCTGTAGTTTCCTGGGTCCCCCCTCCTTCCTTTTTTAAAAATTGGTGTGACATCCGCCATCCTCCAGTCCTCCGGCACTGTGGCCGTTTTAAGAGACAAGTTGCATATAACCGTTAAGAGATCTGCAATTTCATTTCTCAGTTCCCTAATAACCCTTGGGTGGATGCCATCTGGGCCCGGTGACTTGTTAATCCTCAATTTATCGATTAGTCCTAAAACCTCCTCTCTTTTAACCTGTATTTTATTTAATTCTTTAGTCAAGAGGGGCGGCTCAGGCAGCGGAATCCACTCAAGGTCCTCTGTCGTGAAGACAGACGCAAAGAACTCATTCAATTTCTCTGCAATGTCCAAGTCCTCCTTAACCTCCCCTTTTCCTCCCTCACCATCCAGAGGGCCAACTGGTTCTCTGGCAGGTTTTCTACTTCTAACATATTTAAAGAAGCTTTTATTATTACCCTTTATATTGCTAGCCATGTGTTCCTCAAAATCTTTCTTTGCCTCCCTTATCATCTTACATTTCTTTTGCCAGAGTTTGTGTTCCTTTTTATTTTCCTCATTTGGGGAGGATTTCCATTTACAGAAAGACCTCTCCTTGCGCTTTAGAGCCTCTCTAACTCCACTCGTTAACCATGCCGGTGTCCTCTTGGACTTAAATGAGCTCTTCTTTCTTTGTGGTATGCACTTGTGCTGGGCCTCTATTATTGTTGTTTTAAACAGGCTCCATGCGCTCTGAAGAGATTGGATTCTTCTAACCTTCCCCTTCAATTTCTCTCTAACTAGTTTCCTCATCTGAGGGAAGTTTGCCCTTCGAAAATCAAGGGTTTTTATGTCTGATTTGGTTGACACTCTTCCTCCGACATGCATGGCAAAGGAAATTGCAGCATGGTCACTGTTCCCCAGAGGCTCAGTGACATTCACATCCCTGACCAGGTCCTGAGTATCGCACAGTATTAGATCCAGAGTTGCCTGTTCTCGGGTGGGCTCCATGACAAGTTGCTCTAAGGCACAGTCATTCAGCAAGTCGAGAAACCCAGTTTCTCTTTCTTGCCCGGAGCTTGCATTGGCCCAGTCAATGTGGGGATAATTGAAGTCCCCCATGATTACTATCCTATCCCTCTTAGCCACCTCCATGATTTCTCTCCTCATTTCAAGGTCCCCCTCAAGTTTTTGATCTGGTGGATGATAGAATACTCCAACTATCACATCACTCCTGGGACCTGGTAGTTTAACCCACAGTGATTCTATGGTGGAGTCAGACCCTCTGTCCATCTCCATTCTGCTGGATTTTACCCCTTCTTTGATATAGATGGCCACTCCTCCTCCAACCCGCCCCTCTCTATCCCTTCTATAGAGTTTATAGCCTGGGATTGCTGTATCCCACTGATTCTCCACATTCCACCAGGTTTCTGTTATGGCTATTATATCTATGTTATCCCTAGCTGCCAAATGTTCAAGTTCTCCCATCTTTGCTCGGAGGCTTCGAGCATTGGCGTAGAAGCACCTGTACAGTGGGTCCCGCAACAACAGCTGCTGCCTTGTTCTTTCCCCCCGACAGCTTTTATTTTCAGTAGACAAACTGTCACAGTCCATTATTCTCCCAGTGCTAATACCTGCTATGTCATCTCTATGTGATTTTCTACCCTCTCCTACCTCGCTCCCCGAGGATGAGGTGTTCCGAACACCTCATGTTTTAGGTAATTTAAAGCCATGTTTTAGGTAATTTCACCATTACAGTGCTGCAGAAATATGAAGACATGCCTTGCTCCTTAACTTACCTGTTCATCTTTGCTTTCTTATTCCAGCAACCTCTAAACATTTTTAAAGCAAGTACTTAAAGTTGGGAAGATGAAGTTCAGTACTTTCAGGGGACAACAGCAATAACTCATCAACATTACTTGCACAATGGGGTACATTGGAAGTTGTTTTCATCCTGCATCTCCTTGCACTGTATGACAAGATGTGTTGCAAATTTAGGAGGTACAGGAAAAGCTGTTTGATATAACACATTTACTGGGGAGTCAAAAGCTCTACTGTACATATATGAATTTTAGCTCTGGAGATACTCTGAAGATTTCAGCTACAGAAACTATAAATGTATTTTTCCCTGTGATTGCTTTTCAAAACTCATTTGTTTGAATTAGGTCAAATAGCATTTAATTGGATAGTGCCATAGTAAATATATCTAAAATTAATCACACTACTTTGTTTTTTTGCCTGTTCCAAATGTTACAGAGCACTCGTCCCAGAAGAAACAAAGATAATCTTAGATTCCTTTTTTAAAGTTGGCATAAAGGAGAAGACTGGAACAAAATAATAATTTTAACATGGACTTACATTTGTTGAATGGATTCCATTTCCTCTGTCATTAAATAATCTAGTGATTGACTTACAAATGGGCCAATGAATGATTTCCCATTGAAGAGATGCTATGTGCTGTATTATACTTTCTTTGGAAGATATATGATAATTGAAGTATTAAAGCTAGTATCTTCAGTCCACTTCAAAAAAAATTACAAAGAACAGAAAGAATTGTTATTCTTTTCAATATCAGAGAAGTATTTATCTTTCCCTTCCCTCCAATACTTGTATTTCCTAGCACCTCATTACCTGATAGAGCATCTGCCCCTAGAATTGACTAAAAGATTACCAAAAAGGTTTTACATTTGTGGGTAGCCTCCCCTTATGAGTTCTGGAAAAGAACCACCAGGAACCAAGCCTCCTAGTTGATGTCCACAATGCTAAGGAATATGCTACCTGTGGCTATTTGTCAGCCTCCCTCCCTTCGAACCTTTACATTTTGGGTAAAAACTATATTATCCCTTTGACATTCACATGGACCCATGAACTAGATATCAGTTTTGACTGGCTCTCTGGGTTTATCTGATATTCTGGGTTACTAATGTTTTGTTCTGGATTTCATTATTTATGTCTTTGTGAACCTGGTTGGATAGTGGTGTTTTTAACTGCTCTTAGCTGCCCAGACTAATGCTTGGGCAATAGATTAATGTGTTTTTTTAACATATGTAATGAATAGAATAAAATACATTACCAGTATATTATTCACCCTCTGACTGCTTCATTCTGTATAGCAAGACTGATGGTTTCTTAGCTCCTAATTTTGTCAGTTTTAAATCAATGCATTTACCTCTGGGTGACTATGATTCAGTGTCCAAGTCATGTTGCTTAACATAGTACAGGGCTGTCCAAATTTGAATAGGCCGAGGTCTACTTTTTCTGGCCCAAAGTGCCTGAGGGCTACTACACTAATACCTCTACTTAAGAATTTTATATATTCCAAGCACATGCTCATAAGTAAAAAAAATTGTAAGTAGAGCAGCAGTTTCCCATAGGAATGCATTGATATCTGTTCCCTCCAGAATGGATTAATTGATTTTCAATGCATTCCTTTGGGAAGGCTGACCATGCACATGCTTCCCTTGCACCCGCTCGATCATCAGGCCAGCGGGTGTAGCAGGGAACCAGGCCATGGCCCTTGAACTGCCCCACTCGGCTGAGACAGTGGGCTGGCAGATCCAGAACTTTGCTGGGGCAGTGGTGGTCCTTGGGATGGGGGAGGGAGGGGTGGAGAACTTATCACCTCACTTCTTAATTGGTGGCCAGTGAGCTACTATTGAACCCTTTGTGGGCTACTGGTAGCCCGCGGTCTACCTGTTGTGCAGGCCTGACATAGTAAATTGCAACTAGAGTGGGTCCGTTGAATCAGTGGAACTTACGAGGAGTTGGTGAACTAAAACCCCACTGATTCAATGGATCTGACTTACTAGAAGAAGGGTTACAGCTTTTATATTGCCTGCAGAGTTGGCTTCCCAGGTTGCCTCCCTGGAGCAGGAACATGATCTCATCGGAAAGAACCAACAACAAAGACTGATACTTTTTATACTAAGCAATAACTACACATTTGCTACTTGAAATGCAGAAATATGTGCAGTAAAAAGGAATGCAACAGTTTCTGAACAAAGTTTTCTAAAATTGATATTTCTCATTGCTAATGTTTTGTTCCCTTCCTAGGAAAGTTTTATTAATAGAATTAATTAGTGGCAGAGGGAATAAATGTTTCTAATATTAGTTTAGGCAATCAAAATTAATAAACAAACCAGTCAAGTGTAAAATCATACCTTTTTGTTTGGTAATTTCACTTGAGAAGCCCATGTTCTGTATTTATATGGAGTATTCCCTAGGCATACTAAACGTAGTACAGCATGTTTATGTCAAGTCTAGGCCACAGGCAGTGGTCTGGTGACGCCAGGGGTCAGGAAGTGGCTGCTACAACTCAAAAGCAGGCAAAATCATAATGCAAGTCAGAAGAGGAAAAGGAACAACAGCACATTTTACAAAAAGCTGTGTTTTTGTTTTTGTTTGTTTTATTCCTTATGCTACTGAATGGTGCATATATTCAGAAGTACAATGTACTAGGCTAACAAACAGTTGCTTGCAACAGGACATTCATTTAAAATAATGCTTGGCAGTGTGATTTGTCCATTAAGAATGCAGTTTTGAAGAAGTCATTTTTAGTGGGAAGCTTTCCAAAATCTGTTGAAATTCAGCTGCAACAGCAAATCTGTGGGAACTGAATGGTAAGGTTATAGGGATGAACAGACAATAATAATTCATAGATAGCTTGCACTAGTCTACACCCCTCTGCAACCCCCCTAAAACCAAAAACCAACCAACCAACCAAAAAACAATCACACACAGACACACCCATGATTGTGCATATCAGGAATACATGCAGCATTAAACTTGGAAAACTTTCCCTAAACTGTCCTTAATATTAGTGGAACAATCTGGTATCCCTATAGTAATCTCCTCCATCTGTCTTTAGAAATAGGCTGAAACCTTTAAAAATGCTGTTTGCTCTGATACCAATCTTTGTCTTGCATTGAGTAGATTATATCCACATCACTCATGGGAATTCATTCAATAGATTAAAGAAAAGCGCCTTTTAAAGATTCTGCTCTGCAAATTCTTTAAATGACCAGAGCTTTAAATTACACAGCTAATACTTCCCCCCTCTGCTTCTTCACGTTCAGCAGGCTGCTCATGTTCTTTAGAAGATCACCCAAATATTGTTTTTGGGGTGGGGTGGGGTGGGGCGGGAGGGGGTGGGCAGGAGGCTTTAAAAATAATTTCCCTTTTTGAATTCCGTTCAGAATATTGAGTGAAAAAAAGGAAGAGCAATTAGCCTCAACTGATTAGGGATGAAATGAGCTGACTACAGAGCACCAGATGGGCAGATCCACTGCAGAAACAGCTTCTCTTTGAAATGGAATCTCAGTGTTGTTTTCCCCAAGGCACATGGCAAAACCAGAGAAGGCAGAGGCATCATGGTTTTATCATTTTGATACAACCAAGCTTCTTAAATAAAAGTGATCACCACTAGATGGGAACTTCTATCTCTTAACACTTTCAGGGAAAGCTTTTCTCCCTCTTCGAATACCTCATCCTTTCCTCAGAAAGAAATATGCTATCAAATTCAAGAGGGTAAATATCGATTGGTATTGTTTGCTTGTATTTGTCTTAGAAAGCTGCTGGCTAACTAATTGTTACAGCAACTGTCCCTAGCAAAATTCAGTGCAGTTTATGAATTTACCAAAGTTATAGGTTAACTATTGGATTTTGAATGACCTTACTATTTGGGTTTTTAAAATGCATGTAAATCTTTGTCAGTTTTCTATTTGACAAGTATATACAGTGGTACCTAGTATAAGAGAATTAATTCGTTCCTTTGCACAAATTTCCTATAGGAATGCATTGAATACTTATTAATCTCTAATCGCGACCTTTTTTCTATTGTACGGATTCGCCCCATAGACGGTTCTGTTAAGCCATTTCCCCTTAGCTCTGGAATTTTTTCATTTAAGTGGATTTTCTGTTAAACAAACCACTTGTTATATGAGGGTCCACTGTACTGTATAGCCAGTGACTCATATTAAAGAAACATACAGCAAAAAGCACTTTGAAACAGCAGGCCACCCCACCAGAGGCATAGCCAGGATTTGGAGTGCCTGGGGACAAAGTTTGGTTTTGCGCCCTTTCTGCCGCCCCCTCACATCTCACCCACCCAGCAACAGGGGGGCGAAACCTACGGGCATTGGGTGTGTGTGTGTGTGTGTGTGTGTGTGTGTGTGTGTAGTGTGCATGCACATTACACCTCTCCCACCAAGGTGAGGGAGAGGAGGAGGAGGGCGCTGTGGCTACCACACTCCTGCGTGCCTGCTTAACTGCTCGCCTGGGGTGAAGCAGACAAAAAGGGCTAGCACTAAGAGATCGATGTCTGGTGTCCTGCAAGCCCAGTCCCTCTGGAAGAAACTCTGCGATCCTGTCGCCAGGACCGGCTTCTTATAGAGGTTGCGAGGAAGGTCACCATGGAATGAGCCATCTAGCCGGGAAGCCCCTGCACGGTGTGCTCCCCTGAACATTGCGTTATTGTGCAAAAAAGATGCATCACAGCCTGGCAGTGAGGGAAGCTGGGCTGGGGGCTGGGTGGGGGTGGACGAGAGACACAGATGAACAGACAGAAGCAGCCGAGGACCTTTTACCATCAGATGACATTCCAGGAGGCCCGAGATAACTTCACGCCTCTCTGTCGGGAGGAGCGGGGCTTCCTACTCCATGCTTGTCACTCCGCTACCCCAGCACTGGGCCACGGCCAGGCATGTGCTCCAAGGGCTGGGGGCTTTTCTCCTACTTTCATGACCCAACAGAAGGGAGCTCGGATCCCAAGGGGATGGAGGGCCTGCCGGAAGGCCCGGGGGCGCTGGTCACAAGTCTTGAAAGGGCCAGGGAGCAGATCATAGCTGGGGGTTGCCTCGGGCCCTGCGGAGTTTCTTCTGCATTGGCAGCCACAGCTGCCCACCCACCCACCTGCCCGCCTGCCCGCTCGCTCACTCGTTCTGGGGCTCTCCAGGAGCTCGCCACACTTGGCCACCGAGGCTTTGCGGTGGCTTCATTCCTCCTCAGCAGAGTCTTTTGGCTGCCTCTGGCCAGACGTTACACCCATCCCTACTTGGGTTGGCCTCAAGAGTTCTCAGCACCTCCTTTAATATTCCGCGGTGGCTGAGAGTGAGTGAGCGAGTGGCAGGCGGGTGAGAGCAGTGGCGGAGGCAGCGGAAGGGGTGCCATTGCCAAGTCTTATGGGAAAGGAGGGACTGCTAGGCGGTGGGAGGGTGCATGGCTTCCTCCTCCTGTTCCCCCTCCAGGTGCCCCCTGATTGCTGCACCCGGAGCAGATGTACCTAGATATGCCCCTTCACCTCACTACATTAAAGGATGAGAAATGTGAAAGTACTGTATATACTTACAGACAGATTTAGATACAGATACAGGTATCTGACTAATGCATGTGTTTTGAGCTAACTTTAAAGACAGTCAAAAACACATTCCTGAGTTTTTCTTAGAAACAGCGTGACTTGTTTTGCTTTTAGTGACCATCCAGGTTGGGCCTGGTTCAGTGAATATTTCAGTTTAAGCTTGAAATGTGAGTGTGCCTGTTGACGCACAGATAAAACTAACCAGTAAAAGGAGACTTTCCCAAACCTAGTTGTGACAGCTTTTTCTCGTCACCATTTCAGCATTTCCCATGGAAAGAATATTTTAAAATGCAATGTAATGTTGCTGAAATTGAGAAATGATATGTCAGTACACAGAGGATTTGTTTATCATTATGTTTTCAAGTCACCCAGTCACAGGCAGTCTCGAAGTAGGTACAAAAAGCTAAAAAAAGGATACAGTATATAATACAGTGCTGTACAAGAACAAGGAGGATTCTATGACACTTCAGCACAAGCAAATGCTATCGAGAAGAAGAAGAATTAGACTATAAAACCTAAAGTGCCTGAGATGCCTGGGAAAAAAAGCTTGGTGCAGTTTACACAGAACACCAGGCCGCTATATATAGAAAGATTCTTCCTTGATACAACTGGTGCACCAGCTTTCAGAGCATTCAAAGGTCAATAGAAAACTTTGGACTGGTGAAAGATGGCCGGCGGTGGGGGCGACCACAACTGGGAGGGGGGAGGCAGCAGCGAAGCCCCCCTCCCCAGACAGATGACAAGCACCCCAGCGGCTTCATGGGGTGAAGAAGCGGGTGGGAGAGTGCTCACACGGCGCCAAATTAAAAAGGATCAAGCCCTCCCCCTCCTCCCCTTCACTCAGGGGAAGGCGAGGAGGAGGAGGAAGGCTGCTTTATCCTTTTGAATTTGGTGCTGAACGAGGTTGGGCAGGGAAGGCAAGCCCTCCTGTGGGTCCTCCAGCCGCTTGTCCCGCCCCTGCTGTAAATTGCGGGCACACACTTTTGCGCACATGCTCTGAGAGTCAACCACAGGGGACATTCAGGAGCATCGAATAGGCCGTGGGGTGTTCAAAGTGGGACAGCCCTGCTCTCTAAGTCAGGTAGGCCAGGCTATGTGTGCTTCAAGTGACTATAAGGAGGTGATGAGGATTCCCAAATTAATTCTGGGATGTATGCTGAAAGCTAGTCCTAGAACTGGGTGAACCTTACCTGAACTGAACTTTGAGTTTTTAATAATAATAATAATTTTATTGTCATTGTGTGTATATACACAGTATACACATACAACGAAATTCAGACACCCAGAGACCAGATTCAACACGCACACACACAAATCTCCAAACACTCTCACACACATTTAAAAAAAACAAACCTTCAACACACACACATAAAAATCCCTGAACACTCCCCCACCCACCCAACCCCCCCCCCCTTAAAAACACAAGCATCTACACAACAGGCTAGGTAATCCTGTCCAAGTGCTCACTACTGGTGGTTCTTGAGTTCATTATTAAGTGCAATTATAGCTCTGGGATAAAAACTGTTCAGAAGACGTGTGGTCCGAGTTTTAATTGTTCTGTATCTTCTGCCAGAAGGCAACAGTTCAAAGAAATTGTGAGCAGGATGAGTAGAGTCCCTCAGAATGTTGTGTGACTTCCTCAAACAGCGAGATGTGAAGATGTCATCCAGGGTTGGTAGCTGGAGCCCGGTAACATTCTGGGCAATTTTAATTATTCTCTGTAGAGCTTTTTTGTCCGCTACAGAGCTGCTCCCATACCATGATAGCATGCCATAAGTTAGGACACTCTCAATGGTGCTGTGATAGTAAGACAGAAGTAGATGCTGAGATAAATTCATCTTCCTGAGCATTCTCAGGAAATACAGCCTCTTCTGTGCCTTCTTCACAACCATATTGGTGTTTGCAGTCCATGAGAGGTCCTCTGAGATGTAAGTGCCCAGATATTTAAAGTTGATGGCCTTCTGATTGGGAATCGGGGTATCTTATCACCTTCCCTGGATTGATGAGAAAGGAAACCTAAGGCAAAAGTATTTCTGCATGTTAGTGGCATATAATCACAAATAGCTACCTCCACCCCCACCCCCCACCCCCCACAAAGCAGTTTCCACATTTGTATTCTTATATTCACATTAGTTGAATATAATATTTCAACTAAACCAGGAATTAGAGGAGAAGAATTACATGTTTATCCATGTTACGCTTCCTCTGAGGCTGAAGTAGATGTTTTGAAAAAGAATGTGGAATACAAACAACAGAGCCCCAAGGAACCCTGTGATGTGATTGCCCCCCCCCCCCCGAGTAAAGCAATACTGCAGAAGAGACTGTGGGTGATGGTATCAAAAGCCACTGAGAGATGCAAGAATACCTACACCCCCCACTTCCCCAGAAAACATTCCCAGCCACCTACCAGCTTTTCCCTTGGGCAATCTTTTAATTTCTCCAGTATGACGGGTATGTGAAAGGTACCCTGATTCGGATTGAGGTTGTGATGTTTGTTAAATGACAAAGGTCTCCCAAACCTCTAAACTTTATGGGCTCAAATAATTGAAATAGATCCAGAGAAGGAAAATAGCTCATTTGAAAGCCATTTCTAATGAACGACGTGTTCTGCCTGACACAGACAGCAGCATGACAATTTCGTGAACTTCCATTATAGTGACCGGTGAACAAAAAATCATTGTGTTAAGAGTGCAAGGTATTTAAACCCAGATTCAACATTATTTCTACCATTCCACACTGTCCGTGATTGTAAAGAGTACAGTAGAACCTTGTATAACAAACAGCTTGTATAACATAAAATCTGTACAACATAAAAAAATTCCAGAGATAGGGGAAATTTGCTTAACATAATTGCCTATGGGGAGAATTCATACAACATAAAAATGGGATTACTCCGTTTTCAATGTATTCCTATGGGAATTTGTATAAAGGAAAATTTGCTTAACATAATTTCATTTGGAACGAATTAATTCCTTTATACAAGGTACCACTGTATAAGACTTGTCCCAGTTCTCACTTCTTGCTTGAGCAGTTTGTACACTGGCTAAACAAACTATAGTGGGGGTAAGGCAAAGCAACGTAGATTTTCAAGTATAGGAGGATTTCATAACGCTATTTATAAAAACAGCTGGCTTTGCCCTCTTCCTGTTGCATGCTAGGATTGTGTGGCTCAAATATCTGTAATTTAATTTCAACCCACCACTCCCACCCAGAAGCAACAGTAATTTAGGATAATCCCAGATTTAAATACCAAAGCATGATCTATTAAATTGGAATGTAGGCCTTTTTATTGGTCTTTCAAAATTAATGAATTATAATCTACACTTGTCCATGTATCTGCCTCCTCCTCAAGATGTTTGGATATAGTAGTGTAACATTATAGTTCAGCCTAGCAAAAACTCCAATCTGTTTAGTGGCCAGTGCTTGTCTTGTGCCCGTGCAACTGGCAGACTTTTCAGCTATCTACAAGGGTTGCCAGTGAGGCAAAGAGGCATTATTCCCTTGACATGATCTGGCTGTAGAATAGCAGTGAGACTTTATGTGCCATTTAACCTGTTAATTGTGACATGTCTTCTAGTTTAAAATGTAGGGTTGATTGCACACATCCTTAGCACAGAGAGAATATAGCTTTCATGGGTGATGTGTTCCATGCCAGCTATAAGTTCATGTAGAAGGCTTATGATCTTATATATTAAAATTACATCAGAGTAAAAAAAGTTGATGCAGTGCTTTCAAGCAAGGCTTAAATTTTCCTTCCTAAATCCATACTTTATTTTTGTCACCTTGACCATCCATCCGTCCAGTCAGTGAGCCATCCATCCATCCATCCATCCATCCATCCATCCATCCATCCATCCATCCATCCATCCATCCAATTTATATACTGCTCCATTAGTACAAGCACTACACTGGGCTGTTTATAGGAAATAAAAACTTACAACCTTCAATATCCCACAATAACCAACATTATGGCACATAATTAGAGGAAAGATTTGTGTCATATACAGCCTCTCCACACGTACATTTGTTTTGCTGTTTGATATGCTGATATGTCAGGATAGTCCACTTTTTCCTTGTTGTCCACATGTGGACATTGTTGGAGCAGATCAATTTGTTTAAATCTGCACCTTTTATGCTATTTTTGTATGGGATGAAGCGCTTCAGCTTAGTCAGTTCCCACTGAGTGTGATTGTTTGCAATGGATTAAACTAAATGTATTCTCAAAGGCTTTTTCCTAGTTCCCTGAGCTCCTTGCCCTCTAAAGATGGCAGCCACAGAGTCTGGTGAAACATCAGGAAGAAAAACTTCCAGAACATGGCCAAACAGCCCAAAAAACTCACAAAAACTAATTAAACTAAAGTTTTGCAGTTCTTTGCTTACTGTGTACTAATGCTGTGAGCAGATTCTCAATTGGCAATTGAGAATCAATTCATCGGCACTCCATGAAACTTTTGGGTGCTAGATCTCAGACAAATAAGAGAAAGTATTTTTCACCCAGAGGATCACTGGTCTGTGGAACTCCCTGCCAGAAGAAGTGGTGACAGCTGTCAGCCATGAAAGCTTTAAGAAAGGATTAGAGACGTTCATGGAGAACAAGGGTATCAATGGCTATAATTCTGGATGCCTAAGGACAACCTCTGGGTTGGAGAGATAGGATACCTCTCAATGCCATTTGCAGGGAATCGCAAGCAGGTGAAGACATCTGCTTGGGAATATCCTGAAGTAAATGCTGAGCTACTGTGTGAGACAGAATGCTGGACTGTATGGGCTGTGGCCTGTTCCAGCAAGGCTGCTCTTATGTTCTTAATACACAGATAGGTGAAGAAAAACAATAAATTTAATTGAAATGATTCATTGCATCAGTGACAATCTAGCAGATATTTAAGAATATTTTCAGCTTCCCTGACCCTCCACAGACAACCAGGGAAGCTTCATTTCACAGCAGAACAAGCTGAAGGTACATAGGATGTTCAGATGGGAAGGGTGCGCCAAATGCCATATTGCTTCTCCCTCTTACCTCAATTGAACCTTTGAAGCCTGATCCAGCTCAGATCAAAATGGCCAGTCTGGTCATGTTCATAATCAGAGGAAATATTAATTGTGATTTAGAGGAAATATTAATTTGATGTTCCATATTTATTTTGTATATTTAGATTAAGGAATAATCTTTCAACTAAACCAGGAATTAGAGGAGAAGAATTACATGTTTATCCATGTTAAGCTTCCTCTGAGGGTAGAACAATGTGTATCTTATAATTAATCCTTATTGGAGGATTGAGTTAATTGCTTGTGCTCAATCTGTTTCTACTTTTCCTAACGATAATAAGGATAAAGTATAATATTATCCAGTATCATTAATACAGGATTGCCCATTATCCTAACAGATCAATTACTATTGTGTGGATCATAGTGAATCATGGAAAGCAGCCATCACTCTTGTTTGCAACATCTTCCCATATAGATCTTAAACCCCTATTCCCTGTTCAAGGAGTACTGTACAAGTATTTCCTTTTTCGATGTGAATTACTGAAGATCGTTCTACAAGTCTGTGAAGATTCTCAGTCATTCAGGTGAGTTTATCTGGAAGTTGAGTCATGACAACTGGACTTCTTTTAAAGAGATTAAAACATTTTGCTACTCATCCAAGCACTTTAGTCAGTCTGAGAAAAGTTAGTGGCAAATCCTCCAATTTATAGTTCATCTTGATTTCACATCACCCTGGTCTAAATAGGCTCATAAGTTGGACAGTGGCCTGAATAGTCCCACCTATTCAATAGAGATGGACACAAAACGCAAAAATGGTGTTTTGTTTTGTTTCGTTTTGAATGAATTTTTAAAGAAAAAAATCATTTCATTTTTGTTTCACTTCATTTTTTGTCCCCCCCCCCACTTTAAACACTGTGACTGTGACTGTCTCTCTCTAAAATATTCTTTCAAAAATATTTTTAAAATATTTGATTTTTAAAAAAATATTTTATATATATATGCTTCAAGAAGAAAGAAGCCAGAACACCAGCCTGAAGATGACGAGTGAGACCTCGTCGAAACGTCAACAACAAGATTTCTACACGGGAAGAAACCTGAATCCACCCTAACATGCATACCTATACCCGTGAAAATCTACGAAAACAAATATATATATATATATATATATATTTGTTTTCGTAGATTTTTCACGGGTATAGGTATGCATGTTAGGGTGGATTCGGGTTTCTTCCCGTGTAGAAATCTGGTTGTTTTGGCGACGTTTCGACGAGGTCTCACTCGTCATCTTCAGGCTGGTGTTCTGGCTTCTTTCTTCTTGAAGCAAAGTGTGATCTCAGTTGAAGTCCTTCTATAAATACTGCTGGGGGTGTGTGGTTTGCTTGCTCTGTTGCTGATTGTAGGTTCGTTTGTTCTTTTGTGATCTGCTGTGTGGCTGAGGCGATCGTTAAGGGCTTAACTGCTGGTGGGTTAGATGGCTGTTTAGAGACATCATGTGTGGGTGAGGTGCTGGATGTGTGTCTATTAGCCTTTTGTTTCTTAACGACCTTGGTGATGGGTGTTCTGGCAGCATCCTGGGCTTTGGTGGAGTGGGGTCCTGTGTCTTGTGAATTCATTTTGGTCTGGCTGCGTGTCTGTGGTCTCTCGAATGCTTTAATTGCGAACGGATTCCAAAAAAACACCATCACCAAACTAATCCAAAAAGAAACACCCCCCAAGAACCAAGAAACAGAAGAGAACAACGGCACTGCCCTCCTCCCTTACATCAAAGGCACCACAGACAAAATAAGCAAAATTCTCCACAAACACAATATCAAGACAGCCTTTTGCACTGAACAAAAAATAGCCAACATTTTAAGAAACCCCAAAGACAAGATTGAGCTAGAAAACCAAGGAGTCTACGAAATACCATGCAAAGTCTGCCCAGCCACATACATCGGACAGACAAACAGGAGAATAAGCGCACGCATCGCAGAACACAAGAACGCAGTCAAAAAAGAAGAAAAATCTTCCTCTCTCTTCCAGCACATAAAAACAACAGGTCATGAAATTGATTTTAAAAGAACCAAACTCATCTCCAAAACTGAACACTTCAACAGTCGAATAATCATGGAAGCCATTGAAATAGAGAAACACCCAAACAACATGAATAAACGTGATGACACCTCCCGCTTGCCTGACATCTGGAAACTAGCCCTGGTCAACAGACGAGCCTCTGTCACAAAGACTGACACCAGGTCCAAAAGCACACAAGATGCCACCACCTTCCATCCACACCAAACACAAACCCAGACCCTTCCCACAGATGAAACGAAACCACCATCCAATAACAAAACCACGACTGCACCATCTACCGCTACTCCCCACTCCAGCCACCACATGGAGCACACTTACACACGCCAAAAAAAACATTGGGAGACCACAGACACGCAGCCAGACCAAAATGAATTCACAAGACACAGGACCCCACTCCACCAAAGCCCAGGATGCTGCCAGAACACCCATCACCAAGGTCGTTAAGAAACAAAAGGCTAATAGACACACATCCAGCACCTCACCCACACATGATGTCTCTAAACAGCCATCTAACCCACCAGCAGTTAAGCCCTTAACGATCGCCTCAGCCACACAGCAGATCACAAAAGAACAAACGAACCTACAATCAGCAACAGAGCAAGCAAACCACACACCCCCCCAGCAGTATTTATAGAAGGACTTCAACTGAGATCACGCTTTGCTTCAAGAAGAAAGAAGCCAGAACACCAGCCTGAAGATGACGAGTGAGACCTCGTCGAAACGTCGCCAAAACAACCAGATTTCTACACGGGAAGAAACCCGAATCCACCCTAACATGCATATATATATATATATATATATATATATATATATATATATATATATATATATATATATATATATATATATATATATATATATATATATATATATATAGAGCATAGTGTAATTGTTAAGCTGACTGGTGGACTGGACATAAACTTTAGAATTTGGAATACCCATTTATAATATTATTTAATCATTTTTATTTTAAAGTAGGTTTTAAATCGTTTTACCCCCCCAAAGAAGAAAGCCACCCACAGGGACAGGGTTTTGGGCTCCATATCACCCAATGGCAACTCAGTGACTCCAAACCCATAGAACTAAGACACCCACTGAGGCAGGCAGAGAGTTTAGGGCTCCCCCAACAAGGACTCCAAGTCACCCATAGGCAGCTCAGTGACTCCAACCCCATAGAACTAATAAGGCCGCTATCACACTTCAAACAGCAACCACTTTTTGTTTTGAATCACCTTCTGCCCTCCTGTGGTCACGTGGTCACTGAAATGATTCAGCATTCCTCACTTAGTGTTTTCTCATGAACCAGTTTCCCCGTCCGCACCTTGCTAAACCACTTTTTGTTCTGATTTTGTCCGTCATTTTCCCATCATCTGCTTCTATTTCGGAATTTTTTTTAGAGTAACGTCATGCCTTTGTTCTTCCATTCTAAGTCAGGTAGCTAATTTTCCGCTTTTCCGACGGCAGGATAAGGCATACAGAGGGGGAAACCCAGAAAAAAACCGGTGCATGGTGTCCGCAGTTTCAGCCAAATCGCTTCAAAAAGTGGTCTAGAAATGAGTTTAGAAAAACACCACCCCTGGTGGCCGTCGCAAGAAAACCCGACACAGCGGCCGAAAAGGGGTGTGGCCAAGAGGGCTCCGCAGAAAAAGCGATTGGAAATGCGGTAGGTGATTTTTAAGGTGATTTGATTTTAAACAAAAGGTGATTCAAAACCTAAGTGTTGGCTAAGATTCTGGTCCTGAGTTATTACCCCTCCTATGCTGGGCCATTCTCCCGTTTAATGGCTGTTTAGTGTCTCCAGTGTAGAGGTCTGCACACTCCTCACTGCATTGGCCCACATATACTATATTGCTCCTTTTGTGTTTTAGTGTTGGGTCATTTGGGTGGAAAAGTCTCTGCCTTAGTGTGTTTGGGAGTTTGAAGTAAATGGGAATGTGGTGTTTGCCAAAAATCCTTTTTAAGCTTTTCAGACACTCCAGCCATGTAAGGATTGACCAGGTTCTTCCATCAGCTCTAGGTCTCAGGATGAGGATGAGGATGGACACAGACAGAAAAGAGGTGGTTCGAGAGAGGGGTCAGGGAAACCATTTATGTGTGTATTGAAAACTCATCTCTCAACAGAGGTGGGGGACTCTGGAACAATCTGTCTGCTACTTATCAAGTTGCCCTTTCATCAATCCCTAGGCAAATCAGAAGCACTTTTCATCTCTACCAGGAAGGCCACAGCTAATGACCCATACTTAATGGGTGTTGGGAAAGGTTGAATAAGTGGGACTTTCACCCACCTTAGGCCATTGTCCACCTAATGAGCCTATTCACTGTCCAACTTATGAGCCTATTTAGACCAGGGTGACAGGAAATCAAGGTGAACTATAAATTGGAGGACTCACCACTAACTTTCCTCAGACTGACAAAGCTGCTTGGATGAGTAGCAAAATGTTTCAATCTCTCAAGAAAAGAAGTCCAGGTGCCATGACTCAACTTCCAGTTCCACAAGAAGATATGCCAAATAGAATTTGTATGTTTTTCTTCTTTTAAAATCTAAAGGTAAAGCTAAGCTGGAATTCACTTGATGGCATGTGACATGCTAGTAAACAACTATAAATGGGGTTCTAGGATTAATTGGTGACTCAGAAAGAGAAAACAATTTACAAAGGTAGCAATATTTTCCTTCAATCAGAAAAGGAAAGTGCATACTGTACATACATTTCTTAGAAATAAAAGGAATGTGTGATTCAGAGGGGATGTATTCCACTGCTGTTTGGATTGTCATGGACTCCGGGCTGTTGATATGAAGTGGTGGGTGCCTCCTGGGTGTTCACATGGTTGTCTTAGATACTCCAAAGAAGGGAAAATAAAATAAAATGCTGTGGATTTTCCCTCTACCCTCATTCTCCTAGCAGGCAATTATCAGAGGGAATTAGAATATTGTACATTGTTTTCAAAATACCATTTATTTTAATGCTAATGAGATTATTTGTTCTTATGCTCTTTTACCTCTGGCTCCAGTCCTCAAAATCCTCTTTTAGTTCTTAGGCAGCTGTCCACTCAGAACCCTGAAGTATAGAGTGCTTCCGTTTATAATAAGTGCTTCCTAAGCCTCTTCCTCCTTTTCCTTACAAAATCATAATGTGGTTACTGGAAGTGCGTTAAAGAAAATAATCTAATGCATCTATTTTTTAACTCTTGAAGCAAAAATCCATCTCTTTCTCCCGATCAGTGATATAGATCTTCTTCCTAGCATTTTTCCACAGGTGTGAGATCTGCTCTTCAGATTGTAAAACACCACTTTGACCAATTGACCGTGTCTTCAGGGGGAAGGCCAATGATTTGCATATCCTTCTTGACAGAATCCTGCCATCTCTGTTTTAGTGACTCCCATGGCTGCCAGCCATCAATTTTTAGGTGCCAAGCAGCTTGGCCATATTGAAGGCAAAAGGAAAAGAGGACAGCAGAGAATGAGATGGTTGGACAGTGTCATCGATGCAACCAATATGGATTTGACCAAACTCCGGGAGTCAGTGGAAGATAGGAAGGCCTGGCGAGCTCTGGTCCATGGGGTCACAAAGAGTCGGACACGACTGAACGACTGAACAACAACAACGGCTTGGCCATGGCAGAAGGTGTCACTCAGAGGACATTTCCATACCAGTGAAACTGGCTTTCTGTCATCTTCTCTATAATTGATATCACACCAAGTTGCTGTCAGATAGTATCATTTGTAATGTGGTCAAGCAGGGAGATACACATTATCCAATGGCGAATGGATATGCCTGTCTACACCCACTGTTGCTGCCCAGCACTCTATGCCATACGTTGCAACAGGGTAGGTGATCGTCTTGTAAATCTAAGATTTGAGATGGATTGGCATTTGCAAAGGACTCCATTGAGTTCTTGCCACCATAACCAGGTCATGTTTCTTTGCACATCACCACCGATGCCACCATTGCCTTGGAGATGGGAGCCATGGTCCCCGGAAAAATCAGTGATATAGACAGAGATTTAAATATAAGTGCAGGGGGATCATGCTGAGGGGGATCAAAGGCAAAGGTGATTTTGACATAATTTGATTTTGATGAGCTTGAGCATTAGTTTTCAAGAAAAAGCGAAAATGCTAGAGCCTCAGTTAACTCCAGGTGTAGCTTCAGATGTTTGAAATCTCAGGTTGCAGTGAGCTGTGACCAGTGCAACTTTTTCCAGGCTGGGATTCTTTGTCCTCAGTCTCTTTACTATTCACTACTTTTGCTCTCTCTAATTACAGTATTTCTTGCATTGTTCATTTCTTAGGTAGAACGTCTCTGGATGCAGGGTTTCTGTTTCCTTGGACATTGGTGGAATCTTGGAAAGCAGTCGATAGTTCTTGGATGTTCTTCACAGTCTGATGGATGATGCAGGAAAGGGGCTTGGGTGCCTGATCCCCAAACTCACCTACCCACCCATCCCACCACCACTGCCTTGCTTTAGAAAGTATTGTGGTTGGACTGTTATTAGTAATTTCGGAGATATATTTATTTGTCAAAGTGGCTGCACTGTTTCTCTCTTTGAAAACAATGTTGATAATGAAGCAGCAGCATTTTGCTTGACTTCCGTTCATTTTAGAGTCTTAAGGAATATTAGTTCCTTACGTCTGGCAGTAAGATGTAAGAGGTTTAGGAAGAATGTGCATGACTCAGTCTCTGGCTCACATTTAAAATAATGTTTGCGGATCTAAGCTAAAAGAAACCAGTTCCAAAGGCCCTTAATGCACAAGGTAGGCAAAGCTGCCTGCTCCTTTCTGTTAATAGTAAAGGGTCCTTTATCTCTTTCCAGCATCTTTGCCTATGTCAGTGCTGTTGTTTCCAAGGAAACAGATCTGACAAGCTTTGTTATAGAGTATAACAGGTTTCCAGAGAAAGCAAAGTCTTTCAAATCATAATAGTGACAGTAGCAGCCGTCCCATACAAATCCCCTTCTTCTGAATAAATCCTCTCAAATTTTTTACCTAACTGTTCTTCCATTTTAACAATCCACTGAATATCTGCATATTTAATAAGCACAACTGATATAATTCCAAATGGTAGCATATAATAATTTTGACACATCTGCTGGTAGTCTGAACTGAATCCTTAAAGGGTTTTCTTCTTGCAGTGATTCAGTGTCCACCCCATGTTAATACCTTTTGCTAACCATCTCTACTTAGGTGTCCTGTAGATGGTTTGGACTACAAATGCTTCCATTGGTTTCTTTAGCCAAAGTTGGAGGCAATTGTAGTTAAAGAAATACCTGGAGGTACTCGTGCTGTAGAAAACTGCTTTATATGAAAGCTGTAGTTTGGTTGGGACATTTCTGCAAACTTCTCCCATACAGTCAACTGCAGCAGCGGCTGCTGGCATGGTTAACGTAATAATTTCTGCCTCACCTTGTCTCAGTTGTAGGATGGTTGCTGTTTATGTAGACCATTCAAGTGCGACAGGAACATGTAAGTTTAGGAATCTATTTAACACTTCCACCCAGAGATGATCCATCCAATTTTCCAGAGCAACTGGAATGTTGAAATTATGGAACCCCCTAAAAGACTGTGCAAAACCTCCTTGTCTCTGCCCAGAGACTTCATTGCCAGATGCCAGTGCTCAGCTAGTATCACTCAACCTTATTTATTTATTTATTTATTTATTTATTTATTTATTTATTTATTTATTTATTTTAGCAAAAATTGAGCCTTACTGACTAAAATCCACCCTGACTGAAACAAAAGTAATACAATAAGTAATGCATTATACTGCATAATATACAATATGTAACTAAATAAAAATCAGTAAGTAAACCATAGTTAAATCCAAAATAATTAAACAATGATGATAAATCTAAAATAATATAAGAGAGAAAGCAGACAGAGGCAGATTAAAAGCATCAGAAAACCAGATCAGCAGTATGATAACCTTAACATCTACATCTAATTATGCTGATATATATATTAGTGCTAGGATGTGTTCCCATGCCTAGGGTTGGGCACTTGCATAGTTTATTCAAAGACCAGTAGTGCAACAGGGTCTTATACCTCTCAGAAACCCATCACTGAATATTTCAAGGTCTTGTCCAATTGCTTGTATTCCTTCTTTCATCTCCAACCTCACCAACCTTGCTACCCAACCAACCAGCCAGCCAGCCAGCCAAGGTGGCTTACAGTTTTTGTGAAGGAAGGAGGATGATGTTTGGATCATGGGGTGGTGGTGTGGGGACTATATTTTCCAGTGCCCATGGCCACAGCACATGGAGATCTAGTACAGGAAAGAAAAGTGAAGGATGTAAAATGCTGTAGTCTTACATCTCCTTAAAGAGTGATGCATTTTATTTGAGACAAACCTTCATGGACTGAAGCTCACTTATTTGGATTAGTTACATTTCATTTTCACCTTTTCGGTTAAACTCAAGAAAATATTTGAGGACAGTAATGCTTGCCTCACATTGCAACTTGCCAAGACTGATATCTTCATCCAGAAAAATATAAACTTTGGCAGGATCATTATTATTCAGAATAGTTGTGTGTCCAAGATTTGCTAGACTAATGAGGAATGCTAGCTATTCTGCTGAATTTTAAAGAGATTCTCAAGATCATAAAAAGAAAGTGGGGTGTAAATAAATCTTCTGTAAAAATGAATACATACAACAGGAATTCTCTCTATGTATTGTCAACCATTATTCTATATATAATTTATTAAGAGAAAAGAAATAATTCCATTGAAGACCCCAATACTGCACCAGGCCAGAAACACACACACACACACACACACACACACACACAGAGAGAGAGAGAGAGAGAGAGAGAGAGAGAGAGAGAGAGAGAGAGAGAGAGAGAGAGAGAGAGAGAGAGAGAGAGAGAGTCCAGTTGGCTCCAATCTTGGTGGTCACTTATGAGTAAAAAGAGTGAAAGCAAAGTGTTCTGCTTATATATCCACCCCATACAACTTCAAGTAGTATCTGGGCAGTTTACAGTTTTTTAAGTACAGTAATGCAGGCTACACATTGCCCCCCAGCACCCTAGGAAAGATGGAAGGTGAGTCAAACTTGAGCCGGCTACCTGGGATTGAACCCCAGGTCGTGAGCACAATTTTACCTGCAGTACAGGTATTTAACCACTGCACCACTGGGCTATGTAAATACTGATTTACATACACTCCACATAGGTTAATATGTGCATAGAAATTACATTTAGATATACAGTGTTCCCCCGCCTATTGTGGGGGTTAGGGACCCAACCAGACCCGCGATAATTGAAAATCCACGATATGCGGATGCAGGTCGGGTCGGGTCTGGGGCGCCTACCTGGGAGCTCTTGTACCTACCCCCAGCCTGGTGCTGCCCCAAACGGGCCTGCGAGGGCCTTTGGGGGCCTCCAGAAGGCTTGGGAAGGCCCTCACAGGCCCATTTGAGGCAGCGCCAGTCCTGGGGTTAGTAAGGGAGGCCTGGGTAAGTCAGGGAGGGTAGCTCATCTTTAATAATGGCTTTCAGTGTTAGCAAAAGGGACAATAATATTGGAAAGAATAAGATCTCTCTTTAAACATTTGCTTTCCCTTTTTAATGCTTAGTTGGTCTGTAGCCTTTTTCTCTTGGGAGGGCTTCTGATTGTTCCAGGACCAGCACCCTAAGTTCCTGTAACATTTAGCATTTATCTGCTTCGATTGCTGCCCCCCCCAATGGGAGAATGCCTTTTAGAACTCAGTTTGTATTTTCCTCTCATTTGGATTCATTAATATTTATTATTCTCTCCATCCCACATTACACACAAATGCTGGATGTGCCTGTGTTCTTTGGTTTTTACGTTATTAGATTCAGAACTGAAAAGGGAATATTTCTTTCTAGGCACAGGCCTACAGTTGCCAAGTATCAGTTGCTAATCATAGCAGTTGTTATATTTACTGCTTGGTTTGGCTAAAATAATCAATTTCTAGGGGATATCCCAAAATACATTTGATACCACCTGGCAACACTATATTTTTCCTTTTCCCCCTCACTAGTAAAAGTGTCACTAGACATATGCTTTTAACAGGTCTAGTGAAATGCATGTAGGCCTGGCAGGAGGCTGAATTGTTGACTTGCTGGAATGCCTGTTTGTTTTTAAGAAGCTGTATGTTACAAAGTAAGACCAATGGAATCATACAGTTTGTCTGTCAGGCTCACTGTGTCTCAGAACTGTGTTTATTGATTGGCAAGAAAACTTTCCACCTGGAGTTACCAGAATCTGGGTACCATCTGTGTATGAAATATGTGGCCTATGACTCAGTTGCCATTACTGTATACATTTCTGGCAGTTCCAGTCCAAGAACACTTGGGTTACCCAATGTCCAAAACCATCAATCAATCAATCAGTCAGTCAATGAATCAACAAATCAACCAACCAACAAACCAACCAACCAACCAATCAATCAATCAATCTATCTATCTATCTATCTATCTATCTATCTATCTATCTTGTATGCCGCCCACTACCCAAAGGTCTCTGGGCGGATCACAATCAAAGTAAACAATTCAGACAATTAAAATTATATCTATCTATCTATCTATCTATCTATCTATCTATCTATCTATCTATCTATCTATCTATCTATCTATCTATCTATCTATCTGTTAAGACTTTGTGGAGTATATGTTTCAATGTGTGCATTATCTAACTCAACATAATTCATAATCTTGTAAAATCAATTATAAAGGTAAACAGACATTCATAATAAAAATTAAAAAGCAGGAAATACAATGGCTAGAGTCCTGTTTTTGGAAATACTGCCATTTCAGGAAGACTATTTTGAAGATGTTTGTTTAAAAACTTTATATTATACTAGAGTTGTATTCTGCTGTGTTATCCCCAAACAAGCAACTCGATTCCTTGATTTAAAGGTTTATCTGGCCTATAAAAATCATACTAAGAAGAGTTTTATTTTATTTGATTATTTTCATGCGTTTGTGTCCAGGACAAGAAAATATCGATAAAGCTGGATTAAAGAAAGAATATGTTTTGGTGCTTTTATGTTCTTTACTTAAAAACCTGGAAATGGGAGCCAGATTGTTAGTTTTATTTAATATCCTGCCTTTTTGTTAATTTAAGAACCTAAGGAAGGTGCAACATGATTAGACAATAGATGCAGCTAAGAACAATAAGACAGAATGTTAAAGCCTAAATAAATATATTAATTGTATTTAAAAATATTTAAATTAGAATAGCCAGAATTCTGTTTACAGTTGCATAAGGGAAATTGCATAATTCTTGGCAGCATATTCCTACTCTTAATTAAGTGCTAGTGGAATTCCTGGGAATGCACCTGACTGCATGAATCAGCAATAAGATTCTGGTCAATTTGAAGCAAATAAAATTAAGAGGTACAATGCTTATTAATTAATTTAAAATCACACACAACAAGTATAACAACTATTTAGAAACCCTTCCTCAGCAGCCAGACAATTGCCAAGACCCTGCCTGAATAGAAGAGTCATTCTCTGTTGGCAGAAATAATGATTTTCAGTCATATAATCATATAAAAAGTGCCTGTAATAAACTGAATTATTGCTCTTAGAGTTGCTTTTAGTGTAATTTATAAAATTAAGCAAAGCAAGGGAGGCAGCTGTAAAAGTACTTTTGGGCCATCTGGGGATTTCCATCAGAATGAACCACTTGAACTACTGCCAACAATAATCCTCAAGATTAAAGTCAAGAAAAGAAAGATAGTGTCTATTTCCTTCCTTTTTATATCAAATGCAGTTGCAGGCTCTTTACATCCATGGCCGGCAAACTTGGATCCCCAGATGTTGTTGGTCTTCTTCCCCTGGAAAGCCACACTAACATGGCCTACGCTCATGGATTCTGTTTGTTGTAGGGGAACATTTGTAGGCATAATATTTAGAACCATTTTTTCTGCCTTCATGTTTGAAAGGTTATGCTTGAAAATGGCCATTGTCCTGCTCTTTTGAATATTGAAGTGACTTTCTAAGTAAAACACCTGGATATGTATTGTGTAGGCCCATGAACTGTAAGCCCCTGACGTTGAAGCACGAATATTGTGGGCTGGGAGAGTAAGAACAGACAAAAGAAAATATTTTTTTACCCAGTGTGTTGTTAGTCTGTGGAACTCCCTGCCACAGGATGTGGTGATGGCATCTGGCCTGGATGCCTTCAAAAGGGAATTGGACAGATTCCTGGAGGAAAAGTCCATCACAGATTACAAACCATGATGGAGATGTGTAATCTCCAGCCTTAAAACCGGGGTACTTCAAGGGCCAGATGCAGGGGAGTGCTATCAGTAGATAAATATCTAGTCTCATGCTCCCCCAAACGCATCTGGTGGGGCCACTGTGAGATACAGGGAGCTGGACTAGATGGGCCTTTGGCCTGATCCAGTAGGGCTCTTCTTATGTTCTTATATCTTGCCAATACTTGTAATAAATTAGACTTGTCACCCCTGCCTCCCATGGGGCTGAGTGAAGAAAGAACACTCCCTTCATGTCCCTCCTAAGTCAACCATTATTCTGGTAATGTTTGCTGGGTCTAGGGGTGTTTGGGATTGGTTTGAATTTTAATATAATTTGCTTTGGTGGTAATGATAGCACTCCATTTTTCAAAAAGCATTTTTATTTATGTAGAAAACATTATTAAGGCTGGAATAAGAACAAAGACAAACAGAGAAGATAATTGAGTATAACTCATACACAAAAGGTAAAGGTAAAGGTTCCCTCTGCACATGTGTGCTAGGCATGTCTGACTCTAAGGGTGGCGCTCATATCCATTTTCAAGCCAAAGAGCCAGTGTTATGCGAGTCTGTGGCCATGTGGCCGGCGTGGCTAAACCCATTTCAGTGCATGAAATGCTGTTTACCTTCCTGCTTTTTATGGTGGTACCTATTTATCTACTTGCATTTACATGCTTTCGAACTGCTAGGTTGGCAGGAGCTGGGGTAAACAGTGGGAGTTTGCTCCACTGTGTGGCAGCCAGGATTTGAACAGCTGAACTGCTGACTTTGCAGCTGACAGTTTCAGCACTCTTGCCCACTGAGCTACCAAGCCCCTACACACCCAAACTCTACACTAAACTTTGCAGTCTTGATCTGTGGCCCTATAGGAGTCAACCATTGGTTTTAATGGGATCATGAGTTTCAACTGGACCAGCATTTTAGAATAGGACTTTTATGGGCTCTATGTGTATCTATGTGAGAATTTAATGTTCTTAGCCTGTCAGTGGTGTGGAATAGTCTTTGATTCTTGTATTGATTGAAAATAAGATCTGCTGACTTTTCAGGATTTGCTGCGCAGAATATTTTTGCTATTAAACTTTGTAGCTATATTTGGATTAAGCTCATGTTCATGTTCCTCTGTGCCTAATTACATTTCAGCATTTTCAACAGCCCAGTGGTTTAAATCTTCTTCAATCCCTGAGATGCCCCTACTCATGCTGTAATGCTATCTTTAAAAAAGGGTTATTGAAGGGATGTTCAAATGGTACATACTGTACAAGCTCTCTGTTGGGTTCACTTTTGATGCAGTTCAGTTTGAATCAAATTAGGGTGGCCACACTCATTTTAAATAAGAGTGATCCATTCCTCTGAAAGCCTAAGCCTGTCTTACTCTTTCCAGAACATTACTAGGTTTGCAGCTTGTTTGCTGTGATTTGAAGCACTCCTGTTTCTCCTGTAATATAGCCCAGGCAGTTGGTTAAACTGCTTCCAAATGCAGTATTGTACAGTTGTGGGTATTGCTGTCTGGGGTGACAACCATGTGACATATGCAGTGGATTGTGACATTAAAAGACAAATTGCTTCCTCTAATTTTGTGATCTTTAACTTTTAAACATTTCCCCGGATCTTGTGGTACAGTTCTAGATACGTTGGTGGTGCCCTTCAGGACTCATTTAGTACCTGATGCCAGAAAAGAAATTGGGGAAACATTGGGGAAATAAATTGCAGTAGGGGACAAAAGGCAGGCAAGGAGGCAGGAAAGGGAATGTTAATGATAGAAATGTATCCACATATGAGAGACCCAAATATTTCTCTTGGATGTTTCCCACGGAGGAAGAAATGTCGTCAGTGCAAATGGAGGAATCAGTCAAGTGCAAGACAAGATAGACTGCAGTAGAAATAATTACATTTTAAGTGCAATTTCCTCCATCTGGATGTGCCCTCAGAATTAGGAGCTGTACTATAATCACTTTGCATGCTTAATATTTCTACTTGAAATACTGTACATGGATACTGGCCAGTTTTTTAAAGAGTTGAAATTTGGATACATCTACCTGCAAATGAATAATAAAATGGTTATCAACGATTATTCCTTATTTGTGAGGTAGGTTTGTGGGTTTTTTTTTTTTGGGGGGGGGGGCTATGTTTCCTATGACATAAACCAACCTTGTGAGAACTGCTTAGTATGTTGTTCCCGCAAATCATTCTTACATCCATAGACTTCACAAAGTAAGACTTAAAACACATCATACCTTTGTTTTTGTTTTTTTTAAATGGGAAGACATGATTTAGCATTCGTGTGGCTTTGACAGTACTTGCATGATCCTTTTCTAAGACGTAATAATATCTGTTGCTATTTCTGTGGCACATTTTCTGTGATGGGAATGGCTTGCAGGGTCATTTCAGTGTTACAAATACTAAGCGTGGAAAGCGCTGTTAAATGAGGGCTGAAAAACATGTAGGATGTGCAGATTCAACATATGTTTGGCGTGGTGGGGTGTAAGAAAGAGAATAAATGACAAAACGTAAAAACATGCTTTGGGGAGGAGGAGTATATGGTAATGACTGAAAACAGCATCAGTGTGAACAGTTTGGAAGTATAATGGTCTGAAAACCAAAATCAGTGTTCCATTTTAAGACACTCTCCAGTGTGATGTTGACACTTACCCCAGGTTTGCCCATTTCTTTGGCACATGGCAAGGAAAAAGTTGTCATCCCAGTGGAGGCTGCATGTCTTCACTTCTCAGAACTAGGGTGCTAGGAAGAGCTTTGAAATGAAATTGGGAAGGTGTCTTAGTTTGTAGCATTGTAAATGCTGCAGTAGATTTATCTGCAGAGGAATAACTCTGTGAGTAAGGTGCTGCTCCTAAAGAAGACTAATAGCTGTATAGAGGAGACAACAGAGAACACCCTACTGAAATATATGCAGTTAGATATTCCAGAATAGACAATCTAATTTTCTGGGGGATAAAATGATCTACCTACTAAGTATGCTTAAGAACTATTTAATTTACAAATTATTTAATGTTTATGCCACCTTTCTCCCTTGCAAGACAGAAGGCAGCTCATGATATGAACTAAAATAAACAAATAGATGCCATTTCATATGCAGTATTCTATTTTGAGGCTAACTATTAATATTCAATGTAGACTAAAAAGAGGATTCTAAATGCGCATTTAGCTTCTAACATTAATGCATGACGGATATGTCACTTATCATTAATATAGAGCAGAGAGCTGATCCTTATCTCTTTCTCCTGGCTTTGATTCTCCCCTGAAAAATGCTTGCAATGTTAAGTATTTTAGTCCAAAATCTTCATTTGCTTGATTCACCCAACTTAAATAGGAGTTCTGGAGAAGGAAAACACATGTACATTTCTGTGGCATTTTGATTAGTCCAAATTAGACGCTGCTCGTACATGGGGTTTTCTTTCTTCCACGGACCAGCATGACGATGCTTGTGTGTGTGTGTTTGGACATAATTATTTTACTGTTATTTCTCTTGCTGTGTTCCAAGAGACTAGAAAATATTTTTTTTCTATAAAACATTTGGCTTTGTAGGAGAGGAAGGACACTTCAACTAGGGCAGTGATGGCGAACCTTTTAGAGACTGAGTGCCCAAACTGTGATTCAAAACCCACTTTACCCCCACAAAGTGTCAATATGGCAATTTAACTTGAATGCAGTGGTATCCCAGTTTACAAATGCTTCAGGTGCTACCTTTTAGAAAAGAGAGGATTGAAGAGCAGGCTTTTGAATTTTCCATAGCACCCTCACTGTGGCTGCAGGAAATTCAAAAACCTGCTCTTTGATCCTCGCTTTCCCAAACAGTAGCACCCCATCCGCCTCTCTGCCCTGTACTGGCAGCTTGTGGGCTTGTTCATAGCCCCGGCTTACTCTCCAGCCATGCCACTCTGGGCATCCCAAAAGCAGCATGGCTGTAGAGTAAACTTGGGCTACAAAGGAGCCTACAAGCTGCTGCCTCCCCTTCGCCCAGCTCTCTTCGTGGAGTACAGCATTGTGCCATGAGCAGAGGGGGGAAGTGCCATGGTTGTGAGGGGGTGAGGTTGCATGCCCACAGAAAGGGCTTGTCGTGCCACCTTTTGCACCCAGGCCATAGATTCGCCAACACTGAATTAGGGCATCTACTAAGGCAGCAAGAGCACAACCTTTTCAGGAGGATTTGTAAGTGCACGATTTGACACTTTTAGTCAGATGGGAAAGGCAGGCAAGGCCGAGTGTCTTGTGGCATCTTAAGGACTAGCATGAGCTTTCATTGGCTGTCATGGCTTTGGAGGTCTTTGCAGGTCTATAGTGATATAAACTCGTATTTATGATAAACGTACCACAAGGTGTTGTGGTGGTCTACGATAAATATGTTGATATGTTTGTTACAGTTCATACCAAGGCTCCTTATAATAATAATAATAATAAGGGGCCACGCGGGCGGGCAGTGGGGGCGGGAGGTAAGATCCCCCTGCCGCCGCCGGCACGCCGCGCAATCGCCCTCCATCCCCACCCCACCTGCTTCCGCATATCGTGGATTTTCGTGCATCGCGCCTGGGGTGGGTCCCTAACCCCCGCAATCGGCGGGGGGTTACTGTAATAATAATAATAATAATAATAATAATAATAATAATAATAATAATAATAATAATAATGCTCGCATAATTTGCCGATACACCACATAGTCCTAAATGCTTGGGAAGCGTTCGACTAGTGATTGGTAATACAAAATCCAGCATAGTCGGCTGTGTAATACAGTGACCCCCGCCATTTCACGGTTCTGGTATTGCGGTCCCACTGCATTGCGGGACGCAGTACAGAACCGTGGGGGGGGGGGGCCTGCGGGGGGGGGCGCGGCCGGGTTGCTCCGCACCACCCCCCGCAACTCCGAGAAGCCTCCAGGGTGCGTGGGAGGACGATGGGGGGGGATCCGGTCGCTCCACGCGGCCCTCCCACGCACCCCCAAGATGCCTCCGGGGTGCGTGGGTGGGTGGCGGCAGGCAATCCGGTCGTTCTGTGCAGCCCTCCCACGCACCCCGGAGAAGCCTCGGGGCCGCGCAGGCGGGCGGGCGGCGGCGGGAGGTAAGATCCCCCTGCCACTGCCGGTGCGCCGCGCAATCGCCCCCCACCCCCACCCCACCCGCTTCCGCATATTGTGGATTTTCGTGCATCGCGGGTGGGATGGGTTCCTAACCCCCGTGATCGCTGGGGGTGTTACTGCAATAATAATAATAATAATAATAATAATAATAATAATAATAATAATAATAATAATAATAATAATAATAAAGTGTACTTGGAGCTTCAGTCAGTATCAAAGTTCTGTATTTCAGCAGTGGTCCCACTACATTGCGGGATCGCAGTACCTGCACCGCGGGGGGGGGGCGGGGGGCAATCTGGTCACTCCGCCCGCCCCCCGCAACTCCGAAAAGATGTGGGGGGCTGCGCGGAGCGAGCGCGTCGCTCTCAGTCGCCCCCCCCACGCCTCCAAAAGGCTTCGCAGGCACCAGAGAGAGCTGCGCAGAGCAATCGGGTCGCTCTCCCCCCCCCCCGGGCGCCTCCGAAAGGCCTCGCAGGTGCCCGGGAGGGCTGCACAGAGCGATCGGGTTGCTCTCTGTGCCCCCCCCCCCGGGCACCTCCGAAAGGCCTCGCAGGTGCCCGGGAGGGCTGCACAGAGCGATCGGGTTGCTCTCTGTGTCCCCCCGGGCGCCTCCGAAAGCCCTCGTGGGCACCCGGGAGGGCTATGCAGAGCGATCGGGTCGCTCTCTGTGGCCCCCCGAGCGCCTCTGAAAGGCCTTGCAGGCGCCCGGGAGGGCTGCACAGAGCGATTGGGTCGCTCTCCGCAGCCCCCCCGGGCGCCTCCGAGGCTTTTGGGACAGGCGCGCGATACCACCACCCCACCCGCTTCCACATATCGCTGATTTTCATGGATCGCGGGTGGGGTGGGTCCCTAACCCCTGCAATTGGCAGGGGTTACTGTATACAAGGGTGATTAGGTTCCCTTGAATATTTGCTGCCAAAGCTACTATGTGGATTTCTCATGCTAATATGGCACTTTTTAATCCGTTGTATCTCTACTCTTATGCTAGCTCTGACATAAATGTCCTCTCAATGGCAGCTTCAGTTATCTAGCTGCCCCCCCTTCACTTCCCTTTCTGCAGTACAGAAGGCTTGTTACATATTTTTAACTGACAGTTCCATTTCCAGCAGACAAGGCTGGTGATTCTAAAGCAGTCATGTGAAACATGTGGAAGAAACTTGGATATGAAGAAATAAAACAGATTTGGAGAGAGTGTTTTTTTAAAGCACTTGTTATGCTCCTTCTAGCTCGTACCTTTTCACTTTTAATTGAAGCTTTGACATAATCAGCCACACAAAGAATGTAATATTCCTGCAACTAAATGTGCTATTACCTAACTTTTCATGCCCTGCTTGCACCTCTTTTAATAACATACCATTATTCCTTGAAATAATAAATGCTATCTTTTCACCTCTGTTTTCTACTCCACCTCCACACCTCACTTTTCTAGAAGTGTCATTTATTTTCTGGGTTCACAAAAACTCCTGTATCTTCTAAGATGCTCCGTGTAACCCAGTCTCATTCCTTCAAATATGTATATGGGCCCAAAATGTTACCTCGGGAGACTTTTTTATGTTTCTTTTACCCATGAAAATGTAGAACCTAAAATCCTATTATATATGTTTAGCCTGTGGAAGGGTTAGACATCATTGGCAGAAAGAGGTTTTTTTGGTAATTAAAAACATCCCCATTCCATCCTTTTACCTTTGTGACTTTCTCAGTGGCCGGCCTGGCACAATGGAACAAACTACCAAGCAAGATTTGGCTAGTGGATTCTCTGTCAGCTTTCTGAAAGGCCTTAAAAACATGGCTTTTCAAAGATCATTTTGGTGATCATTAGTTGTAATTGTAATTGTAATTGCATTTGTTTTGTCACCTTTGTTGTTTGCTCTGTCTGCATTGTCAGAGTATTTTGCAGTTTGTTCTGCCAGAAGAAGCAAATACTTGTTGAACAACTACATAGACAGAAGCAGAATCAGACAAAGTCAGAGCTTACTTAAAATAAAACAGCTATATTACATATATACGCAGATAAGTTACATGGAGAAAATCAACAGCATAACAGCATTTCATCATACATGACATACATAATTAGCACATGGCATAGAGAAACAAAGAATGGGTGCATTACTCACAAAGGCCTGTTGAACACTGCTTAACATAGCACTTATATACATTTGTCTGTCCAATCAGGCAACTTATTGCATCATGGCTATTGCAGCACCTTGCATCAGCCAAACCCATTTAAGCCCATTCTTTACACTTGCAGTCCAATAGAAAAAACCTTTAGACTGAATCACTGTGACTGCACATTTGCAGACTCCATCTTAGAAATCAATTAAATACATTCAAACCATTTATTTATACACCTGCCTAATACATAGTTTCAATAACTAATATCTGACGCTCTTGCCGATGCAAGATGTACTAATTAAGTTATATATCTATATTATTACTGTTTTTATTTATGTATTTATTTTTCTTACTTATTTTGTATATTGACTTGTTTGTTCATTTGCCCTTATTCAACACCCAGAATTCCCTTTGGGGATAGTTGATGTGGTCAATAAGTATAATAAGTAAAATAAATAAATAAATAAATAAATAAATAAATAAATAAATAAATAAATAAATGTAAATTGCATGCAAACCTGCTAGGTTAGAAGGAAGTCCTTAGTTAATGAACATTTCTGCTTGAGTTTTCCCAATAATAAAGACTGCACCTTCCACATTTCTTGTGTGATGAAAATGATTACATAAAAGTCAGAAAAAACTGCAAGCCAAGCCAAGGAATTCTTTAATTCCCCAAAATATCCCACCAGTAACATCATCAGTCTTCTCCAGGTACAGTAATACCTTCGTTTATGAGCATAATCCATTCCAGAAGCATGCTTGTAAACCAAAGCACCTGTATATCAAAGCAAATTTCCCCATAAGAAATAATGGAAACTCAGATCACAGTCACAGTCAACTGATGTTTTTCAAGAGTTGTTTTTGAATTCATTTTTTCCGTTCTATTTAAAAGTTTCCTCATAATTTATTTTGTTCTTCTTGTTCCTCTCCTTCCAGAGGGTGGACTTCATTGTGGCTATACTGACTTTAGATGCAGCAGCTTTAAAAAGGGTTGTCAAGGACTTCAAGGACCAGATGCAGGGGCATGGTATCAGGAGACAGAGATCTAGTCTCGTGCGCTCCCAGACACATTTGGTGGGGCCACTGTGAGATACAGGAAGCTGGACTAGATGGGCCTTTGGCCTGATCCAGCGTGGCTCTTCTTATATTCTTATGCTTCATAGTAATAATGCTTAATTCCTATTTCTTTTAATCAGCAAAGCTCCTCAAAGTTCTGGGCCTGGATTAGCCAGCCATACGATAATTGACAAATTAACCAGAAAAGCAGTGTTCTTTTATTCAATAAAAGAAGTAAAGTTGTTTTCCATATTCTTCTATTGTATTCTTTATGTAGGAGAATGTTTTATGGCTTATATTATTCCAAGTTAAGAAATGCAGAGGTTTTTCAAAATTCGGAAGCTTGGTTTAAAGGAAATGTTCAATCACTGAGATAAAAACATGCCCATTTCATTAATTTCCCCTAATTTGAAATATATATATGTTTTCTGTACAACTGTGCACACTGTTTGGTTGCTTAAGTGCTAAGTCTTTGGCTTACAACTAAAATGACCCTAATGACATAATTCAAAACATTTGAACCTGTTTAAAATTTGATTTTAAATACAAAGCAAAATATGACACAACACACAGACACCCTGTGCTTTAAACATAAAACACAAAACGAGGAGACAAACCACAATAACGCAACGGAAGTGAAAGCTGTTCTTAAAGCATAGAAATATAGAAATAAATCACCAGCAAGAGGTGCCACAGGGCTTGAAACTTGGGCCCTTACAGATGCATTATGCAGGAAGCTGGAAGCATTTGAAATGTGGACGTACAGACGAATTCTGAAGATACCTTGGACAGCCAGTGTCACTAATGTGACCATATTATAGCATATGAATAAAAAGCTAGAAATGCTCAATACTGCAAACTGAAGAAAATTGCAATATTTCAGTCACATAATGCATAATAACAAGTACCATCTGCTGCAGGTTATCTTTCAAGGTAAAATAGGGTCCTGGTGTGTAGAAGGAACATTCTGGCTTAAGAATTTAAGCCAATGGTTTGCGGTGGGCGCAGCTTCTGTATTTAGAATAGCTTTACACACAGAAAAAAATATTACAGATTATGCTAGTGATTGCCAACATTTTACAAGGACATGGCACTTGAAGAAGAAGAAGAATAGGTGCCAGCAGCTCTGATTCAAGGCTACAGAAATGAATCTCCCAAAATGCTACCATGGTGAAATAGTGGCCCCCAGACAACAAACACTTGGTATCCCTTCCAGTCCCAAAGAAAGGAGAGACCAAAGATTGCAGTAACTAAATGACACTTGTGTTTATTTCCCATGCAAAGAAATGATGCTCAAACCTTTAAAGCATCTTACAACAAAGGCTTTCACCATATGTGGAACAAGAAAGGTCAGATGAAAATGTGTTTGAGTCTCTCTCTCTCTCTCTCTCTCTCTCTCTCTCTCTCTCTCTCTCTCTCTCTCTCTCTCTCTCTCTCTCTCTCTCTCTCTCTCTCTCTCTCTCTCTCTCTCTCTCTCTCTCTCTGTGTGTGTGTGTGTGTGTGTGTGTGTGTGTGTGTGTGTGCGTGTGCATGTGCCTGCCTGCCTGCCTTCATGCACATGCTGTCACATAAGCTACAATGAGCTCAATTTACTGTCTCACTTCCCTCCTATCCCCCCCCCCCCAGTATAGGTACAGTGATTTGTTTATATGATATGTTAAAGCAAGGATAGAAGAATGTTTTCCAGGGGATATTTCTCAAACTAAATGGAACATATTGTCACTTTGAATCCAGCTTGGTTGCAAATAGCATTCTAGGCATCATCTGTGATGGGTGCATGTTATTGTCGCATTCTACTTAGTTTCAGCAGAAAGCTGCACCCTTCCATTTACCCTTTAGTGGGCATTCCTGTCTTTAACCATATGCTTTCACAAGCTCTTGGCCATATGTAGCTATCTTTTGTGGGCAGCTTTCATCAGTTTTCCCTTGCTTCAGGGTTCCAGTGTATCCTTTTACTGACACTACATTCTCAAAAGAGCAGCTTGTATCAACACGGGGTACAAGATCTGAAATGTTGTTTAACACGTCAGCAGAGTTGTAAAAAAACAGGTGAAATTTTCTAGTGATGTGGCTGAAATCCCAGGAGCTAAATGGGAAGTTTGTAATAAGAAGGGCCCGGTGTCACTTGGAGTTCAAAAAAATGTCTTTTGAAAGTCATTCTTTTGCTCGTGCATTAAAATAGCATAGAGCAGTTTCTGTTTACAAGTGGCAACTTCCACATGGCTGACTTTTAGGATCCCTCTGAGCCAAGTGTTTTTGGTGGGGTGAACAGGGAAATTGCCTGTTCTGCAGCAAAGGTGACATTTCTGCATAATGCTTGCCTCCACTGGAAGGTAGTAGCCTCTCTGGAAAGCTGTTCAGAACAGCAACCGCCGCCACCACCTTTTTACTCTGGGATGGATAGGAGCTGCTCATTTGGCAGTGTTTGCAGTCCACTGCCTAAAGAAGCCACCTCATTATCCCTAATGGTAGGGCCGGTTCTGCAACAATATTTTGCAAAAATATTAGGTTCACACACCAGCTATTCAGTGACAGGCTAGCTCTGTCTGAATAGCTGGGTGGAAAATTCCAACCATATGTTACCAATGGTGAAGCATTAGACCACGCCTCCCAAGCCTGGTTATATCTACCTACTACACTTTAAAAAAATGCATTTCTGGAAAACATCTGCTGCGAATTTGTGGGGCCTTCATTTATAATCTTTCCTCGTTGTCCAGAAGATACTGGTGCATGCCTGAAGAAGTGCATTTTAATTCATGAAAACCGACAGTGATTGTCAGTGGTCTAACAAAGATGTCACCTTCTGCATTTGTAGTCCTTTTGTTTGTACACCACCTTGAAACCACGTGGTAATCATTTACATAATTATTGGATAGTTTCCTGCCCACATACATGTATAGGCAGAAGGGGCAATTTCCTTTTACAGAATTTCATCAGTAGATTCCTGATCCGCTTAATGAGTAGGATCAAATCCCAAAATAAAGACTGCTGAGAATAACTTTCCTAACCCATTGCAGTAGTGAGGTTAATGAATTAATTTCCTCACTTGAAAATAATCAATACAGAACATAGGTTGTTTCTTAATATGTGAGATGCATGTAAATGTTGCTGTAGATGCTGCTGCTTCTACATTGCATTGTTTTTCCCCCCAGTGCATTCTGTAAAAATTTCATTCAAGATAAAACCTAAGTGTGTACTGCTGGATAGCTCTGTGCCTTTTAGGTATCTGGGACCAGAGCCAGAGGTCTGGATTTGGATTTATCACTGGGCCTCCTTGACATAGGCTAGACTTGATGACCCAGAGAGTCCTTTCCAGTTCTGCAGTTCTAAAACAAATTATTAGGTCCCGGTTTTAAAATAAACAATTGTAAAATTGAAAAAATGTACTTAAGTACGTTCAAAAAGCACAGTATAAACCGAGGCGTTTGTTTGTTCATTTCTTTCAGTAGAAACAAAAATAAGAGAGAGAAAAACCCTTAATTTTCATATACATCGGTTTAACTTTTATTTTACTTCTTTTGAGATCACTAGAATCAATTTAATTTTGGACCTTCAAGTTTCATATTTACTCTCTATCTAAGTTTCTTCAGTTTGGATGAAAGTTTTTATTCTCCCTCCTTTCCTTTCAGTCAAGTAATAATTATATGCCACCAAGCCAATTCCAAGTCACAACAAATCTTTCCAGTTTTTTAAAGGCACACAGTACTCTTGTACGATTGCCTTCTTCTATGGGCGCCTTGAGATGATGCAGTTGGTACGCGGCTACAAAGGGTTTCTCTTTTCCCGGGACAGTAAGTGTGGACATGACCTCTCAGCCTCTGTCTTCTCAACCAGATTAATTGCCTTATAGAGCTATCTGGGCAGCTTAGGCAAATGGTTAGCATTTATCTTAGTTTTGATTCAGATCTGTCACAGATATGGTTTCTGGTTTCACGGTAGCAAAACCAATTTGGTCAAAGGAAGATGTGTGCAGTTTTTTTCTTTTTAAATTTTTCTCAGCTTAAAGAGGGTGTGGAATATTGAAGACTTGGATACTACTCCGTGGTGACCTGCCAAATAATTATTTTGTTTCCCAGTAAAGGCCATTTTACATTTTAAAAGTTTTGCAGACTCTTACCATTTGGACAGTTTTTCAGATTCCGCTGGTATTTATGGATTAGTAGTAATTGCTCCTTTTATGTGGCCTTGCTTAAGATTTAAGAGACTTCAGTAATCTTGTGTCATTCACATTAGGATTTTAAAAGATGGATGGCACTTCGGAGTGTAAGGAACGGTATCTGTTGCATTATTTAATTATTCCTCTATGCACAGCACTGTTAAATAATTAACACAGCTAACATAATATAAGGCACTGACAAATGGTTCTTGACTCATAAACCAAGTTCCAAAGAAAAGCTGCATTTAGACTCTCCTGGCTCCTTTTATGGAGCTTGTTGCTGGACTGAAAACCATCTAAGATGTTGTGGGTGAGATCCTCCAGAGTGAAAGACAATGTGTCATGAGGGGGATGCAGTTGGAATTGAAAAGGTGCTCGTTTAGTTAATTAGCTAAAAGCTGCCTTTCTGGACTGCGCCAGCCAAAACTGTCAAAGCTTCAAAAACTGAACTGCTTTTATTTGAGGCAAAATCGATTTCAAATCCCATGACAGCATGACATCAGTCTCCAGATATCTGAGATGACAACTCCAGTGATTTATCATTGTCCATGGTGGGTTAGGGCTCAGTGAAGCTGTAGTTCTGAAACTTTGTCGGGCACCAGATTGTCCATCTCTGTTCTTCTCTCCTTGACTATTAAAGTACCAACCAAACTGTCAGTGATACGCCCAGTGATACTTGAAATACTCCTGAGTATGGTTTCTAAGCAAGGAAATGGCTATCCTTCACTGATGAATTATCTCCCATAACGGTGTGGGGGACAGTAGAAATCGGGAGTCTTATCTCCAAAGTTGGCTGGGTGTTTGGATTGAAAAACCACAGGACTAAGTAATTTGCTGCAATTTTGAATGGTATTTTTGATCATGTATTTTATTACCACTGTTGATAGCCTTTCAAAAGCTCATTGGGTTACAGAACATGAATGGCTACATTTAAGAAGTTACTTGCTTTTTGTTCTTTTTGCTGTTTCTAGCCTCATTTGGGCACTTAGAAAAGATGTAATGTCTGGGTGCATAAGGGGAGGAAGAATGCTACTTCTACTCCTCTGTATTTCCATGGGTTTTTGTTTGCTGCCTTTGGTAAACAATAGCTCCAGTGGCGAAATAACTTTCAGCTTAATGAGTTGTATTATGACCTTTCCCTGTTCACGTGAGCTCCAAATTGCTGGAAAATGCAAATATTAAAGCAGTGTTCTCCAGCCTTTTTCCAAGTTGTGAACCTGCAACCCACCCTGCAACATTTGTATAAAAAGGCACTTTTAAGGGAGTAAAGAAAACATTTTAAAAAGCACAGCATCCAGACCAGAATCAAATAACATGAAAGACACTGCAGACTAAAACAACCTGAAAAATCGGCAGTAGCTGAACACACCCTGAAACAAACTGGACATGAAATCCTCTTCCAGGACACAGAGGTACTGGACAACACTACCAATCACTATGCCAGACTACACAGGGAAGCCACTGAAATCCACAAACATAAGCACAGTTTCAACAAAAAAGAAGAAAGTCTAAAAATCAACAAAGCCTGGCTTCCAGTACTAAAAGCTGCATAGTGCAAAAGGTCAAAGCTCTGTGATTCCCACCCAGCCACAAGCAGAAGTGATCAGTTCACACAATAGAACAGCTAACAACACCCATCAAAGATGTTGCTACTCCTGATTGCATTGAAACTTCTTAATCCCTTCATCACAATACAATGACTAACACCTATTTTCCTGCAAATTTCCTCTTTTCCACAACTTTAAAAACATCAGTCTCACTCACTTTATAACCCAGATCACAGACAGAATTTCTAGTTCCCTGAGCTTCTTGCCCTCTGAAGATGCCATAGAGTCTGGCGAAAACTTCCAGAACACAGCCAAACAGCCCGAAAAACTCACAACTATCACATCCCGGCTGTGAAAATCTTCGAGAATACACTTTAAAAATAGATTTTTCAGAATATACTTTTAACCTAATATATTCACATTTATATTACTGTATTAATATTTATACAAAAGGGGGGTGTACATCTGCCTTTACCAGATAAAATTTGAGAAGGAAAAGAAATGTCAATATGCTTTGAGTGTATTGACTCAATACACTCCCTTCTTGTCTCCTCCCCCTCAAAAGACCCCTCAGTGAAGAGCCTCTCCACCTTGGGCCCAAATAAACATCTCTACTATCCAGGTGCCACCATCGACATTCCTGGCGTGCATTACAGACTCACTTCATTCAGGGCTCTTTGAGGTGGGCTGGCTCTTGGGTCCTTAAGGGTCAACACCAAAGGTGTATGTGAAAAGCAGAGAGAAGCGAGTGAGAGAGCAGCTCTTTTGGAGGGGGTAGGAGTGTTGTGCATACATAAAAGGATAATGATGCCCAAGCGGGTATACAAATATCTTAAGAGCTCTAGGGTCGAGGGGATTAAAATAAAACACCAATGTGTATATATTATAATAAATATGAAAATAATTGTAATTTATTACCGTACATTGAGGTTTTTTGCATTCACTCACCAAAAACACACACACACACACACACACACACACACACACACACACACACACACACACACACACACACACACACACACACACTGTATGACTCCTAGGTTGTTAAAGTATATGCTCTTAAGATAAATATTTTTAGTCAATATAGGGATGGCTTATATATCTTGCATTGTTGTCATTTCCAGATTCACCCCTACTGTTGACCTAGATAGCAATCATAGGGGGAGAGTTCAGCAAACTCATAGATTTCTTGGAGGAGATAAACTCAATGGGAGTTTCAGATCCCTCTTACAAGTGCCCAGTTGAGAATCAACATACCATTCACATAGAATGAAAGGCTTGGAAGGGAACTTGAGTACTGTATTATGTGGTTTAACCTCTTGCTCAGTGCTGTTCCTGCCCCTCAGAGTTGTGATTTGTATAGTACCGATGGCCTTTCTAACCAACGCAGCTGGTAAGCAAGGCCTGTCTTGTTCACACAAGAGATCCTTGTTCTACTACTCTAAACAGGCAACTTAGCTGAAGCAGTTGCTAAGCAACAACAGTTCCTACTGAGTGTGTGTCATGGCAAACCTTCTAACAAACCATAGATTAACATAGACTGAAAAAATAAGTAATGTTAATAATAATAAAAATAAAATAAAATAAACTTCAAGGATGTTACATTTCTTCCAGGGCAAATCAGAAAGGAGACATCCCTGTTGACATAAGACAGAAAACTGTTTCAACAAAAGATGCAATGCAAATGATGTAATCAGTTGAAACATCACAAGAAACATCTCCAAGGAAGCAAACAGGCAAAAGTCTTTCAAATTGCTGGAATCACCTGTAAAACTTTATATGCTACTAAAGCAACCATCATTCCCTCAACTGCCCTTGCCATTTCTGATAATAATTTCTGAATTAAGTGCATCTATCTTGCTCTTAACATGCAATTTAGTTGTAGCTTTAAATTGCATGCGAGAGCAGATGTTGCACTCATATCTTTGTGCTCTGGGTCATTGGGTTTCACAGCAAAACTTGAAGTTTTAAAATTAGATTGTACTTACAGATGAAACTCAAAAAAATTAGAATATTATGCAAATGTTCATTTATTTCAGTAAGTCAACTCAAAAGGTGAAACTAATATATGAGATAGACTCATTACATACTAAGCAAGATATGTCAAGCCTTACTTTGGTATAATTGTGATGATTATGGCATACAGCTTATGAAAACCTCACATTCATATTCTCAGAAAAATCTCTGGTCCCCAGACTCTGTGGTCCCCCACCTGTTCCTCCCACTTTTCCCTCCTTGGGACCGGGAAGGAGGTGAGCGACCAGGGGTGGGTGTTTCTGTAATTGCCTAGCAGCCTGGGTTCAGAACCCTCATGGGCCGGATCTGGCCCGCGGACCATAGTTTTGGCAGTTTGCTTTTAACACCAGATTTCATAGATATCTTCTAGTCCTTGTTTGGGAGATGACTGAAGAATTCCCAAAGGTATAACAAGACAAGGGTCACAGAGCAAATCGCGGTAATGTTGGCCTTGAGAAGCTATGGTAGATTCGCCCCTTCCCTTTTGTCTTTTTCAGGCAGGTTTTTAATCTATAAGTGGGGAACACTCTGTTTTGAAATTTACAAGAAGCAAACAGACAAGTGAGGGATAGTGAAAACAGTGACAGCAGTGTAGTAAAATATAGACAAATGTGTGTGAAATGAAAGTGAAAAGACTTAGTGTAAATGTTTGTGGTGTATGTGTTGTGTGTGTGTTTCAATAAAGAACTGATACAGAAATACTAAGACAGGGAGAAGGAGTTGGAAACAGATGGTCCAGGTATAGGGAACAATGTGGCAAGTGAGGCAACAAAAGCAAATGATGCAGAATGGTTTGAACAAAACTTTAAGAGAATAAACGTGAAGGGTAAAAGCTGCCTACAAAAATTTTGGAGCCTCATGGCCCATAAGTTAAACTGCATTACTTCAGCCAGGGCCGGTGCGTCCATTAAGGTGAACTAGGCAGTTGCCTAGGGTGCCAAAATGGACAGGGGGCGCTGGCCAGCCTGCTGCCCCCCGCTGTCCCCCCCCGCCGCTGGCCACCGCCATCCGTCCACCTGCCGCCCATCGCCACCCACCCCATGCCCATCGCTGTCCCCGTCATCCGCCGCCCCCTGCTGTCAAACACTCATTGCTGTCAAAAGCTATAATGACATATTGTTGTGTGTTATTTTCTCTTCCTTATGTTATTTTGCTGTTTATCTGGTGTTTTTTTTTACAAATTTGTAATAAAATTTATATTTAAAAAGCTATAATGACAATTCATGGCATATTTCAGTTCTTTTGTGAGCATTAGTAATTACATTTTCAGAGAAAACATGAGTGTAGCTGTTACTCAGGGTCTTCACTGTTGCTTCACATGATCCTTGGAAACTGCTCCTTCACTGGATTGTACCTTCTAATAAACTTTGCCTTCTGACCAACACATAAAGATTTTCTCTCTCTTTCAAGATGTCTAATCCACCTCCTGGTTTGGACATATAATAGCCAGAAAGCTTTTTAAATCAAAGGATGTTTTGCAATTGCTTTACAGTACATGCATCACAATGTTTGTCTTTTAGTTTTTGAACAAAGTCATGGTAGTAGAGGTGTTGGATTAATGTGACCATGACATTTTACTCATATGAAATTTGATACCTAACAATTTGTATGCAACTTTCATCTTCTGCTATCAGAACAGATTTATTTAAAAAATCCACATGACCACTTGTTTGTACGTTGCTTGTAATTAAACTGAAGCTCCTTCAGTAAAGAAGTGAGCAAAATATAGTTACATTAGTAAATAAGGAGACATTTATTCCAAATTAACAGCCATATTGCAAGCACATAGTTCCTTGTGGTTGCCAGCTAAATCAGAACAATTATAAACAAGAACATTAATAGCAGGGACCAGAGATGCTCAGATAGCCTCAGTGCTTTTCATGGTTTTTATGTTATAGGTTTTAGTATTAATTAACTTAACAACAGAACATTAGAGAGGGAGTTATCCCCTTCAATCTTATCCATACAACTCGAGATATGTTTTTGTCTCTCTAATGACATATTTATTTATTTATTTACTTACTTACTTACTTACTTACTTACTTACTTACTTACTTACTTACTTACTTACTTACTTACTTACTTACTGCCCATCTTCCAACCAGACCTCCAGGTGGTTTACAATAATACAATAAATATAACAGAGCAGAATTAACACAATAAAAACACATTAACAACAAACTAGCAGGCAGTCCAAGTCACTGGACCAAAACAAAACAAAACAAAACAAAACACTATTAATGGTCACAAGTGCCTCTCTAAAAAGCAGTATTTTAACTGTTTTCTTAAAGACAGGCAGGGATCATGAGCGCCTGCACAACTGTTCTCCGGGAACCCTCATCCAGGTATGGGTGAATCTGGGCGATCAGCCGATGATGGAAAAAGGCCGACTTGGGTACAGCTGCCACCTGCTCTTCCAGGGACAGATTGCATCCAAGACCACACCCAGACTTCTTACTCAATCCGCCAGCTGTTGGACAGAGCCCTCCAAGCTAGGGAGAGGGCCACTATACCCAGTAGAGGACGCCCCTAAGAACAGAACCTCGGTCTTCTCAGGATTGAGTCTGAGCCTGTTGGTCCTGGTCCGCATCCAGTCAGTGGTCAAGGGTCTGCACTGCCTCCATTGCAGAGGTGGTAAAGGAGAGATAGAGCTGTGTCTTCAGCGTACTGATGACAGCAGACTCCAAATCCCCTAATGACCTCAGCCAGTGGCCTCATATAGATGTTAAATAGCATTGGGAAGATTGCTGACCCCTGGGGCTGACAGTTCTTCCCCAAGCTTAACATAGTGGGCACGGACCCCAAGGAATGACCAAGCTAGCTAAAAGCTGGGCCTCCAATCCCCACCTCAGGGATATTTTAGAAATATTCAATGGAAAAATACTGATCTCAGGTGTGAGAATGGCAGACTTCCCTTCCCCAAGTGATCCCTTGAAATTTGGAAGAGTTAGGGTTTCTGGGGGCCGAGATATTAAGTGTCTTTGGCACGCTTTACCAATTTAAGGCTTAATTGACAGCTTCCCTTCAGTGCGCCGATCAACATTCCTTCAATTAAGTTCCCCCTTCAGCCCATTTGGAGCTCAATAACTCCATTTCCTGTACCCCAAACCTTTTCAAATTGGGGGTGCTTCAAGCGGAGAGCTTGAGGAAGTTCCACTGTGATTTCCACACAGCTAGCTGCTTGGGATCACTATTTTCAAGCACTTAACATTGCAATTCTATATGTTTTTTCCAGGGGCACCATGTTTGAAGTTGAATAACTCGGCCCACTGAACCCACTGAGAGCTTAAAGGGGAGAGTGCAAGGAAGGTTCACACCAAATTTGGTGCCTCTAGGACGCTGGGGAGCCGTTTTACAGAGAAATGAATTGGTTCATTTTAAACTTTAAAAAATGCCGGTTTGTTTCATTACTAACAAAATACTGCTTCCTCATTTTGTTTCATTTTGTTTTGTTGCGTTGTGTTACATAATGAACTGACGAATCAGCATTTTGTTTTTCATTTGGCACCCATCCCTATTGGACACCACCTCTCGAGGTAATTGGTTACATTGCCTTCCATTTTTCTTGTTTTTTTAGTGTTTGTGTCATTTAAGGAAAAGCAGCATTTCCTTACAGTGCAATGGCTCATAGAATCCCAGGATAGAAATCCTAGCAATACAGGGAAAGGTCAGCTTTTATTCTTCTCATGTTGCCGTTGAGGGGTGCTATTAGGTTTAGCCCACTGTATGCACACACTCTTACTGCACACACAGCCCTGGATGTGCTACACAGGTCTCTTGGAGGAAGGATGGCAGTCACAGCATTCTTTTTGCAATGTTTTGTTTCCAGCTTTCTCAATAATGTAAAAGTTATCATGTGTTGCAGGAAGAAAAACTTTGTTATCATCAGGGTTGTTACCCCCAAGAGAGCTTAGGATAATGTAGAATTCTTTCTTTCTCTCATGTGCCCTACTTTACAGAGAACAGTCCTCTGCTTGAAAGACTGACAGAGGATGCTTCTCTATTCAAAGGGCTGACCTAGTTCCAGTTAGTAAAGACAAGAGGAAAGAGTTCAGGAGCCTTGCCCATTAACACTTAGCATCTGGACAGCAGAGTAAGACACAGACACCAGTCATCAGGGCTGTGCCTTCTCTCCTGAGTCCTGACATGTGCGCAATTACGTGTCTGTTGTAATTTTATTGTTGAGTCTACAACCTGTCTTTCTTGATCAGAAGGGCCCAGCTCATGGAAGGTACCTTTTTTTTGGAAAACCTCCTCTTACATATTTCAGCAGAGTCCCCTGTGTAGCATTCAGGTGGCATGTTTGCTGTGGAAGCCCAGCTGGGATATGTCCAGCTGTAATGTACCTAAATCAGGACCGCATCCATGGCATTTATATGTACAAATGGGGATCATCATTGGCATCCTTCAGTCTCAAAAGACTATGGTATCATGCCTGGAGTAGAGATCCTAAAACAACACCTAGTGTGACTAAATAGACCAATCCGGGAATGGCAGTCTCTACCGCAGTGGGGGCAGATGTATTCTGTTTCTTGCCCAGTCCTCAGGTTTCGTTGTGTCCGTGCCTGCCTATTTTCCTCTGCTGTATCTTTTCCTCATGCTGTATCTTTTGCCTCCAGACAGTGCAATCGGAGGTCAGGGTTTCCCATCTGTTGAGGTCCATTCCCAAGGCCTTCAGGTCCCTCTTACAGTATCCTTATACTGCAGCTGTGGTCTCCCTCTGGGGCACTTTCCCTGTGCTAGTTCTATGTGGGTCTGTGTCATCCTTTGTCTTCTGTTTTTCGAAAGTATATTTGGACATCCCATTCTTTTGCCTTTCAGCATTGTGAACAGGCTACTTCTCAGGCAGTGTCCAAATATTTTTCGCCATTACTGATGCTCTGCAGTTTTAAGATTTCTGAACAGAAGAAATGTAGATAAATAAAAATAGTTCAGCAGCAATATTACAATAATCTTCCAAGATCCAAGTTACAGTGCTACTCATTTTATTTTATTGCCCTTGTCCAAAACTCCAGAAAGTTGCTGCCAATCAGTGTAGGCAGTACTAAGATAGATAGGCCAGTGGCTTGGTTCAGTGCAATGCAGTCTCCTGAGATATTGGCTTTCTTGCATTGTGATATTCATTGGCCTTGTAGCAACCTCATCTGCTCTGAAATCACAGCTGTCCTCCAAATTTGCTCTGCAATGCATCAGTTGCTTTCTAGCATTTGGAATACACAGTTTCCTGATCTCTCATATGAAGTGCTGTGTTCATGTGAAATATTTGTGGGGACAGACTAAAACACATTTCTGTACATTTCAGAGGTGGTTAGGTTAAAACATTGTTATGGCTGAGAGCTCTCCATGGGAAGGGGCACTTCAGACTCACAGGTCTCCATCTCTGTTTTGAAGAGACAAGGAAACTGAAAATTTCATTGCTCATTTCACCTCCATCAAACCAATCAGGCCACATTGCTATAATAAGAGGAAGGAGCAGGTGAGTAGTAGCTGGACCAGGACCAGGAACAAGGAAATATGTGGCACAACTTGGCTAGCCACCATGCAGGTCCCTGCCTTAGCCTTGAAAGCAGTGGTCTTATAGAACTGAAGGTGGAGCTGTCTCCTGAGTCCCACATCTACTTCCCAGCTGGATTGGTTGTACTATACTTGGTTTCCTGTCACTCAGCAGTTCCTCCAGTCTCTACCATCTGCATTGCTGCATTCCTTACAGTCCCAGTGTCTTAACGTCTTCATCCTTCCAACTCCCTTCCCTTGCCTTCAAGCCTCACTTCTCCTTTGGTCCCATCTCACTTTTTTTCTTTTTTTGGTTCTGTTTTCATCTGCTTCATCTGCTTCCTGAAGTGTTTACATGCCCTCTTCCATGACCTCCACCCTTTATCCAGCTATTCCAGCAGTCTTGCCTCATTGCTGGGCATCCGGCCATGTCCTCAGCTCCCACTGATGACACAGGCAGGCACAGCACCTGAGTGAAGAACAGATATGTCACTCCCCAACTATTTCTCACATGCAACCATTCCGTGTATGTAATGCTCAGTGTAGCTCCTTACATAAGAACATAAGAAACAGTCTTGCTGGAACAGGCCACAACCCATCCAGTCCAGCATTCTGTCTCACACAGAGGCTCACCACTTGCTTCAGGGTATTTCCAAGCAGATGTCTTCACCTGCTTATGATTCCCTGCAAATGACATTGAGAGATCCTGCCTATCTCTCCAAACCAGAGATAGCCACTGATACCTTGTTCTCCATGAACTTGTCCAATCCTTTCTTAAAGCTGTCAAGGATGACAGCAGTCACCAGACCTGTCAAGTATCCTGTTTTGCCTGGGAAACTCACACCACTTCCCCCACCCACCCTCATGCCTCATGCGTGTCTTCTCTGGTGGGGACGCATGATGCTGCTTCCCCCCGGGTGCCTTGTTTATCTGCTCACTGGCCGTGCTTGCCGGCTAAATATGAAAAGTTTTCATTGATGATGATGATGACGAGAAACAATTTGGAGCTTAAGTTGCATATATTTAGGTGTTGGAAAATTTTCCTTATTTTCAATTCCAAAACTTGACAAGTAGAAATGGCCACGAAATGGAAGATTTCCGTTTCGTTTCTTCATTTTTTGGGGGCAGGGGGAGGGAGTTCGTTTCATACGAAATTGATTTTTTTTAAAAAAAAAATCATTTCATTTTTTAAAAATGCCATTCCCACCCCCCAACATGCCCAGTCAGGGGGAAAGGTGCAGGGTTTTTAAAATGTCTTGGAGCCATAAACAAAAAATGAAACAAAAAATCATTTTGTGCCCATCTCTATTGACAAGTATGGCTGTCACCACTTCTTCTGGCAGGGAGTACCACAGACCAGAGATTCTCTGGGTGAAAAAAGTACTTCCTCTCATTTGTTTGAGATCTAGCACCCCAAAGTTTCATGGAGTGCCCCCTAGTTCTAGTGTTGTGTGATAGGGAAAACACTTTTTCCTTCTCTACTTTGTCTACACTGTGTATGATTTTATACACTTCAATCGGGTCACCTCTTAGGCACCGTCATTCAAGAGTGAAGAGACCCAGCCGTTGCAGCCTCAGATGGTAAGGAAGGTGTTCCAATCCCCTAATCATTCTGGTTGCCCTCCTCTGCACTTTTTCCATTTCCATAATATCCTTCTGGAGGTATGGTGACCAGAACTGGACACAATACTCGAGATGGAGCCTCACCCAATTCTTACATGTCATTGAAGAATTATGATCAAACTGTATGTTACAGGGAGCCCATTGCTGGGAGCTAGGTAGCAGTTTGCATTCCAAATACATGTTTCAGGCAAACCTTTGCGCTATTATAATGGAATGAAGCCCACCCAAGGACCAACCCCATAAGAAAGCTAAGTTGCAAACCTGTAATGCGCTTGCTGTGACAATCAGATGATCTCAGCACTTAAGGAATTCCTACCTAGTCCTTATGGGCTTATCTGCAGCACATAGTTTGGGCTCAACAATCCTGTTCTGGCACATTAAGTTTATTTAGTATGCATCAATATTATATGGAATAAACTTTATGCTGGCTGTATTACCTTTCTTCCTCCTTTGCTTTTGAGTGACTGTCATAGGAGCCATATGTCAAGCTGCAGAAGATACTTTTTTCATTAATAGCATCTGGCATCTTGGCAGGCTCCACAGACCTTTCGGGCTATTCTAGAAATAAATGTCTGTAGATTTGTTGCATTTTTGCTTGCTGATAGGCTGCTCCAGGACTTTGTGTGCTACTTTTTCCGTGCCCAGAAAAATAAGGACACTGAGAATTCAGTAAACAGAAACATAATACAGCTAAAGGTCCTTAGTTCAAGTTACTGTAGCCCTTTTATTAACAACTATGTACTATTACTATAAAACAGCTTCCCTTTAAAAGGGGAGTGCAAGCAGTACTGTAGGAAATAGGTGGCTTAATTATTGTTTAAGGGGTCTACTTGGTCCTTTCAGTGGTAGTGCTGTTGAAGGGGAGAACCATTCTGTGTTACTGCTTTTGAATTTTCTTTCCTACTACTTCTGATAATATTTTAAAAGAAGCTAACAATAGTTATGTGTTGCAACATACCACCTACCTGCTCTCCAGTAAAGTTCTGACATTGTCAATGCAAAACCCATAGTCTAATAAATAGATATGTATAGTGGCATTTTTGAATTAGGACTTCTTTTACTGCTTTATGGTCTCTGCCTTAAGTGGAAGGCTCTGCAGACACCGAGAGGTAATATTGAAGGTAAACAGAACCTGCGTCAGATGTGCAACACATTTCGGAAAGAAGTGGAGATTGAAATGGCAACAAAGTGGGACTTGAGACCCGCTGCCAGGTGTTTCCATCTGCAAGTTAAGAGGAAAGTGTTGTTTGCCCAATGCCCATCTTGAGGTTCTTTTTATATCTCTTGTTTTGTTTTCTTTTGTTCATAGCCTGTCTCTTTTTTCCAATAGACAAACACAAGGTGCCACACAACAATTATAAATGCACGTGTAAACTTCATTATTCTCATCATTAAAATTAAATTAAAGAAGAACAATGGTTTTAAAAAATGACTAGTTTTGAATACCCCCCTCTCTCTCTCTCTCTCTCTCTCTCTCTCTCTCTCTCTCTCACACACACACACACACACACACACACACACACACACACACACACACACACACACACACACACACAATGCTGATTAAAAATATGCTACACCCTCCTTGTAAATGATCGAGTCCTGTAGGGGCATGTAGAGGTTAAAGACCAGCCTGCCAGCAAAAGGACTGTAAGTAGGGGACAACCTATCCTTCTGATGCAGGGAACTAGATAGACAGCAATTTATCCTTCCCATGCATATATCCCATTAAGTGATTTTCAAGAGTACAAGAACCCAAATAATTTTAGATTGTGGAGCCCAGCAGTCGCAATAGCCACTGTGAAGCAAAGCAGGTTTTATGAGTCTGATGTTCATCATTGTTTATCAAATAGAACAAAGGAGTCAATTCCAGGTCAATATGTAATTATTATGTAATTGCAATTTATTACACTTTAGGAAAGCATTATCAGATTATAGGCTACATTCCAATAAGCAAGTGAAGGCACGTCTAGAGGGATCCTGTTGTATTGTCATAGTATTTGACAAGATTTAAGGAAGATTTGGTTTCACCGGAGGATCTCTCCCTCATCACTATTGATGAGATACAAGATCAGGTACATGTAGATGAGCAGGCTGCAGGAGAGAAGCTTCTTGTACTAGGGGATTCTATCATTAGAAATACAGAGGGATGGATTTGTGACGAGCATGATAACCGTATGGTCACTTGCCTGCCAGGTGCAAAGGTTGAAGACATCATGAGAAATCTAGATAGCTTGTTAGAGAGAACCGGGAAGGAGCCAGTGGTCATGGTACACGTTGGTACCAATGATGTCGGGAAGGCCAAGCGGTCAGTCTTGGAAGCCAAATTCAGGTTGTTAGGTAGAAGATTGAAGTCCCGGGCTTCCAAGGTAGCATTTTCAGAAGTGCTACCTGTTCCTCGTGCAGGACCTGCAAGGCAGGCAGAACTCAGAAGCCTCAATGCGTGGATGAGGTGATGGTGTCGAGAGGAGGGCTTTAGATTTGTCAGGAACTGGAGAACATTTTGGGACAAGCCAAACCTGTTCAGGAGGGATGGGTTGCACTTGAATCATGATGGGACCAGATTGCTGGCACTCAACCTCAAAAAGGCAGCAGAGCAGCTTTTAAACTGATAACTGGGGGAAAGCCGACAAGAGCTGAGTGGCATCCGGTTCGGAACACCTCATCCTCGGGGAATGAGGTTGGAGAGGGTAGAGAATCACATAGAGAAGACATAGCAGGTATTAGCACTGGGAGAATAACGGAATGTGACAGTTTGTCTACTGAAAATAAAAGCTGTCGGGGAAAAAGAACAAGGCAGCAGCTGTTGTTGCGGGACCCACTGTACAGGTGCTTCTACGCCAATGCTCGAAGCCTCCGAGCAAAGATGGGAGAACTTGAACATTTGGCAGCTAGGGATAACATAGATATAATAGCCATAACAGAAACCTGGTGGAATGAGGAGAACCAGTGGGATACAGCAATCCCAGGCTATAAACTCTATAGAAGGGATAGAGAGGGGCGGGTTGGAGGAGGAGTGGCCATCTATGTCAAAGAAGGGGTAAAATCCAGCAGAATGGAGATGGACAGAGGGTCTGACTCCACCATAGAATCACTTTGGGTTAAACTACCAGGTCCCAGGAGTGATGTGATAGTTGGAGTATTCTATCGTCCACCAGATCAAAAACTTGAGGGGGACCTTGAAATGAGGAGAGAAATCATGGAGGTGGCTAAGAGGGATAGGATAGTAATCATGGGGGACTTCATTTATCCCCACATTGACTGGATCAATGCGAGCTCCGGGCAAGAAAGAGAAACTGGGTTTCTCGACTTGCTGAATGACTGTGCCTTAGAGCAACTTGTCATGGAGCCCACCCGAGAACAGGCAACTCTGGATCTAATACTGTGCGATACTGAGGACCTGGTCAGGGATGTGAATGTCACTGAGCCTCTGGGGAACAGTGACCATGCTGCAATTTCCTTTGCCATGCATGTCGGAGGAAGAGTGTCAACCAAATCAGACATAAAAACCCTTGATTTTCGAAGGGCAAACTTCCCTCAGATGAGGAAACTAGTTAGAGAGAAATTGAAGGGGAAGGTTAGAAGAATCCAATCTCTTCAGAGTGCATGGAGCTTGTTTAAAACAACAATAATAGAGGCCCAGCACAAGTGCATACCACAAAGAAAGAAGAGCTCATTTAAGTCCAAGAGGACACCGGCATGGTTAACGAGTGGAGTTAGAGAGGCTCTAAAGCACAAGGAGAGGTCTTTCTGTAAATGGAAATCCTCCCCAAAGGAGGAAAATAAAAAGGAACACAAACTCTGGCAAAAGAAATGCAAGAAGATGATAAGGGAGGCAAAGAAAGATTTTGAGGAACGCATGGCTAGCAATATAAAGGGTAATAATAAAAGCTTATTTAAATATGTTAGAAGTAGAAAACCTGCCAGAGAACCAGTTGGCCCTCTGGATGGTGAGGGAGGAAAAGGGGAGGTTAAGGAGGACTTGGACATTGCAGAGAAATTGAATGAGTTCTTTGCGTCTGTCTTCACGACAGAGGACCTTGAGCGGATTCCGCTGCCTGAGCCGCCCCTCTTGACTAAAGAATTAAATCAAATACAGGTTAAAAGAGAGGAGGTTTTAGGACTAATTGATAAATTGAGGATAAACATGTCACCGGGCCCAGATGGCATCCACCCAAGGGTTATTAGGGAACTGAGAAACGAAATTGCAGATCTCTTAACGGTTATATGCAACTTGTCTCTTAAAACGGCCACAGTGCCGGAGGACTGGAGGATAGCAGATGTCACACCAATTTTTAAAAAAGGAAGGAGGGGGGACCCGGGAAACTACAGGCCAGTTAGCCTTACATCTGTCCCAGGGAAGATGGTGGAAAGCCTCATCCAAGAGAAAATCTTAAAACACATAAAAGAACAAACCTTGCTGAGAGAAAATCAGCATGGCTTCTGTAAGGGTAAATCTTGTCTGACAAACCTTTTAGAATTTTTTGAAAAGGTCAACAGGCATATGGATTTGGGTGAACCGGTGGATATAGTCTATCTGGATTTTCAAAAGCCTTTTGACACAGTCCCTCACCAAAGGCTGCTGAGAAAATTGCACAGTCAGGGGATAAGAGGGCAGGTTCTCTTATGGATTGAGAACTGGTTGAGATCCCGGAAACAAAGAGTAGGTGTCAATGGGAAATTTTCACAATGGAGAGAGGTGAAAAGCGGTGTGCCCCAGGGCTCTGTCCTGGGACCGGTGCTTTTCAATCTGTTCATAAATGACCTGGAGACAGGGATAAACAGTGAGGTGGCCAAGTTTGCCGATGACACAAACTGGGGGAATGGGCTGAGAAATGGCAAATGCGTTTTAATGTAACTAAATGTAAAGTAATGCATATTGGGGCAAAAAATCCAAACTTCATCTATCAACTCATGGGCTCTGAGTTATCCATGACGGACCAGGAAAGAGATCTTGGTGTGTTGGTGGACAGCTCCATGAAGGTGTCTCCCCAATGTGTGGCAGCAGTGAAGAAGGCCAATTCCATGCTAGGGATTATCAAAAAGGGGATTGAAAATAAAACAGCGAACATTATAATGCCTTTATACAAAACAATAGTAAGGCCCCACCTGGAATATTGTGTACAATTCTGGTCACCGCATCTCAAGAAAGACATAGTGGAACTGGAAAAGTTGCAGAAGAGAGCGACTAAAATGATTACTGGCCTGGGGCACCTCCCTTATGAAGAAAGGCTAAACCATTTGGGCCTCTTTAGTCTGGAAAAAAGGTGCTTGAGGGGGGATATGATTGAGACAAACAAAATAATGCAGGGTATGAGTAAAGTGGATAGAGGGAAGCTCTTCTCTCTCTCCCAAAATGCCAGAACTAGGGGACATACACTCAAATTGAGGGCTGGGAGAGTAAGAACTGACAAAAGAAAATATTTTTTCACCCAGCGCATTGTAAGTCTATGGAACTCCCTGCCACAGGATGTGGTGATGGCATCTGGCCTGGATGCCTTCAAAAGGGGATTGGACAGATTCCTGGAGGAAAAGTCCATCACAGGTTACAAACCATGATGGAGATGTGTAATCTCCAGGCTTTAAACCAGGGTACTGCAAGGGCCAGATGCAGGGGAGTGGTATCAGGAGACAGATATCTAGTCTCATGCGCTCCCAAACGCATCTGGTGGAGCCGCTGTGAGATACAGGAAGCTGGACTAGATGGGCCTTTGGCCTGATCCAGCATAGCTCTTCTTATGTTCTTATGTTCTTATGGATAAGGGGGTGTGGTGGCTCAGTGAGTTAGACCGCTGAAACTGTCAGCTGCAAAGTCAGCAGCTCGGCGGTTCGAATCCTGGGTGCCATGCAGCGGAGTGAGCTCCATTGTTAACCCCAGCTCCTGCCAACCTAGCAGGTACAGCCATAAAAAGTGGGAAGATAAACAGTATTCCTTGCACAGAAATGCATTCAGCCATGCCAGATACATGCCACAAACTTGAACAATACTGGCTCTTTGGCTTAGAAACAGAGTTGAGCACCAGCCCCTAGAGTCAGACGTGACTAGCACCCATGTGCCGGGGGGGGGGAGACCTTTACCTTTACCTTTAAGGATATGGAAGGACAGGTTGTGAATGGCTATTAAAGGAACGTTGAATTAGAACCTTAGGAGGTTTTATGATGGTAGTTTTCCTGATCAGCAGCCCTTTCTCCCCTTTTCCCTCCCCACCATACCAAGCCTTGTTTGAGGAACTTGGAAGATTTGAATAGGCAGTTGCAAACTCACCATCAACTATTGGTCAAGTTTCATTAGCCTCTTTAAATTTGACAATGCCATTGTTATTGGTTCCAAGAATTTGAAGAGAACTTAGGACTTCTAATGTTTAAAGCAGCTGGTTGCCGTCAGTTCCAAACCAAAAAAAAAATTGTGAAATGTGATTTGCTTCTGGTGTTTAGTAATCAATGTCATTGGCACGTCTACTGTCGTAGGATCAAACCACCTGTTTGGCCTCTTGTCTTCAATGAAATTATGACTAGGGTTTTTATTTGTTTGTTTAAAAAAACACTGTTTTTGCACTAATGTTGACCTGCTCAGGTTTTATTATAGTGATCCACCCTGTGTATCCTTTAGTTTGGGATAAAATATTGCACAATGGGCAAAATCCGGATTTATGACTTTGTGTCAATGTACCTAGAATGGGCACTGGAAATATTTAATTTAAAGTTATCAAAGGTTTCCTACCCCACTACTTTTGATTTCTGAGCTCCCCCCCTTTTTTTTTGCTCCGAGTAAGTCTTTGAGAATCTCAGGTAGCTTTTAATAATCACTGCAGGATTAGTGTCACCAGGATTGGGACCACCTGTGGTAATCAGACAGCTTTTTGTTTTAAACTATTAAAGACTTTGCCTTTCTATCCGGAATCTTCCAAAGGATTCCCCAAGGGAAAAGAGAGACCCCGGGAGCCTCACAACGTAAAAGGAAGCATTAATTAAAGTATACTTTTAATTAAATGTTTCTGATACTTGATCCAGGTTATGCCCTGTAAAACAAGCCAGCAGAATTTTGCAGGTTGTAAAATTATGGAAGGACTGATTTGAAGGACTGATTCTGAAGGGCGTATCTGGGTGGATACAAATGTTGAATTAATATTGTATTTCCCTATATGTTGTTCTGCTTCCCTCTAGAGGGGCATATAAGTATTTTGGACCAGGGCAGATTCGATTTAAATCACTTTAATTTAAATCACTAGTCACTAAGGATCAATTTAAATTATGATTTTCTACATGAAGATTCATCTTTTTGGTAGAGTTGTTTTAATCTTAATATTTACAACCAAATGAAGGTTTCATTTTTAGCTGGGAGTTGAGTCATGGCTACTGGACTTCTTTTTTGATAGATAGAAACGTTTCGCTGTTCATCCAAACAGCTTCATCGGTCTGAATACAGCTAGTGCAAGAGACCTTCTTATAGTCAGCTGACCTCTTGTTTGTCCTGATTGGCTCATATGAACAAAGCCTGAATTCGTTAGGGAGACATTAGTATGGCCTTAAGGTAAACAATGGCCTAAGGTTGAAAACCCATCAAAATGGGTCGTTAGCTGTCAAGGGGTCGTTAGCTGTGACCTGGTGGTGAAGGCTCTTGATTTGCCTGGCTACTTGGAAAGTACAGCCTGGTAAGTAGCAGCTAGACTATGCCGGAGCCCCCCCCCCCCAGACAGAGCCGCCTCAACCCAGACCAGATAGGCCTGCTCCTGGACCTGTGTCTGAACACCACATATTTCATGTACAGAGGGGACTTCTACAGACAGAAGCATGGCTGTGCCATGGGTTCCCCAGTGTCACCAATTGTAGCAAACCTATACATGGAAGAAGTGGAGAAGAAGGCACTCAACACTTTCCCAGGGACAACACCATCCCATTGGTTCAGGTATGTAGATGATACCTGGGTTAAAATAAAGATGCAGGAAGTACAGGCCTTTACAGACCACATCAACGCAGTGGATCCTAATATTAAGTTCACTAGGGAAGACACCCAAGACAACAGGCTGGCTTTCCTGGATTGTGCAGTCATCATCAGACCTGACCGTGGCCTAGGAGTAGAAGTTTACAGGAAACCCACCCACACAGATCAATACTTACTGTTTGACTCCCACCATCCATTACAACACAAACAGGAGTCATCAGGACCCTAAGCCACAGAGCAGAGAGCATCCCCACCTCCTCAGAAGCCAAGAAGAAGGAAGACAGGCACCTGAAGACAGCACTTAAGGCCTGTGGATATCCAAGGTGGGCCTTCAACAAAGCAGTGGGCCATCCCAGAAGAACAAGGGATCAGTCTGAGACCCAGACCCGACGGAAGAACCTGGTCATTCCCTACATGGCGGGAGTGTCGGAGAAGCTTAAAAGGATTTTTGGCAAACACCACATCCCTGTTTATTTCAAACCCATGAACACACTAAGGCAGAGACTTGTCCACCCAAAGGATTACCAAACCATAAAAGGAGCAATATAGTATATGCAGTCCAATGCAGTGAATGTTCAGACCTCTACATTGGAGAAACTAAACAGCCATTAAACAGAAGAATGGCCCAACATAGGAGAGGTAACAGCTCATCTACACCTCCATTTGAAGGAAAAAGGCCACTCTTTCAAAGATGAGGATGTACACATATTAGACAAAGATGGTTTGAGAGAGGAGTAAGGGAAGCCATTCATGTCAGCATTGAAAATCCCTCCCTCAACAGAGGTTCCGGCATAGTCTACTGCTACTTACCAGGCTGTACTTTCCACAGTACCCAGGCAAATCAAGGAGCCTTCACCACCAGGTCACAGCTAACGACCCATTCTTGACAGCTAACGACCCACTTGATGGGTTTCAGCACCTTAGGCCATTGTTTACCTTAAGGCCATGGACACTAATGTCTCCCTAACGAGCCTATTCAGGCTTTGTTCATCTTATGAGCAATCAGACAAGGGGATTCAAGCTGACTATAAGAAGGTCTCTTGCACTAGCTGTATTCAGACCGATTGTTTGGATGAACAGCGAAACGTTTCTATCTATCAAAAAAGAAGTCCAGTAGCCATGACTCAACTCCCAGATAAACGCACCTGGATGACTGAGAATCTTCACAGACGTGTTTCATTTTTAGAATAATAACTTTTCAGATAAGTTTTACAGTTATATCAGAAAATTACTGATTTGGTGGTTATATACCATTAGAAATAGAAAGATAATTATGAAATCACTTCAAGGTGAGCTATCTCCAGTTTAATAGGTTAATCATTCATATTTGGACAAATATTCTGTTGTACTTTTTGGAAGGAGAAAAATAATAATTACCTTAATAATAACAATTTAAATACCTTTATTTAACCCAAACAATAATATTAGCATTATGTATGATTGTATGTGCTTAAACACCCATATTTGTTAACTGATGTGGTTAAAATATCTTTTAAAAAACTTAGATTGACAGTCATCAGCCAAGTCTACATGAAAAACTTAAAATACATTGTCTTTTGCAGCTCACTAATCTTCCTCTTCATTTTCTTGTTTGTTCATAATCTGGAAAAGAAAAAAAAAAGCTTTCTTGCTTTATCGGAAAGCTTGTTATTCCCAAACTGGGTGTCTTTTAAGGCCTGCTGCCATTACAAGTTTTTCTCCTCAAGGGAGTCAGTGAGAATAATATGATAACCCTCAGGTCGCTGTACACATAAAGATCTCAAGATGTGGAGTACTGTGCTCAAAAGGTTTCACTTTCATTTTACTGCTTGCCCCTCCCTCTTCAAACTTTGCTCCTTGTGCAGAGCTATTCCATTCCAAACAACCTTCTATTTATTGAACTTCTTGAAACGTAGCACTTAAGAGGTAAGGGAGTTATTCTGTGTGCATAGATTTGAAGAGGAACAATGGGATTAAGGTCTTTTCCTCAATTCTGATGTTTATTTTATAACATTTTTGCTATGAAGGAGGCATGTTATCTTTGCAGACCCAAACACACAGTACTGAAAATAGCAAAACTTTCTTTGAGAATATCTTTGAGAATATCTTCTAGATAGAAAAATTGCCCAAAATAATCAGAAACCTCTGGGAGATCATGACATTGTGAATGGATAATACAGCCTTATGCTACATAATTAAAAACTAATTTCATGATAAATAACATTTGGACTATAATGTATCTTACGATTTCTAGAGAGATTTCCCCCCCAAAAGAATTTAAATTAAAAAATCAATTTAAATTTAAAAACGATTTAAATAAAAAAAATCTGATTTTTTAAAAAACATTGATTTTTATCCACCCTGTTTTAGACATTCTGGGTACTGTTAACATTTTAGAGATCTTTAAAATCCATGTATGGAAAGATTCATCTGGCTAATGGTCTGAAAATAAAAACTCCCTCTCTGTAGGCCACTGTAAGCAGCTTCAAAAGCAGCTGGAGGCTTGTCTAAGGCACAACTCCAATTATAAATGGTAAGTGACCTTTCCACCCATAGAGCTTCATCAGAGAGGGTAAGGTCTGCAGCAACCTAACTGAATGTGGGCTTAATCAGCTGACTGGCAGTGATAAAGACAGAAATGGAAGTGCAGGTGCTTATCATGACAGGACCCAGAGCCATCCCACCCCATAAGAAGAGTCTAAATATGCAGGATGTATATAAGTCATATTTGAAGGTTCTCAGTCATCCAGATGGGTTTGTCTGAATGACTCAACTTTCAGGGTGTAGATCAGTACATACCAACAATTCAGTAGTTAGGTCTGTTGTAAAGTCCATGACTTTGCATTTACCACTTAAGACCAAACAACCTTCCCATATTTTGTGTTACAATAGGGATAGCTTGCATGTAATAGTATATTGTCCCTGGAGAAATCTGTTTTCCCTGGAAACTTTTAGAAGGCAATTTAAAACAAGACTTTTTAGGCAGGCTTATCTAGAGTCAATGGTAAGATACCAGCAGCTGTCTAACCTTGAACTCTCTGCTCGCAACTGTATTCTTTGACGTGCCCTATGTGTCCCATGTTATTTTAATTGTATTTAATTATGATGAGGTTTATTTATGATGATATGTTGTTGACTTATGTAGTGCAGTTTATTTTTACTTTGTATTGTATTGCACAGTGGTTAGTTTTTGAATGTTGTTTGGTCTTTGATTGTTGTTAGTCACCCAGAGTGGCCTTTTGTCCAGGTGGGTGGGGAAAAAGTTCAGTAATAAAACATACATACATACATACATACATACATACATACATACATACATACATACATACATACATACATACATACATACATATATAGAATGTTTCCTTTCAGCTACTGAAAAGATTACAAATAAAATCAGGGAGAACAGGAAACTTTGAGACTCTGCTATGCTACTCAGAATTCCCTGGATCTTTGACTCAGTGAGCTCTGCCTCTATTGTACTACCTGTTAAATTTCATTTATTTCATATGTACAGTAGATGCTCCCTTCTAATTAAGAATGCAGTAGCACTCTGCTGATTCACCAATCGCAGATTGAGTTATCCACGGTTGTCAATCAGTGGGGAAGGGTTGGGGTGCTGGTGGCGAAAGCAGCCAATTGAGCTTCCCGGGGGGCTGACGGGGCAGTGCAGGAGTCTACCTTCATGCTACCCAGTGGCAGGGGTTGGTGGGGTGTCCTGGGTGAAAACTTTTGCTCCCTGACACCCCACCACCACTGTTGTCATCATCACCCTTGGATAAAAGCATTTGCTCTTATCTGCAGATTTCTGTATCCATGTAGCGGCCGGGAACCAACCCTCAGCAGATACGGAGGTCCGTCTGTAAATGAGCTACTTTTTAATATTGCAGTAGATTCCTATTGTAAATTAACATGGCTGCCTTTAAAGATTTTGAAAGCCTCAGATGTTTCTGTTCCAAGTAGACAACGTGGATAGGTTTATGTTTAGTACTGTTTGCATAAAATTACTTTACTGGTAATTTACTTTACTTGCCTGCTTTTGCTTTTTGCCATTTAATTGCAGTGGTGGTTTGGACCTCTCTATTTCTGTCTTTGAAGCGTGTTAGTAGTTGTTTTTGCTTTACTTTTGTCAATTTAGGAGAAATAGCTGTTCATTAACTTTGTTAAAACTGAAAAGATCTTTTCTGATAAACATGTTTGCATCAAACCCTCTCTTGCAACTGCTGCTCAGTGGCTTAGGTCTTTGGCTGTGGAGCCAGAGTTTGGAAGTTTGGAAGTCCCCCACTTTGACTCTCTGATAGGGGCTGACGATCCCTAGGGTCTCTTTCAGTTCTGCATTTATAAGACAATGATGATGATCTTTATGATTGAAATAATGATTAACGATAACTCGCTATAAATATTGACAAATGACTCACCCTTCCTAAATCATCTAGCTTCTAAGCCCTTCATTTCAAGGTTTCCTTTTCTGATCTGGCTTGGATAAAGCTGCCAGACCAAACTTCAGTTCCCTGATTGTTTTACTGTGTCTTTATATCTTGCTGTTGAAAGAACGAACAGACAAAGGAGATGTGCTAGAATTAATTGTGCTGAAACACAGGAAGCTGCCTGATGCCTGGCCATACATACTCTTGTCCAACCTAACTCAGTTTTGTCTAGTCCAGTGATGGCAAACCTTTTAGAGACCAAGTGCCCAAACTGTGATTCAAAACCCACTAATTTTTCACAAAGTGCCAATACAGCAATTTACCCTGAATGCAGGTGGCTGTGAATGGGCAATGTCGAGTGCCCACGGAAAGGGCTCCAAGTGCCACCTTTGGCACCCATGCCATAGGTTCGCCAATGCCGGTCTAGTCTGATTGACCGTGGTTCTCTAGCATCCAAGCCAAAGGCTTTTCTCCATCCCTTCCAACCAGAATCTATTGATGATCTCCATGGGCTGAACCTGGGAACTTCAGGCATACATTAAAATAGCTCGCCATGCTATTTGAGCCACTTTGACCCCCTACATCACAAGGTTTTCAAGAGAAGGCTTGACTTCAAGAAGACACACCAGGGTTCCTGTACTGCTCTCTTATCACCACCACCACCACCACCACCACCATTACTGTATCATGATAGAGTTATCACTGTTATCGTGTCATCAGACAATCTCAAGGACTGGTTAATTTAATTCTACTTTATTATGAAATCAACTACACTTAAAGTGAATCATAGGAAAGCAAGGAATTGCAGAGACCTTTAAGTGGAAATATGCATCATATAATGATGTTGAAATGTTTCTACTCCAGAAATAACTTGGGTACATATAGTGTCCATTTCAGTGCTGTGTGAAGAAGATGTTTACAAATTAGATTGTTAAATAAAATATGCCTCATTTTCTTTTGTTTTCAGGATCCCAGAAGCAAGCACAAGTTCAAAATCCACACCTATGGAAGCCCAACGTTCTGTGACCATTGTGGGTCGCTGCTCTATGGACTTATTCACCAAGGGATGAAATGTGACAGTAAGTATTTTTTTCCTTTTTCATGCTGTTAAAACGTATATTTTAAAATATTGATGAAACCATTAGCAATTAGCTAGTCTTGTAGGAGAAAATTATCATTTCGGTACTGTTCATTACAAGCATTGACTGTCCATTTCAAATTAATATTTGAACACATTTAGCAAAATAGTTTAAATGAGTGGAGCCTTTTCCCATGTGGATTTTGCTATAGGAAAATGTTAATGGAAACTTACTGGAAACAATAACTGCTACATTCATTCAGCAGCTGGCCTGGAGTATAAAATCAGAAAGTAACAATATTATTGTGTTGTCTTCCTCCTCCACCAGCACCCCATCCTCACCTGCTTCTCAGTAATAGGAGCAGGCATAATGCAAAGTTATGAATACAGTAACCCCCCCCACACACCGATCGCGGGGGTTAGGGACCCACCCCACCCGTGATGCATGAAAATCCGCAATATGCGGAAGCGGGTGGGGTGGAGCCTAGGGGTGGGGGTGGGGTGATTGCGCGCCTGTCCGAGAAGTCTTGGGGAGGCACGTGCAGGCGGTGTTGTGGGATCTTACCTCCGCAGCCCGCCCGCACGGCCTCGAGGCTTCTCGGGGGAGCCTGGGGTGGCGGCGCAGAGCGACCTGATCGCTCCCTGCTGCCCCCCCCCCATGCCACCCCGAGGCTTCTCGGGGGAGCCTGGTTGGGCGGTGCGGAGCAACCCGATCACTGCCCGCGCTCCTCCCCTACACCGCCCCAAGGCTTCTCGGCAGAACCTGGTTGGGTGGCGCAGAGCGACCCGATCGCTCCCCCCCCCCACGCCGCCTCGAGGCTTCTCGGCAGAACCTGGGGGCGGCGGCGTGGAGCGACCCAATTGCCCCCCCCCGCTGCCACCACACCACCCCAAGGTGCAGGTACTGCGATCCCGCAATGTAGTGGGACCGCAGTACCTGAACCGTGAAATGGCAGGGGGTGACTGTATAGAGGAAATGCTCTGGCCCAATATAATATAGAGGTGTGGCACCCTAGGATCCTCCAGATGTTGTTGGACTGAGTCTTCCTAAATAACCATTGGTGAAAGGTGTCGGGAAGTGTAATCTGGAGGGCTGATTAATAAACCTGTGGGTTTATCTGGTCAGTGCCCTAACAGAAACAGTATGGAAGAGGTTATCTGGAAGTTGCGTCTTGGGAACTGGACTTCTTAAGAGATTGAAACATTTTGCTACCCATCCAAGCAGCTTCATCAGTCTGAGAAAAGTTAGTGGAGAGGCCTCCAATTTATAGTCCACTTTGATTTCACATCACCCTGGTCTAAATAGGCTCATAAATTGGAAAATGCCCAAATAGGCTCATTAGGTAGGCAGTGGCCTGAATAGGCTCGTTAGGTGGACAATGGCCTGGGGTGAGTAGAAGTCCCACCTATGCAACCCTTCCCAACACCCATTAAGTATAAGTCATTAGCTGTGGCCTTTCGGGTGGAGGTGAAGTGCTTCTGATTTGTTTGGGGATTGATGAAAGGACACCATGTGGCAGACAGATTGTACCTGAGTCCCCAACCTCTCTTGAGAGAGGAGTTTTCAGTACACACAGGAATGGCTTCTCTGACCCCTCTCTCGAACCACCTATCTTCTCTGTCTAATATGTGTCCATCCTCATCTTTGCTGAGGCAGAAAGGCAGAAATGTAGCAGAAGCTCCCCACTCAAAAAGCACCAGCATTCTTGAATAGGATTTTAATAATCCTTGTACCACTCAATCAACTTGCAGAGAGGGCATTGCTGGGCTACTGTATGCAGAACCATCCCTGCTAATAGATGGCTCCCAGTTTTCTCAGATTTCTCCCAATCTCTTGAAAAACAAGGCTTTGTGGTTCCAGCGCCAAGTTCAGACAGTGCCCCTTATTGACTGGTGACCCTGGTGTCACCTGCAGCAACCTAGTGGAGTTGTGAACATGAATTTTAGTGCACCTAGAATCTCCAAAGGGATGGAGATGCATGAGTTGCAACTTGCTGTCAAGTCTGATCTAAGTCTCACGGGTGACTTGATTCAGACGCGACTCAGGTCATTTTTAAAAAGACTCCAACTTAACTTCTGACTTGGAATCATTTTTCTGCTTTGCACTTTGAGTCCTTATCAGGGATGGGCCTCTCTACCTGCAATCACCACCACCACCACCACCCTTAGAGGCAGCAAGCCTGGCTTCCCTTCCAGGAACCGGCTGCTGCATTCCCCACCGCCCATGCACCCTTCACTCAGCTGATGGGTTGGCATGTGTGCAGAGGCAGGGGCTGGCTCCAGGAAGAGAAAATGGACTGCTGTCTCTCTGCATGGGCCTTCCTGGCTTCTCTTCCAAGTTCACTGTATCTGTTCATGCACCAGCCTGTCATCTGGGCAGTGCATGGACAGTACAAGTTTTAGGGTCTGTGTCCAGAGTCCCAAACTTCAAGGAGCAAGACAAGCATCTCAAGACTCAGATTTGAGACTTGGGACTCAAGACTTGGACTGGAAGATTCAAACTCAGACTTTAGACTTGGACTTGGCACTCAAGTCTGAAGACTTGCCGACATCCCTGGTGCTTCTTGCCGAGACCCCAGTTCAGGAGCTAGCCGCTATCACCAAATTAGGAGAACTGTATCTGTGTGCATTTCAGAGGGTTCAGAACATCTTTGTTGCTCAAAGATTTAATGGGACAAGATACTAAGGGCCTAGATAAACACTATGATGTCATATGGCAGATAGGTTCTTCCTGCTAGACTCCTTTATAACTTTGATAAAGTGGCCCTCAGTTATTCTGCACCTGATAGGTCCCTGTGAAACTTTTCCAATTGTTTCTCATGGTATTTCATTTGCTTCTGTCCTTCTTCAAAAAGAAACCTGAAGAGGAAGTCATAAAATCCTTCTGCTGTGAAAAGGCCACAATTGTTATTCAGCAAGACCTTTATTTTTCTTCAATATGTGATGGACATATAACAGTAGTGCCCTTAATTAATATCACTCAGTTTAAGCTATCTGTTATGGTGCTTGAGCTTTTGGTAATTGCGTCGTAGCTGAACCTGTGGCTGAGACCACAGCCATAGTCAGCTTTCATATACAGTATACAATTTCCCAGGCAGAGGAAATATAGGGGAAGACTTTCTTGTGGGAGATTATTGTCTGTGAAAATGCACGTCTCTCTTTTACATCTCACATTTCCTCCTTTGAGCCGTTTGTTCACAGGTCACTGCCTTTCAGACCTCTTCTATCTTAAATACATGCAAATCATGAAGATCCCCCACATATTCCCTAATCCATCAGGGGCAGGGTTCAGAATCTACTAGATCTTTTTACTGAGCTTTGAGAGAAAGCATTTATTTCTGTTACAGATTTCCCTTCAGGTTCTCTGAAGCTAGAGAGTAGAAAGTATTGTGCGGGTCTATTAATTTCTCCTGTCCACCATGTTTCCTTTATGCCTAAGTTTGCCGCTATACCATGCTATCTCAGTCATTTTTTTTAACAGATGCCACAAAGGTGATGAGTGTATTGTTGGCTGTAAAAAGACAGTCTATAGGATTTATGTGCTTCACTCAGCACAATTCAGGACTCAAAATGGCGCCGTTTCTTGAGCATTCTTTTTCTGAGAAACCCCTTTAAGAGGTATTTGAGGAAATTTGTTTTGCCCATACACAAGATATTGTAATAAGTTGGAGGGGCTGCAGAGGTGTGACTTTCACACATCCCTGGCCATTGTCCATCTAATGAGCATATTCAGGCAGAATAAAGTGAAACAAATGTGAAGGATAAATTGGAAGTCTCTTACCAACCTTCTTCAGACTGAAGAAGCTACTTGGATGAGTAGAAAAACTTCTCAACCAAGTCCAGTTGCCATGACTCAAATTCTGGATAACAATCCTGAAAAGATGACTATGGAAGATTTGATTGGGTCAGGTGAGAAGAGGTTAAGTTGGCTTTGAAGTTCACAGGGTAACTGGGGGCCAGCTGCACACTTTCAGCCACTTCCTCTGTGAAGAGGAAGTGGAGCCAAAAGGAGCCATTTATACAGTTTTGGAATAGCTGGAAGAAATGTGGAGTGCAAAAAACAAACAAACAAATAATAATATATTAAATACAGAACATTTTGGCCTGGGTCTGTAGCACACATGAGTAGCATATGGAACATGCTACGTGTTTGCAGGTAACGTGAATGGCCCTGTTATTTGCCAGTAGTAGCTATGATAATGCAGATGTGCATTTAGGACTGCAGCCATAACCAATGTAGAGTTTAGAGTTCGTCTGAAGATAAGTGGGGTATAAATGCAAAAATAAATAAATAAACAAATAAATAAATAAATAAATAAATAAATAAATAAATAAATAAATAATGTAGATGGTGAATTATTTATTTTTTATTTACAGCCTGTGATATGAATGTCCACAAGCAGTGTGTAATCAATGTCCCAAGTCTTTGTGGAATGGATCACACGGAAAAAAGGGGAAGGGTCTACTTGAAGGCAGAAGTGACTGGTGACAAGCTGGAGGTGACAGGTGAGACCTCTCAGCATTAAGAAGCCTTGTTTTGAAGCTCTTGTGGGCAATGCAGTATTTGCATTTTGTGTTTAATAAATTTCCACTGCTGTCATTGCATCCCATGGAGTCCCAAGGTCCGTAGTTTAATGAGGGACTGGAATTCCCTATTAGAGAGTTCCGGTGCTCTCTCTCTCTCACTTAAAGATCTCAGCAAGCCACCAATCTCAGAGTGCTGTAATTATGTATGATAGATGTACCCGAAGCTGTAATTGTAATACATTTAAAGTCCAGGGTTGAGTTACCATGAAAAAAAAATTATATATGCTAAATGCTAGATAGGTACAAGGCACACAGATAATATTGGCCATAAGTACGAAAATATTTAATCATGCAGTTGAAGTAAATGTTTCATGTAATCACCATTTTAGCCTCCGTGCTGAAAAACTGCACTGAAAATGCTATAGATGCAGCAAGATCCCACAGGGATTTCGTGCCACCCACCATCACAGGCAGCTGTTTCCTACTGCCACTGCATCTTTCATGGCGATTTGTCCTGAGCCAAATGCTCTTTGAGGCAGCACATACAATACTGTATGTTTAAAACACAGTAATGACATTTCTAGGTCACCTTTCAGTGTGAGTGCTCACGAGGAATAAGATGGATAGCAGAGGGAAGTAACGTGCCTTCCTCAACCTTTGTTACTGTCCGTTTATATCTCCGATGGCTGTGTTTTTATTAATATTTTGGGTTCTTCAGATTTGTTTAGATTGTTGGGATCCTTATGAAATTTAAGAATCTGTTGTTCATGGTCCTTTTAATCTGTATTACCACCCCCACCCCCCACCACCCTGCCCCAGTGTAACTTGCACCTTCTACATTTTAACATTTATAATCAGCTTGCTTTCCTGTACTTGAGAACCATGAGCAATGTTTCAGTAATTCTGTGCCAGGAAGATGTGCCAAGCATTACACAGATCGCACAGAACTAAAGGATTCTAGCTGTTGTCATTGGCAATTCTGGACAGGTCATTATAATGGAATTGAAAGCTGTGGCTTGTGCCGAAGAGGATGTGGTCAATTCAATCTGATCCTGTGAGGGGAAGTGGGAAGCAGGTGCATCTCATTCACACAAGGCTAATTTGTGCTGTGTCTGGATCAACCTGTTTGTGAAACCACAATAGGAACATTACACATATAATAATAAACGTCCTTTTATCACAAGCCGTAAGCAGAACTCTCCCCCATCTTTTATGTGCTCTATCTGGTGGTTTGAAATAGCTCATCCAGTTATGGAAATCTTTGACACCAATTTAGTTTGGCATACTTATTTTGTGTGTGTGGAACTTTTGGCACCATGTTTTCTTTGGCCGAATACTCCAGAGAAGTGCTTAGAATCCATGGTGCGTGCTTTATACCATTTGGTACCATCATGTTGGTCATAAGCAGCCAATGGAATGTTTATGAAAGAATTATTTTTGGAAATCCCAGACTTAACAAACTGTCTTTCTGAAAGCATTACTGCACTTATTCTTGCATTTGTACATAAATGTTAGGCTTTGAGATAACATTCCTAAATTATTCCTTACTTTCAGCAAACCTTATATCTGTTAAAGTCCTGTGCTGTAACTCCATGCCAAGAAGGGAGGAGTACGGTTTTGATTAAGGCTTAGGCAGAATGAAAGTTTACAATAAAGGTATTTAAATATTTATAGTTTGGTAACTCTAAGCCTTAATCAAAACTGTACTCCTCCCTTGATATAAACTGTGCTCTGTATCATAGTTAAACAGCAGCCAAAACCCGTGCTTAGCATAGTCAGTTGTAACTAAAGTAGGGCCATTGAATCAGCGGGGACTTGGTGAGTTAACAGGATTTCGACCACTGTATGCAATTTGAAATGCTTGTGAAATATCTTTTCATTTAGGATGAACCACCATCTATGTTTTGTTTTGATCCCAGTGATTTCACATCCTGGAAACAAACCAAGCAGAGTGATCCCACCCACACCTAAAAAATGAATAAATCATGCTCTATGACAGGAATCCAGAAAGGTGTAGGTAGGATTGCTCTGGAGATGAGCAGGCTTGCACTAGCAATTGCATTATCTAATCACCAGCAAAAGGAATGAGCCCCTCTATTCCCACATCAGACCATCCATTTGGGACAAATGCTTGTGTCGTCACTCCTTAATTCAGAAGATACTGTATTTATACTTCCCCATGAATAAGATGACTCCCACTTTTCCAACCCCAAATTACAGTTCTCTCCTTTCATGTAGAAGATGACACTCGATTTTTAGTCTTAGCAGTTTTACATAAAAATATACAGTGGTACCTGGGTTACAAACGCTTATGAAAAACTCAAGATACAAAAAGAAATTGTTGGAAATGGGGATGCCTTGGGTTAAGAACATTTTCAATGGCATGCCCCAGGTTACATTTTTTTCTGTTAGGCTTTGTGAAAAAAAAGTGTACCCAGGATGCATTGAAAAATGTATTAAAGCTTATCTGCTTTTCATTATGTAAAATAGATACTAGAGATGGGCACAAAACAATTTTTGCTTCATTTTTTGTTGCGTTCCCTAACAAAACGAAAAACAAAGTGACCCATCAAAGAAAAATGAAATGAAACAAAATGGAAATTTTTGTTTCATTCCATTTCGGTTCTCCCCCCCCCCCCCCTAGGAATGCATTGAAGCAATACATTCCTATGGGAAACTGATCAGGAGCAAAAAGTGTCTCCTGCTCCAGATCAGTTTCCAATAAGCATGCATTGCTTCAATGCATTCTTATGGGAAAACAAAAAACAAAATGGAATGAAACGAAAATTTCCATTTCGTTTCATTTCATTTTTCTTTGATGGGTCGCTTTGTTTTTTGTTTTTTTTTTTGTTTTTTTGTTAGGGAACAAAATCAAAAAAAAAAAAAATGACACAAAAATTGCTTTGTGCCCATCTATTTTACATAATGAAAAGCAGATAAGCTTTAATACATTTTTCTTTTCCATCCTCCCAAGCCCACTTGTCTCCTATCTTCCTTCAAGTCCATCCACCTTTTATCTAGAAATTTTTGTTTCTTTCACCATTAATCTTCTTCCTAAGGAATTTTCTAAATGGACAAATGTGTTTCCCCCATTTTGTGCAGTAATGTGCAAAATGTAGGCAGCTTTCTAGTACCTCAGGCTAATAAGACGGGATTTCCTTCAACTGTATTGAAACATCTGAGTCAACAGTCTGAAAATACAGAAGGTGCTTTCTGTAGACTATGTGAAAAAGCACCATTTATCATTTTAGGATAAGCAAAGTATTAAAAAGACCTGGTTTTGTTAATGTATCAGCGGGAAGTCAGACTAATGCTGAGTTAGCAGGTCATTTCCATGATGTCTTGAGTGTGTCCAATTTCTAATTTCTGTGAGACATCAGAAGTGATTGATTTGATATGGTGTGTTCTTATATATCAGTGATTTTAGGATGTTTGGATCTATAAATATTCTTTTATATGTGCCTTTCTTTCGTATCCAATACTAAATTTAAAAAATGTATATTACTTGGAGGCAACTGTTTTCTTTTGTTTAATCTACCTATTTTTATGTTTTTCTATAAAGCAAAAGCAAAGTGTTCTGCTTATATACCGCCCCATACCACTACAAGTAGTCTCTGGGCGGTTTACAATTTTGATTACAGTGTGCAGGCTACACATTGCCCCCCCAGCAAGCTGGGTACTCATTTTACCGACCTCGGAAGGATGGAAGGCTGAGTGAACCTTGAGCCTGCTACCGGGGATTGAACCCAGGTCGTGAGCACAGTTTTACCTGCAGTACAGGCATTTAACCACTGCGCCACGAGGCAATGTATAATAATGGCTTCTGCACATGCACACTCTTTTATGTAAGAATCTGATAGTAGATAAAATGCCAGGTGTGTGATGGCATTTTGTAGAATTTAGAAGAAACACAATACTTCTTCCAAACAGATACTAAATAAAAGACAAAATGGTAATTACATGTAAAGTGCTTTTATCTGAAGTGTGTATACAGAGATACACACAATACATCAATATACACATAGAGCATAACATGATAACATCATAGCAATATACATTATAGAAGCAGTAATCAAATTATGGAATCCCTCTGTTTTGATACACACTATTTTTCAAGCTCCAATATTTAATTTTAGTTTTAATTTTCTTGGTAAACCTTTCCCTTTAGAATCCATTTGGTATTGAACTGATCATTCATCTGGGAGGTCACTTTAATATATTTCATATAGTTTGTTTACATAATGTTATATTATTTGACTCTCCATATGCATCGGAGATAAAAGCTTGCATGTAACTGAAGTTTTTACACACACACACACACACACACACAACACCTCTAATTATAAATTTAATGCATTCTGAATGCATGTATGTACCGTATCTTTAAAAAAATGAATAAATAAATAAATAAATGAAAATGAAAAAAATGTAAGTAGAGCAGACCACATTTAAAATTTGTAAGGCGGCAATTAAAACACCAACGGTATTCCGCTCTTAAGTCAAATACCTCTTAAGTAGAGCCACTCTTAAGTAGAGGTACCCCCCTCTTTCTGTGTGTGTCTCTCTGTCTCTCTCTCTCTCTCTGTGTCAGTTTTGCTTTGTTTTATAGTGTTTAAACTCAAGAAGCTACTTGAATAAATAGTGAAACATTTTGATCCCAGAAGAAGAAAGTCCAATTGCCATGACTCAACTCCCAGATAACCTCACCTGGATGAGTGAGAATCTCAACAGACTTAATCTGGAACAAATGCCTTTAGTGATGGATTTGCTGATCTTAGTATTTAATTCCATGTTGCACAAAATTTTCTAGAAGACAGAATTACAAAGAAGTACCTGTTTACCTACAATTGCACAATGTGGTCACAACCCAAATGGGAACTCTGAAAGCCACTAATATGGTGTGTGCATGTGGAATTTTTCCTGGGACGGCTCACTTTATATATACTGTATATATATAAATATATAACCCCACCTTACTTCTTTAAAAGGACCCAAGACAGCTTACAACACTGAAGAGCAATATCGATAGCCAGAGACAATGAGTGTACAGCAGTTGTTAACAAGATTGGATACAATGTTATCAGCTCTGACATGTGCCTCCCCCTTTAAATCATTACCGTCATTTCCAATATCTATGTGGTTTTTCCCACATTATCTTTCTCCTCCTCCAGCTGCTCTAGGTTCCAAGGAACCAGACAGCAAATGGCACACACAGTGAGATGGCTGGATGTACTGGTGGCCAGCCCTCTGCCCAACTATTACAGAATGAAATTGTATTTTCTTTGATTTCCTCTTGCTTAAATTCTTAAATGCTTAAACAACCTGAGAATTTCTCCTCAGAGCATCTTGTTTAGTCAAGACAACTCAAATAACCCACGAACAAAGAATTTATTCAATATTCTTTACATCCCTGCTGCATAAAGTCAAAGCATGCTGCACTGGATGAGTGAATGTTATATGTCTTATGAAATCCAGCACACAGAAAAAGTGAGTGATTGAGTGAGTGAGTGAGTGAGAGAGAGAGAGAGAGAGAGAGAGAGAGAGAGAGAGAGAGAGAGAGAGAGAGGGGAAGGGGGAGAGAGAAGGAGAAGGAGGCAAAAGAAAGCGGGGAGAGGGAACAATCATACAGATTATTAGATTAATCTCATGGGGACATTTGTACTATACAGTAGATTCAGCTCAGCAGAAGCTAAAGAGCACATGAGGTGAAATGTGAGGCTGCAGGAGTCTGTTTCCCTCTTCACACTCTTGAATCACACTTGGGAAGGGGATATTTCCAGAAGTGTCCATGAAGTTCCACCCATGCACAGAGAGACTGTACTCACTCTTGCTTCTTTCTGGGTGTAGTATGGAGAGCTTGAAGGTGTGGGTGGATTCTTTTGGACTAAATTCTCAGCATCTCCCACCCGACAAGACCAACATCATCGAGCAAATGGCATTGGCAAGTTTCAGGTCTATTTTTTGTACAAGAATTCGCCAGACTGAAATCATACCCATTCAGGCAACGGAAGTATGACCATTTTCACCAGCGCCAGATTAACTCTTGCAGAACAGGGGGCTAGTATGACTTTCTGCCATGTGGCTCTCCTGCTTAGTAGTGTTCCAGGGGATGGTTACGTGTTCAGCCATTGTGGGAAAACCACTGAGAAAACTTACTTACGTGCCTCGCTATGCCAACCTATATTGTACTGTATTGCAGAAGTTATTCTGGGCTGGAGGAGGATGTTGAGAAGCCACTAAAGTTGAGCAGTTTTAGATGAACATTTCAAAGGTGTTCTGCATAGCCTGCTGATTTTAGTTTCTTGTATGTCTGCCCCCCCACCCCCTACCCCTGGATATGAAGAGAGGGGAGGGGGGGAGAGAGAGATGTTCTTTCATTCTCTTTGGTTTGATTTCATAAGGAGTGTTACATACATTGGGCTTCCACACAGAACAGCACTTTACAATAACTGTGAGAGGCTTTTGGAACTGTAAGATCAGGTGCAAGAACTATTGTTAGTCATAATATTCTCCCAGAGGTAGTTCAATCAAGCCACAATAATTTAATCGCTATAAATGTTAAGGTTATTTTCTTGCTTGCAATAGAAAGAAAATACTGCATCACCCCTGTGCAGTATGGAACACAACCTAAATAGAGATTTCTTGATGCTCTGTGTTTGCTGTAGAATTGCCCTTCAGGAATCAAGGCCTTCTGAATATAATAGAGTCATTGCCCTCATGAGACACATTAAAATAGCCTTGCTGAACTGAGAATAATTATGTATTAGAAAGCATCATAATACAGAAGGGCATTGTAAATGATATAACAGAGTATTATAAGGAAAACGTAGCCTTCCTCTATCATTTGGGGCTCGTCTGACAACTCTCTTGTTGAGGGGCATTCTCATGGGCAATACATTAAACTCTACCTCAGAATCTGTTATTGACATGAGGTGTACTATTATTTCTCGCAAGTGGCCACACCTATTTGTATTATAGATTGCACTGGAGTTTAAATACGGCCCCAACCCATCATGCAGATGAGATTCAGGCACTCTATTTGCATAGAAGATGACAAAGGCATTAAAAAATCTAACATGTATTGCAGCCTGTAATGTTAACAAGCTGCTTTATAACCTTCTTCTTTTTAAAAAAATTAGCTTTCTTTTTGTTGATAACTTTGATTGGGTGGGACCGGTAAAGTGCTTCTGCTTCCAAACCTTGCCTGACCTGTCTCATTAAAAGCAGGTTGCTGTCAAAGAGATGGACTGCCACCATCATCCTGTTCTTTTGGAAACCAAAAACATGGCCTTGGGGAAAGGGGATATTAGAATGCTAACTATGCAGAGAGAAGTGCAAATAAGCTAGATCTAGTAAAACAAAAGCAAAATAATGACTTCTTTCCTCCATAAGTCTATGTTTAGCCACAATTACTAACAATTCATCCTGGAACATCTTTGTATTTCAGCACCCAACCTTCACTGGGCTTATTTGCTATTCACTGTTTCCTTTGCCATAGAAAGCAGAAAAGGAATAGTTTTACATGCTGTCTTGCAGCTCATGGCTGTCAGCAAATTTTCCTAGATCTGTGACTGGATCAAGACTGCATGTTACTATTGCTCTAGGGAGCTCGCTTTCTGAGTCATGCAAGAAAATCATTCCATGGTAGAGTAACTGGCATGTACGTACTGTATTTGTTTCAAGCTTGATGTCCTTATGAGTAAGACAAATATAGAGAATGGGGATGTAATAGCATGGTCTAAAATACTGGTCAGAATGGGAACAAGGAACTGCCGTTTATTCTTATAGCACTGAGCCCCAAGTTAGCATTACTGTAGGTACAAAATGGGCCAAATGCATGTTACACTACTTCTTGTACATTTCCGATTTCGGTAATAAGAGGTTACAAAACTGAATTTTAAGGCTACCCAGATAAGTGTGAAACAGAACATGTTGCAATCAGATGTACTGCACGCTCACTTTTCACTTACTCAGTATCTTGCAGCTGTTTGTAAAACTTCACTGAATTTTCAGCTTTATTAGAATTCTGAACATGGATTTTGTGTTCTTTTCCAAGTGAATATAAACTGATTGTTCTGTGCTGAAAACAGATGGGATTTCCTTCAGGAATACATAACCAGACTAAATAGTTAATATTTCAACAGCAGAATATTTTCCACCACAAATGTCCTCTTAATACTGGGCAGGCAAACAAAAGACTATTCAGATCTGTGTATATAGCCTTCATCCTTCAGCTTAAACAGGCAAGATTGCCTCCTAAGTATAGGGTACCACTTGCTGCTGTCTCTTGCATTTGGGCAGGGAAATTAATGGCCATTTGAGGAGGGAGGCCAAAGCAGAACTGACCAAAGGGTCATTTAAATTTGTTCCAGTTGATTTGTGATTCTTGAGCATTACAAACACTGCATAATAAAGATGGCCATGCTTATTATGTTACTACCAAGAAGGAAAAAGGAGTGTTTCTGATATGATACAGCCCTCCTTCTGTTCTCCTGCAGTAGTTCTCTCGACCTGTTGCTGATAGGAGCAACAACGCACTTCGCATTATTCTTGCTTCCATTTTTAAACGTAGGTATTTATTTTTTTGCCCAAGAGAGCTCTTAAATGGTTATCTGGGAATGGCCTGGAGATGGATCTTGTGAAAGTTCAGAATTCCTTGAGACAAGACACCCAGTCAAGGAATTCTGAAACCCCACATGATATCTTGCCTCCTGCCAAGAGTAGAACATAGATCACTCTTTCTCTCTCAGGGCCACTGTAATTTGCCCAACATGCCTTTAGTATCCTTTGTCCTTGAAAAGCAAAGCCTGTACACACATACACATGCAACAGGTACAACAGGATTTTCTGATTGGTAGGAGACATCTAAACGAGACATCTGGTACTTCAAATTGTTGAAATAAACACAGTTCATACAAAATGGCCCTTACCGGTGTAACAGCAATACTGAAAATGTTGGCAAATACCTTACTCTTACTCATTGGTAAGGGGAAGAATGTGTTAATTCCTTTTCCTTGGCTGTGAGAATGAGATTTAAATCCTTAATATTTCCTGAGGACACATTCATGCTACCCCCAACATGTTTCAAGACTGGAAATTCTTGTGTGATCCCATCCTCCTTTAGCCAGAATCTACATTAAAATGTTATATTTAAAAAAAAAAACACCAAACCATTGCCTACATGTTAAGCAAGTATTACACTCAAGTGTTGATGTAACATATATCCTGATTAGTCTAATTCAGTGCCCCCCAAAAGTTTTCAAGTCTCAATCTCCTTTTATAATAGTTAAGTAACCTGTAACCCTGTCACTACATTTGCAGGAAAATACATTTGTAATGAGGTAAAGACACCCTTGTTTAGAAAGCAGATACTTATTTCTGTGTCAAAGGGCCTGTTTCTCACATATGCACACACATGCTGACTTTAATATCCATCTCCAAATGGTCAAGGAAGAGATTATTTCACAAGGGCTACAACACATATAAGATTATCTGTGACACCCCAAGACCTCCCCAGAAAACACTGCAACCTCTAAGGGGGGGGGGTCACAACCCCTCAGGTTGTAAAATTAAGGTCTAAATTAGAGATGGGCACGAATAAAAAAATGGTGTTTCATTTGTCGTTTGTCGTTTAGGGGGTCCGTTTCGGTTCGTTTCCATTTTTCGTGAATTTTTGCAAAAAAATCGTTTTCATTTTCGTTCATTTCGTTACCATTTCATTACCATTTATTTCAATTATTTGTTATTTTTTTAGCATTTAAAGTAGTTCAATGTATTGCCGTAACGAAAACGAAACAGACGACAAAATTTCTGGTGTTTCTGTTTGCTTCGTTTCATTTTAGAGACAAAATTCGTTTGTCATTTCGTTACATAACAAAACGAAAAAACGAAAATGATGAAAACGAAAAATTGTTCATTTCGTGCCCATCTCTAGTCTAAATCATCAGGAACAAGGAATTTAGTAGATATTTTCATCCTTAGGATATATACTGTATATATAAAAGGAGACTGAACAATGAGGGAGCCTTCTTGCAGTTGTTCTTCTCTTACTCGATTTTGGACATAATTGTGTCTATTGTGACACGGTTGCAACAGCTCTAAATGATGAAGCTATGTTGCATCTGAAACATCCACCAAGGCTTTTCAGTCAGAGAGTTCATCTCCTTCCAACATTTCTTTGCTCCTTTATGTTACTTTGAGCACTCAACTGTAACCATCTGTATTTTGGGTTATGTGACTGAATCAATATAGATTTCTGCATTTTATCATTTCTTCTTGATCATTCCAGTTATTACACAGTATTCAGAACTGCTTTAGAGGATATTCTTGACTGGCATGAGCTCTTTCAGTTTTTCTCTGACCAGATGGGACAGAATGTTCACAATGGGTGTTGACCCATCACAATTTCTGTGTAGTTGGCATTAATGCACATGCATTAAGTAAGGTATATAATAACAGGCTGCTGGTGATTACAGTACCATTTTGATATGTCAGTTTGATTTTCTTTAAAGATCCTATCAGCATATGTCATTTTAGACCAATTGTATTGTGATCTTATGAATGAGAAATCAGATTCAAGTGTTATTGACTTCCTTTTGTTGAAGGAATATGTTTTTTTTAAAACTACTGAAACAGCAGTTATGTTGTCGAGATTAATCAACAAGCAAATTACGCACATCACCTAAGTCTCACCCACATTTAGATCCTCAATGTCAGCCCTTCACACAGTTCCATCACTATTCTCTCCTCCTCATACTCCTCCCCTTGTCCCTCATAGAATTCTGTGCATACAAACTGTTCTTATCCCATTGGGAGGCCAACAGCATGTCATTTGGAAAGTATCTTTTAACAGTACCTGAGACACTGGGATCAAACAAGAGTATAATGGCTTCAAGCCCAGTTCTGTATTCTCCTGCATGATAGCTTTGCAAAGTGGTAGTGATGATACCGTTCTAACTCTGATGCAAAGGGATCCCCCTTTTGCACTCCCGTTATACTGCTGGGAAGATACCATAGACATAGACCAGAGGTCAAGGAAGACTACCCATCTCCAATATTTTTGGCATGGTGTCAGTCAGGAGGAAGTTTCTAGGTCTGTTCTAGTTACTTTATACACAACATAGTGGACCCAACCATAGCCCTTCCTTATAGATGCTGTTGCCAAGGTTGGGAATAGACCATTATACTGCTGTTCAAATTTCTGAACCTGAGGTTCTGTGGAACATGGTGTCAGTAAAACATGCATTGCCACAATTGCTATCAGTTATCTATAGATTTTGTGGAGGTTTCTACTACTCCTACACAAACCAGTTGAAAATGCCTTCTGACAGTATAGTTAAATTCCTTCCTTCCTTCCTTCCTCCATTAATTATGAAGAAATATATATTCCACTGTTATCTGGTTGAAGGGCTGAGAAATTGCTACATTGTCCAGCTGTTCAAAATCTTCATTTTGGTTTTTTCTTTTTCTTTTAAAAGCTGTTGTTCCTTAATGACTCTGTGATGCAGAAGGAAATGGTCTCTGGTTTTAACATTAATAGCTTGGGAGCTATTTACATTTCAAAGAAGCATTATTTTAATAGAATGCATTAATAACACAGAGATGATGCTTTTTGTATATTTGCAGTGCGAGAGGCGAGAAATCTAATCCCTATGGATCCAAATGGACTTTCAGATCCATATGTGAAGCTGAAGCTTATTCCAGATCCTAAGAATGAGAGTAAGCAAAAAACAAAAACCATCCGTTCTACACTTAACCCTCACTGGAAAGAAACATTCACATTGTAAGTTATATTTTGGTAACATTTTTTGATTCATGTATTGCACTGTGTTTTAGAAATTTCTCAGACTGGCATTTCTTTCTTTTTTCTTATTATTTGTAGTAAATTAAAGCCTACAGACAAAGACAGGAGGTTGTCAGTGGAAGTATGGGACTGGGACCGAACAACTAGGAATGATTTCATGGGCTCCCTTTCTTTTGGCGTGTCAGAACTCATGAAATCACCAGCGTGTGGATGGTAAGAAGTTCCTTGAAATGCTACTGTGTTTTGCTAGTAACACATTACTAATGTTCTCAGCAATAAAATCAATTCATGCATTTAAATGCTTCCTAATTATATCAGCTGGACACTTATAGAATATGTCTGCCATCAGGAAGGGGGGGGGAACCAAGAACCAGCCCTTCTCAGTGATCACACACACTTTTATGGAACCAACTTTTCCCCTGACATCTGCCTGGTCCCCTCACTGGGGATATTTCAACACACACTGAAGACTTGGCTCTTCAGGCAGGCTTTCCCTGAGCCTGGGTCATAACTCCAGTGATATATTTTAGTAGTTTAAATCTGTACTGCCTCTGCCTCTTTTAGACATTATTTTGTTTTGTTTTGTTAAGCTTATGTTTTTATCATGTTTATTTGTCTTTGCATTGTTTGTTATGTAGTTTTATCTTATGATACTTTATTTAATTATGATTTTGTGTTTTATTTTGTGTAAACTGCCCAGAATAGCCTTCTAGATAGATAGATAGATAGATAGATAGATAGATAGATAGATAGATAGATAGATAGATAGATAGATAGATAGATCAGCCAAATAGAGCACCCAGACTGACTGGGGCCAGTTATACAGAACATGTAACACCCCTGTTACAACACTTGCTATCAATCCATTTTGGGGTCCAATTCAAATTGCTGGCCATTAAGGACCATCTCTCCAAATGGGCCTTCTCAGCCTTTAAGATCATCAGAGGAGGTCCTTCTCTCAGTCCTGTTGGCAGTGCAGGCATGGCGGATGCAAGAGGGGGCCTTTGCTGTGGCAGCTTCCAGGTTATAGAATGCTTTAGGGATGGGCAGGAAACAAAAAAACAAAATGCTGTTTCGTTGTTTCATTACATAATGAAACAAAATGAAATGAAAAAAAATGAGGAAGCAGCATTTTGTTATAGGCTAAATGAAATGGTCATTTTTGAATTGAAATGAACTGTTTCATTCCATCAATTTCTGAGGGCTCCTGCTGAGCTGTCAATGGCTGGCCCCTTTAAACATGGCCCTGTCGGCACCAGGGGGACCTTCTGGTACCAACTGGGCCAGGTTTAAAGCGGTCCAACCATTGACAGAGCGGCAGGAGCCCTCTGAAAAAAGTCAGGTGGGCAGTTTGTGCTGCCTATCCAACCGTTTTCTGAGGGCTTCTGCCAAGCTGTCAATGGCTGGAGCCCTTTAAATCTGGCTCCAGCCATTGACACAGCAGCAGTAGCCCTCAAGAAACAGTCAGGTAGGCAATTCACCAGGGATCCCCGTGGTAATGACTGGGCCAGCTTTAAAGTGGTCCAGCCGATAACAGCTCAGAAGGAGCCCTTTAAAAATGGCTCCTGGAGTCCCAGGCACAAAATCGGGTGCCTCTAGGACCCAGGAGAGCCATTTCATTTCATTTCGTTTTGTATGATTTTTTTAAAAAAATCATAAGAAACAAAATGATAGAAAATGGGGGTGAGCACGAAATGAAATGAAATGAAACATTATTTTTCCGTTTTGTGCCCATCCCTAGAATGCTCTCCTTCAGGAGATCAGGCTACCCCCTCTCTTTTATCCTTCCACAGACAGCTAAAAACCCATCTCTTCAGGCAAGCTTTTACTAGGAATGATTGAATCCCGAATACGTTTTAAGAGTTAGCTAGTTTTTAATATCCATTTGCTTTTAATTGTTCAATTGTAGTTTAATTAGCATATAAAACAAGCAGGCAAGCAAACAAACAAGAAAACAAATTACTCATAAATTAATATGTCTGCTTATTTTGTTTGGTTTTGCTATTGGTCTTAAAGATGGATTCAATAAAGCTGATATGGGAATACAGTCTTCTTCATATTTCAATGCCTGCCCTTCAGCTCTGGTACCAATCATATATTTGCTTGCTGTCTTCATGTTTTTGACTGCTGGCTAATCCTGCAAATTTACTAAGAATCATCTTTGACCTGAATTGCTTTTAATTCTGAGTTTGCAGTGCAGAGCCCTGCCTCAGCTTCCTGTCGGGGGGGGGGGGGGACATTGCATTCACTGCATGTTGTACTAATACCAAGAATAAGTTGTGAAATTATTCCCTTTTAAAGATGTAAAATCACGCTGCCTATGTTCTGCAGGTACAAGTTGCTCAACCAGGAAGAAGGCGAGTATTACAATGTACCAATACCAGAAGCGGATGATGATGGAAATGCAGAGTTGAGACAAAAATTTGAGGTGAGAAGGTACACATTCTCACCATGGTTGATTCGATTCCCATTGTGCGGTTCAGAAACGTCTATTGGCAGGAGCAATCAGAAAACTATGGCTAGTTTATTCTCCAGAAAATTTTACCATTTACATCCAGCGCCGTAGAGAATATAAAAATCTGCTCTGCCAAAAAAAGGATGCACATTTCAGGAGGTCATGGCTAGAGTTAGGGTTGGCTGCCATGGATAAAAATACGGCTAAGTTCTGGTCCCTGGTGTCGAGAGGACTCAGACCCCACGCAGATCCCCTAGAAAACCAAATTACCTCTTTTCAATGGCAAACCCACTTTTCTGCTCTCTTTAGCCTTACTAGTGACAGAATCAACATCATGTCACCCTTACATTCAAACTTACTCCAGGAGAATTGTTTAAGTCCAACCCCTCTTGGTGGTGTGGAGTGTTTGCTAAAATGTTTACTTATATAAATCAATATGGGAAAATCCCCCCGAGTTGGGGCTCTAGTATAATTGTCCCTATTCACAAAAAAGGCTCTAAGACTGACCCTAAAAATTTTAGGCCTGTAAGCCTCCTCAATATAGTTTCCAAACTTTATTCTAAATATCTCCTGGACAAACTAGTACGTTGGGCAGTCACGAATTCGGTCATAGCTGAAGAACAGGATGGTTTTCAAAAAGGAAAATCTACAGTGGACCAATGCTTTGTACTTTCCCATCTGATTCAGAAGTATGTTTGTCATGGTAGGAAGGAACTTTATGTGACCTTTGTAGATTTCAGTTCTGCCTTTGATCTGATAGATAGGGACCGCTTGTGGCAAAAACTCTATCTGTCAAACATAAATAGAAGACTTTTAGCTTTAATCCAGCAGCTACACTCCAATACTCATCTCAGGGTAAGACTGGGGGCAAACGGGCTCCTGTCAGAATCTATACCCACGGACAGAGGGGTCAGGCAAGGTTGTCTTCTGGCCCCATTTCTGTTTAATTTCTATATTAATGATATTGTCCAAGAACTGAGTGGCCCAGTATTTTCCCCCCGATCTATAGCAGACGCTAAGATCTCTGCCCTTCTTTATGCAGATGACATTGCAATTATTTCTACAGCGCAAGTCGGTATGTGAAGACTTTTGGTTAAGCTGGGTAACTTTTGTACTAGAGAACATTTGTCCATTAACTACTCTAAAACCAAAGTAGTCGTCTTTGGGAGGAAAAGAACTAGACATAGGTGGACACTTGACAACAAACCTATTGAGCAGCTAAAAAACTTTAGATATCTTGGTCTTTATTTTAATGCCCTGCTCTCTTGGAAACATCATCTGAAAGCAACAGTTTTGAAAGCCTCCCACTCCTCTCAATCCCTTTTGAGATTCTTTTCAACCCAAGGTGGTAAACTGGTTGCTCCTGCAGTTGAGGTGTTTTCAAGAAAGATAGTCCCCCAATTAACATATGGGGCCGAAATCTGGGGGTATACTAAAATACCACACCTCGAGGTGGTTCAAAATTCTTTTATTCGATCTCTCCTTGCGGTACCCCGTGGCACACCCTCTGCATATGTAAGAGCTGAAGTAGGGCTAACTCCTATTGAAACACACATACACATTGCCTTGGCAAAGTACTGGTTGAAGCTGGCTGCCATGAGCAACTCCCGCTTGCCAAAGAAATGCTATATAGAACAACTCCAGCACCCCTTGCGGGAGTCCTGGGCAAAGCTTGTCAGACCCATATTATACCTTTATGGGATCAATACTGAATTTATCCCCTCTTTTGTCTCCCGCAGTATCAAAAAATTGGTCAAAGACAAGATTTATTTATACTCCAAATGGAAGGAATTGGCTGTGGCTTCACTATCGCCATTCTCTCTTTATTATCCTTTGTTTAAAACATCCTTCGGGCTGGAAAGCTATTTTCACAATTTAACCTCTGCTCCCCTGAGGAAAGCTTTCACAGCCCTGCGTTTTCAGACCATGCCTTCTGCTTTTTTAGAGGGGAGACGTGACAACATCCCTGTTTCAGACAGACTTTGCCCTTGTGGCTCAGGTGAAGTCGATGACGTGCCCCACTACTTGCTCAGGTGCCCCCTTCACAACCAACCCAAAGGCAAATTCCTTGGTGGGATTATTGGTTCACTGGCCGACAGGTCCCCTGGAGCCCAACTTAGTATGCTACTTGTTGGTTCAGACAGGTTTGTTACACAGCAAGTTGCAAAGTTTGCGCTGGCAGCTATGAAAATCCGGGTCAACCTCTAACTTTGGGAGGACTGTATTGCTCTGCAAGTGTCACACGGTTTTTTAAAAAAGTTTTAATTATATTTGTCGTAGATGTAACCTTATACTTTTTTTTCTCTCTGTTGTAAATCAAGATTGCGGTGACCAATGGTTTTTAGCAATAAACTACTACCTACCAAGAATGGTATATTAGCAATATTTTATCAATCAGATGGAAATTATTAAGGTTGTCTGATTCTAACTGGGGGCATTGGATGGTGGTTGAATGATGGTTCCTTTTTTAGGAAGGAAGATTTTCATCCCTCAGAGATGAATTAGCAGTATTCATAACCCAATCAATCATAGCCTTTTTGTCACTGTAATCAGCCACGCTGGCCAAGGATCAAGTGAAGAGGTGGTGGGCCTATAACTAGCTATCACCTGGAGGCTTCCTCTTTTACTACAGGGGTCAAGCTGAGCCATAGAATCATCATAGGATTGGAAGGGACCTTTGAACCAGTTCGGCAGTAAGAGAGGGATCAATGATGGTCACTCCCACATCAATTAACCTGCTGGTGAAGTCAGGGTTACTATGAATGGCCTCAGTTTTTGCCCTAAAAAGGATGCAAGCTGATCAATAGTGAACTAAAAGTGAGCCCTTGAATGGCCAGACATAGTAAGATTGTAAACCACCTGGAACTATTCTCCTTGTTGGTTTGCAGCCTCACTAATTCTCAGGATTTTAAAGGTCTTCTTCAAGCTCTTAAGGGCATTGGCAGGTTTACTGGCCATGATCTTGATTGCAGCCCTATCTTGTGCCGGCTGAACTCTTCTCCACCTCCGGTCTAGCCATCTCTTTGATGATTTCATAGCTGGCAGCTCCATGGTATACCAAGGGGCACAGCAAGCTCTGAATGAGAGAGGGTATTTGCGAAGTGTTGGTGTTAGCTGTCTAGGTCCATCAACCTGGTTTTAAACAGGGTCCATCAACCAGGTCAGCCAGAAGCTGTCCCAGAGCCTCCTTAAACCATTCTGGGTCAAGAAGCCTGTGAGGGTGGACCAATTTCTCAGGTCTATTATCCCCACTGATGGGGAGAACCTTAGACAGATCAAATCTCAGTAAGAAGCAATCTGTCCATAACAGAGGGAGGGAGCTCACAGTTCACCTGTGTGGTCAAGAACGCCCGGTCCAGAGTTGGCCAACTGAATGTGTGGGGCAGGTGACATGTTGGAACAGGCTCATGGCCGTCATGGTTAGATTAGTTTTGGAGAACTTCATGGATAATAATTAGGTACTCATGAGAGGAAACTATCAAAACCTCATCACCTATCAAACACTTATGAGAAATTAACAGTTCTTTATGCACACACAGAAGTTTCACTCCTAATTTTCACCAAAAAAAGGGGATGAAATCTGCATTGGCTTTTGCCATTTATCTTAAGAAGGAGAGTTGCAGTGGCTGTCAGAATTTATCTGTACCTTCCTTCTGCAGTCTCTTCTTGATAAGGTTATCTCTTACTTTCTTTCTTTTTTGCCATTCCTTCTTCATATATAAATATAGGCAGACATAAATAAAAGTCACAGTGTACTCTCTTGTACCCAATACAATCTTTTCAGAACAGGATGGTAGTATTTTCCTCCCCACATTTTAAAATCAAAATTCTGTGCCCAAGCAACCCATAGTCTGTTGGAAGAACAGCTGGATTCTGGAGAATGTAAGAAACAGAGACAAAGTAAATGTGTTTTGTGGTCATGAGGAGGACCAAAGGATATTTGCAGAGTTTTCACAATATGGCTATCTGTATCCACCACCTATAGGATATCTCAGTCTTCCTGGGTTTATTCACCTCACCACTGTACAGAATCACATTTAGAAGCCTATGTTCTTCATCAGTCTTGAAGGCTAGTAATTGGATGTTCATCTCTAATGAAAACTGGATTTTTCAGGATATGGTAGTTGGGTTGTTGACATTACCACATACGTAACTCTAATGAAATTCTTTCTAGTATTTTTCTTTTTTACCCCCAGGTTGTTCAATGGCAGTTACAGAGAAGTCAGTATTGGATGTGAGGGAAACCCATGATTCCACAAGTATATTACCAAAGTAATGTTGTTTGTCTTAGCTGATATTTGTCATAGTTTGAACTTTTAAAACTACAGTTTTTGCTTAACTGAAGAATGCTGCACTGAATTTACTGGTACATGGACATGCATAGTATTTTCAGTACAGTATTAATATTCTCAGTAAATGAGAAGAGCTAGCTGGATCACTTGGAGAGTATACCTGGCGGCTGAGCTGTAGGACAGGAAATTCCCCATAAGTATTCTGGAAGAAGTGTTGTTTGAGTGGCCTTAGATAAACTGCATAGTCCTAGAGCATCCAAAAAAGAAGAGAATTTAAGCCCCTGCCAAGCACTTGATATGAGGAAAAACCTGAGAAGGGTTACTACAAATGGGAATTTACTTGACTTCATGCAATTACTGTAATAAAGGAGAGAGAACTGACTTAATAGTACTGGGAATTTAATGTGATGGCCAAATAACTTAACTATAACAAGAATTTAACACAGTTTGAGAAATGTTTAATGTATTCCAAATTGACATTATCCTAGTTAATGGATGAGGTACATACTTTGTTACCCTTTGTAGATTCTGGAAGAAGTGTTATACTAGATGGATGAAGCTAATTTGGAAGGTAGTTTCAGAACATAATTTAAAAATAGCAGGATATTTTTTTGGTTTTATGCAATAAAATGAGTTGGCTTTAATATGATAACAGTGACAGTAGTCCCCTACCCTACATATTGTAAAAACCTTTATTCCATTGGGGAAGAAGATGCAAATGACATGTACAGTTCTGCTGATACCTGTTTATTAAGGTGGCTTAAAGCTTGGAATGTAGTATCACCCTCATCAGTTGAACTCTTTTCCCCTCCTAGAAAAAATATCAGTTGGGTAATTCCAGCAACATGCATATGTGTGAAAAAGTGTATTGCATTCAGAATAACATCTATAAATGCTTCCACCCCCTTCATTTTCACTTGGGTATGAATATGGGCAATAATTGTAGCAACCAGAGTATGCATTCTGTTAGCAGATTTCAAAATGCGGACAAATACTGTCCAATCAAATATTTCCCTATAGTAAGGAGTTGGGGAAGGAAGATGCAGGAAGTTAATGGTGGTAAGACCACCAAGTGGCATTTCTAAGCTGAGAGAAAATAAGGACTTGCTACCCATGGTTGAAGGTATTCATCTGTGTTCATTTTTAATGCATACCATTTATCAAGAACATTTTATAGTTCATAGTTAGTGTCGTGGCTATATTGCAACACATGAATAAAGAGTTAGAAATCCTCAATACCATAAAGAGAAGAAAATGGCAGTATTTTGGACACATAATACACAATAAGAAATACCATGTGCTGCAAGTTATCCTTCAAAGAAAATTAGATGGCAAGCGTGGCCCAGGACATAGAAGAACATTCTGGCTTAAGAACATCAGCCAGTGGTCTGCAGTGGGCACAGCTGTTCTGTTTAGAATAGCCTTGGATAGAAACCAGTTCAAGCTACTGATCACCAACGTTGTACAAGGACATGGCACTTGAAGAAGAAGATTGTTACTGTGAAAGCAAGCTGACTGGAGCAGAGTTTTTTTTTCCAGATGGATGGAAGAACATAACAAGGCTAGTCTTCCTTGTTATGTTCCATCATCATATTCTTCTTGGGCCAATGGGATCCAGCTCTTGGTGGCCCTAAGTCTCCTGGCCAGTTGGAAGGGAATGTGGAAAGCAATCTGGGTGGAGGTGGGCAGGCAGGGTTGGCTGCATGTTGGGTCGTGAAAAGCCAAGATGCACCTGCTGTTGTCCTTTTAAAAACGTTGAAATGGGTGACAGTTAATGATGGGCAGAAGCACAGTTTTCTGCTTTCACTAAGAAGGAGAAATAGAGAAATGCTTATAAAATTCATAGTGGTGACCTATGAGTCATTTTACCAACCGTCTGCAAGGAAGGAAAGAACTCGCAGACAATGGTGCATGCAGAAGTCCTTTCGAAATCTGGTGCTGCCTCTTCCCACAGTATCATTTCACAGGAACCAGAGGAACAGAACACGACTGGTTTAACACTGAAGCCACCAAAATTGAACAGGAGGTACACCCTTCCTATTTATCATGGGTGCTATGTTTCTGTTTTCTTTAATCAACAGCAACTATAGAGTGTTAAGAGACCTAGAAAAAGCGGTATTAGTGCTCATATTAGCTACAAAGAAATAAACCTTCTGTTTTTACCTCACAAAAGGTAGATGACTCAGAGCAACCATAAATAACTTTCCAGGATGATTCCCTTGCCCTTTCAAAAGCAAACTGTGTAGCGCACAGCAATCCCTGGTAGAAGATGATAGCATAATCTAACTTGCAAAGATAAGGCTGTGAACAAATAATACCAATGTGGAGCTCTAAACACCCCACAGACAAGTATGGTCAAATTGCGTCCCACTTGGGTGCGATACATTGCAAGTTCAGGAAGGAGTGCCAATTTTCTCCACTGGTAATTTGCCCCCATTCGGTCTTGTTAGAGAAATTTTCTTCTGAAAACCATTTATTGCCCTCCAGCCTAAAATGGCGTACCTTTCAGAAGAATGGAAATGTCTTTCAGTGCATCAAGCAAGCAGTATGTGGGAGATGACTGTCAGAGGCAGGCCGTGAAATGACAGGGAGGTGATTTTCAAGTGCAGAGGGTGGGGTGAATGAAGGCTTTGGGCTTGAAAGAGGAACATCACATACTGTGCTGCGTGTGAAGGGGGGCACAGGAGCAAAGGTGCAAACTGACCGAGTTCTGTCTTGCTGCATAAGAAATCTGACATTTCCACAGTTCTGTGCAGCCACAGGTGTACTGCCTTATGGTTCTTTTTGTTCTGTTCTATTCACATTTATTGTCTTTGCACATGGTGCCAGTTACTGTTGCGTGCCAGCCTCGTTAAACTTATTACTCTTCTCAGATTCTTTATAGCAGCCCAAAAATTGCCTAAGAACAGTGTCTTGGTCAATGGTATCAACTGTCATGTGATGCTGTATATTGAGGTAAATCACAACATATACAAATAGAATGCTTTGCTTCAGTTGTGTACTTTTTTGCTTCAAAGCCTTGTGCCGCATCCTATGTCTGCTCTTGGTTACTAATGCTGTTTCAGTTTTCTGATTTGTAAGCTGCTATGAGCAATTGTTGATGCAGTATTTTGTATGCTCCCTAAATTGCTGCTGCCATTGTCCTATTGCATTTCTTAATTATTTGCTTTTGCTACTAATTATTATAGCTTTATTTTGCTTTCCCTTTACTAACAAAGCAGTTTTTCTCCCTTTACTGTCTTTTTTCAGGGCTGCCATATATATATTCACATCTTAAAGGTAGTCTTCTCCTTTGTACTCTGTTTCCATTTACATCCACAACATTTCCTTCCACAATTACGTTAACTTCCTGAGATTCACAATAACAGCCCATGTTTTGTCACATTTTTAAAGATGCACTGTATCATATTAAACAAGTTCTTGCTGCTTTGCTACAGGTGAAAATATAACATAGGAGTATGTTTCTTAGTGATAACTCACAGTTTTTGCTGCAACATTCATTTTTATAAACAACCTAGATTCATCAAAGATGATCAACCTTCCTTGATCTTCTTCTGAAAGTTGAAATAGTGCATCTTTATGGTATGTAATAGTGATTGGTTGTATTTTTCCTTTGTCAATATTTGCAACACATTCCCCAGAACTGGCTACATACTCACATGTTCACAAAACCACATACTTTTTTTTGGCATGCCTGTATCTGCAGTATAACGTATCACCATCATAGTGTGTTGGATTCATAAATGTTTCACAGGGGTTTCGGTGCCTGAGTTATTAATTCTCATCTTACCTATAACACAATAATTATTTCATGAATGACCCAACATCAAAGCGTATCTCCATCGAAAAGAAAGGTGCTGGGGGGTTTGCATGTAACCTTCTAAGCATGTTTACTTTCTTGATGGCCTTTCTACTGTACTGCAATCTTTGCTACAGGTCTTGTCAAAAATGAGATCATCAGTGCTACTGACTCAATATATTGATGTAATAAGGATGTCAGTAATCTATGTGTTACTTCAAAGATAGAAACAGAAATTTACACTTGCACCTCCAGGAAACAGCAGAAGCCTTTGAAGACTGAGTTTTATCAGTGCAGGGCATCTTGTTTGGGCAACTGCCCAAATACACTGGCCACTGATGCTGGCAGGGTCCATTCTGGGTGTTGCAATCCCCCAAAGGGCAATGATTTGAACTGCTGGGTTCTTACACTATACAAATAAAGATGCACTACTATTTATTCTAATCTCAAAATGTAGCATTATTTATTCTATTTATTAGTCCAGTTTTGTAATAAGACAGTTTTTGTTGGAATTTGAGTGGTTTCACAATTCAGTACAAAAGTACATGCATAAAGCCTTGGGCTGGTGGTGAAGTTAGGGTGAGATGACAGCACCCTCCACTGGTAGAGTCAAGCCCCTGCAGGAGCCACATATGCTCCAGTCATGCTCCACACAAGGCTCTGGGAGGGCGAGTCTACCACTGGCAGCATTCTTAGGCTAATGACAAGCACAAAAGCTGGAAGAAAGTATTTTTGAAAGAGACAGTCTGGTTAGAAAGCATATCTCTGTCTCTTTCAAATGTTCCCTTCCCTGTCTTTTCTTGCATCTTTTTATTGATGCAAGTTTGCTAATTGTTCCTGCCTTTTAGAGCACATATAAGGATCACTATTAGCATTCATTGTACTGTAAAAATGAGCCACATTTTGTGCGCTAATAAGAAATGATAGGAACCTTTTTCTCTCTTTTTACTGCTGGCAGTTCTTTTCAAGCAGGGGGTTCTGTAATGAGTGAGCAAATCCCTTGGGCCATGACATTTTCCTTAAATGCTTCTTAACTTCAGTGTTTTCCATTTTGCAAAATGACTTCAAAAAGGAAAAAAAAGGGGGGGGAGATAAGTAGACTGGTTTTCTTTTCTTAAAAAAAATATCAAAAGAGATTTGAGACATCAGAGATGGTTCTGATAATTAATGTTAGGGGATGATTTAAAGCCTTTTACTGAACATCAGAAGTGATTTCATGGTGCAGATGCCCAGTGTGTTGTACTGTAATAGGGTAATACCACGCCGGATCCATCTACTTCATGGACACCAAACCCTCAGATGACAGAAGTTTAGCGTTTAAGTTTGTCTGAATTTTATGTTCCATATATGTGCCTAATTTTAAATTGTGCAACACTAAGCTGATGACATAGCCTCAGCTTACTGTTGCACCATTGCCAAGGACAGAGCCACAGCCCTGTTAGAAAAGGTTAATTTTGAATGACCAAGACTCAGAATTCCCACTGCTCTCGGCCCTGACACTCACAGTGTGACCTTCAGCCAGCCACTCTTTTTCAACCTAACCAACTCCACAGGATTGATCACAGCATTGAATGAGGTGGGAGGGAGGGAGGGAGGAGGAGGAGGAGAACAGTTACTTATATCTCGTCCAGAGTCTCCTCCAACAACTGCCCATCTTTGGCTTTTGTATTCAGTTTTTCTTTAAGCATCCAAAGGTCCTTTGATGCAGCTATGCTGACCAGCTTTTCTGCTTATCGAAAGACATGGATTAAATGATACCAGTGCAAATTTTTTTTTTTTAAAAAAACCAAAAACATTTTGATTGACATTTGCTTTGGAGATACAGAAATCTTAATTCTTGTTTGACATCTGTGGAAGTTTAATTCTGTTCTTCTTTTCCTAACGCAGTGGCGGCAGGTAAACAGTGAAAGCAAAGTACTTAAATCTGCCTCAGAACAGCAGCCCTTGCGAGGTCTGATTCAGGGCTTGGCCTTGGGTTTTGAAAGAGGGCAGGCAAAGCAGAGTGATCCAACTTGTTGGCGAGCCCTCTGAAGCAAATGACTCGTTGGAGCAGATAGGGTACACATCGCTGTTTGGGGAAAGAAGCCTTGTGCCTTCTGACTCATAACTAACCATGCCATCCAGAACTCCTTTCGTCATCTTAGTCCTCATAGGATTTCGAGTTGCACAGCCATTGATCTTCTCTGAGGTTTTATGTCTCCTGGGCACCATATTCATGTTAAAAGTGTCCGTTGGTTGACGGTGGCCCACTGGATGTTTTTTTTTTTTTTTCATTTTCTTACTTGCATGGAATGGAAGTATTTCCAACACATTGATCTTCACAAACACATAATGGGCCATTTTCATTTTTTAATAAAATGGTGGCCTCTTAGTGTCTAGACACCTACTTTTTTAAAATCCCTTTACTCTGCTGTGAGGTGCTGTCATCCACTTCCAGTAGGATCTCCTCTCAGTTATAAGTAGTAAATGAACTGCTTCCCAAGAGAATCTTGCACAGTCACAGTTAATGGGACTCACTGGAAAGTGCATTGCCTTTCCATGCAGCTTCCATTGCATAATTTGCTCTATTATTCTGCTTTGGAAATTTAAAAGTTTCTCCAGTTCATGGTTTTTCACAATGGCAAAGAGAGTACATCTCAGAAAAAATGAAATTTCAGCAAATCTCAGGAGACAAAAATGTTGGGTCTTAAAAGAATCATTGTGATTATTTATTCCATCCTGTTAATATCCAACATTTGAAATTTGCAAACCACAAGAGGGCAGCAATGTATTACAAGAACAAAGCAAAAGCACAAGTTTTGCTTACAGTATTAAGAACTGAAACATGGCAGAGTAGTAAAGAAATAACATTTTTTAAAAACTGCAATAAAGTATTTATGAAAATTTTCAGGTGCACTGTTTCATTCAAGGTAGTATTTATTTACTTATTTATTTAGTTTATATGGAGGATATCGTTAACTGTGACTTCACTGTTTTTGAAAGTGGTTTGTAAGCAAATGTTCTGCAGATAATCACCATTTTGGTTTAGCTGTAAAAAAATTTTGTTATTCTCTTATGGAAGCAACATTATTGTGGTCATTCTTCATATTCCAAGTGAGTAGCTAAAGCTGACTCAAACCTAATTCTCTTACTATTTGAAAATAAAATAGACAATCCAAGCAAAAAGAATTGCTTGTAAATTCATTTTAGTACAGGCATGTCCAAACTTCGGCCCTCCAGATGTTTTGGACCACAACTCCCACAGTCCTTTGCCATTAGAAATACAGGCTTGGAATTCTGGGGGTTGTGGTCTAAAACATCAGGAGGGCCGAAGTTTGGACATGCCTGTTTTAGTAGAAGATTGTTAACCAGATAGAACAAACATGGGGGAGGGGGAGTTGTGGCATCTTAAAGAATAGCTGATTTATTCCACTGAGAGTTTCCACAGATTTTTACTCTACAAGTTAACTTTATGTTGATACAGTAACCCCCTGCCTATCGCGGGGGTTAGGGACTCACCTGACCTGCGATGACTGAAAATCGACAATATGCGGATGCGGGTCAGGTGGGGCCTGGGGGGGCAGTGGGTAATCCGATCCCCCGCTGCCGCTCCCTGAGACATCTCGGAGCAGCATGCGCCGGCAGCATTGGGGCATCTTCTCTGGAGGGGTGGGGGAAGTGGCGTCCTGGGCCATCTCCATTGAAATGCATTGGCTCAATGCATTTCAGTGGAGAATTTTTCCCCATTGGAATGCATTGAGCCAATACATTTCAATGGAGATTGCTGGGGCAGCGCTGGCCCTAAGCCAGCGCCAAGCAGCTGATTGGCGCTGGCTGGGGGAGGAATGGCGCCTGCAGCAAGGGTGGTGGTGCCTTTGCACGGGCTGCTGGAAGGCTTTTTAAAAAGTTTTCCAGCAGCCCGAAAGCGGTGGTGGCGTGCTCCAATTGATACCCCAGCACTAATCAGCTGCCCTAGCATGTACTCTGGTCCCGCAATATAGCAGGACTGCAGTACATGAAGTGAAATGGCGGGGGGTTACTGTATCTCTTCTCTATTGATGACTCTCATACTTGGGCTAGATCTATATGCATTAGCTCCTAAATACAACGTGACACTATTCACATGAAACCCTAGAGTTTAACTAGATCAACCCACTGCAGAAGACGCTATGTAGCTGGGTGCACAACCAACCAGTTATGTGACAGTGTTAGGGTATTGGAAGCCTTGAAATGATACAACTGCAAATGCAATGCCAGGGAAGAAAAGGAATCCATGGACTTATTGGTATCTATTTTATTAGGATTTAGAGTAGCTTGACAAGGAGTTATGTCTCCCTGTCTGTTGACTGTAGACACAACAGAATGATTAATCTTCATTTTTAAATTATACTGTTGAAATAAAAGTTTTCAATAAGAAGAAACAATGAAATAGTCTGAGACCCAGAGCCAATAGAAGAACCTTGTCATTCCTTACATGGCTGATGGATCTGAGACTTTCGAGAGGATCTGTGATAAATACCACATATGTGTTCTCTTTAAAGCACAGACACGCAAAGGCAGATACTTAAGACTAGACACCATAATACAAGAGGAGCTGTACAGTAGTGATCAGTATTTTGTTTACAGACAGAAAAAACTTGATCTTATTTTAACCCATAAGAAAATTGGGTCCTGCATTGCTCTGTGGTCCATTGTTCATATGCTATTTATATCTATTATGCATTAATCTTTGTTACAAAGTGGTATCTCTGAAATGAGCTACAGAACTGCAGTCGTCAAGTAGATATTCTACAAAGATAACTTCATATAAGGGTGGGGAGCTGTTGATTTCTTAGGCCACTAGATGTCAATGACAAGTTGCTGTTGTTTTAAAAAAACACTATAGGGAAATTACAGAAGGCATAGGTTCATACTTCTGCTGTTGCTTGGTAGTAAAAAAAATACCAAACAATATGAGATACCAAATGTCATGCTTTCTGCTTACTGAGAGAGGAAACAAATGAGATCACTCCTCAGTGATCTTCTTAAAGGTGTTACTATGACAACAGGCATACTCTGCCTTCTGAAATGGACTCCGTAACAGTTGTACCACTACTTGCAGTTTTTCTGTGGTGTGACTTTTAGACCTTCCACAAATACAAGCCCAAGCCCAATTACTTTTGTATCTTGCCCTCTCTTCTTTTTCATGTGTTTCTCCTTCACTTTCCATGTTCCTTTGGGTTTGTTTGGGGGTTTTGGTAAGTGGTGTTTTGTACTTAAGTTCACAGTTGCTAAATATGGTTACTACAAACTTCCGAATAGCTGTTTGCAAACCCACTTCAAGCTATAACATCAAAACACAGTTTTGGAGGCATACCACTAGACATAGCTAGAGTGGAATCCAGAATATTTCATATGAAAATCAGCGAGGATAGTTGTACTGTATGTGGAAGGAACAATAGAGATTGCTGGCATGACTTGTTGCTGAAGTGTAATTGTTAACCATTCTTTGTGTGAGTATTATTCAGAATTGTGATAGCGGAGGAATCTTTTTATATGGACTCCCAATTTTACCCCAATCTACTTTTAGGCTTTGTGCCAGTTTCATGGCAGTGACTGCAGAATGGAATCTTCTTAGACCACAAATGTCACCAAAACATTGTGCACTTGCAGGGAATAATGTAGGGTTCCAGAAATGCATTTTGCCACTGGTGTGTCTTGTTGTTTCTGGCAAGGGTGGGAGAGGGGGAGAGGGATACCAGTACTTCTAGATAGGGATGGACTTGCTCACAGAAAAAAAAAGCTAAAAGTGAATCTTGAAATGTGTGCTCCTAGTTGTTCGTGTTTTTCTTCATCATAGACTACAATAAGATCAGACAGGTCTTTGCGTGGAAATCTGTGTCATTAAGATCCAGATAGGAAGCAACGTGATGCCCGTGGTTTCGTTCTAGTTGCTCACCAGCCTTCTTTCAAGGGCCACTTGAAAACTCCAAAGGTTTCCATATGCCACCTACTGGTAAAGATCAAATAGATTTACAGAGTGGGTACCGGCTGAACGTTAAACAATGGGATGGGTCACTCTTTATAATAGGAAGTCAGTGATTTCTTGTTTCTTGGTAGGATTGCATGGGGTTTTATTTCACAAAGAATAAGCTTTTATACGGGTTGACAATGTATAAAGTGTATCTTGCCTGTGGTTACAGGGTAAAAGAAAGATCCAAGATAAGGTGCGTCCAAAAGGAAGAAAGTAAGACCATGTGCATGCCTTTGTTGTTATTCTTCTTTTAGTAGTGCAACTAATGTTCATTTTAAAACCTGTGTTTTGAGGTGGCCAGCTAGATTTGGTGTGGAATTTTTATTTCATTTTACTAAAATAAATTAATAGATGTTGTGAACAATGCAAGGCAGATTTTAAACTAATGCAACTACTGTAGCGCTTTTATGTGCAGTGTAGACTCAGTGTTACGGTCATGAGGTCTGCAGTCTAGGCTCATGACCACAACACCTTGCCAAACTTTTGGATGTCTCTGTTTCCTCGGCCCCTGCTTCTGGTACCACCTCGCTGAATGAAACCCCCTGAAAAGCTTGCACACCGTTGTGACCAATGGATGTTTTAGTCAAACTGTGGCCCAACTATGAATATTGGATCTCACCAACCAGCATAGCTATCCTTGTGGTATGCTGATGAACAAAAGAGAGGTCTATTGCAGGGAGGGGCACACAGACAGCTGGGTATATCCTAATAACCTGCTCTACCTTGTGATCAATTTTAGCTAATGCCATGGCAGGATCTAGTGCCCAAAGAATGCCTTGTGAATTCAAAACAAAACGGTTGGCCTCTACAGAAGCCATGATCTTTCAGTTCACTGTAACCCGCAAGTGCAGCTTCTATAATTGGAAATCCCATTTATATACTACAGGCAATGTTTTACAGAGGAATAAAGGAAATAGCAGTAAGTGGATACCAGAACCTGGTGCAAAAGTATGGGCAGTGCCCAAAAGTATAGGATTATACAATATCCTATATTATATAATATCCTGATTATGTCTTCCATTGCTGTGGAGTGATAACTTCAAAAGTGGTAAACAGGTGATTATTACCAACATAGTGTATGCTGTGTTGCTCTTGTTTTGTATGTGATATACTTGGTTTTATTGCTTTATTACTCTGTGTGCCTACAAATGGCTAGCTGGGGGAATTTGTGTGAAAGGAATTTGAGGGACGGGAGAGAAGCAAAGAGAAAGGAAGGGGGGGGAGAGAAGCAGGGGTAGGGGGCAATTTGCCCCAACCAAAGAACAATTTACTGACTGAGTGAGTGACTCTTGAGAGGTTGGTGAAAAGTGTGTAAGTAACAAAGCAGTGCCTTGTAATAGGCCATTGCGACATTATTCTTCTGTCACTCAATTGTGTGCCAATTTTTGGAGCATCAACATAAAAATCTAAAAGACAACAAGACCACTTTGTTTTTATATTGAAAATATTGCTTTCTCCTTTTTAACATGTCTGCCTAAAATCCTTCCTCTAGCTAAGACAGTGAAAACCAATTGCATGGTAATCAGCCCACAGAAGAGTACAGTATTCAGTATATGTGCTGCATATTGATATTTTGTTTGTTATATCCTATGATGAAATATTGTACTTTAGAGACATACAAAGTTATCATCTTTGTAGCCGATACTACAATAACAGTACATTTGTATTACTATTAAGATATTGTTTGTTAATTTTTCAGCTAGATAAAATTATATTGCATACATCAGTCTTTTATGAGAATGGGAGAGAAATGTGATTAATATTTAGGGTTCCTTTCTTTATAAATCCTGTTGAACTCTCTCAAAACACATAGGGAATTTTATATTCTATGGTCAATCTACCATGTCTGGTTCAGCACTATTGCAATGCTTGTTCCCCCTCAGTTATAGTTAAGAGATCAAGAACCACCTTAAGGATGTGCCTTCAATCCTCTCTCTTCCATTCTTTCCCTGAGGAATCAATTTACTTCCATCTTAATTGTCACTAAGGACTATGTTGATGCTGACTTGAAGTATGGTTAATAATAACGAGAGGATCCCATTTAATCAAGGTTTGAACAAAAGTCCAGTTTAGGTTTTGAATACATGTAAATCTGGGTTAATACTTCAGGCTGGGAGTCATAACAAATACTCCACCAATCACAATGTCCAAAGTTTCTCACATTTATTTAAAGAGTGTTATTGCATAAATGGTTTGAGATGTCATAATTATTCCTAAGGCATCAGGTTGCGGATAGAAATGAAAATTCTATAGAAATATGTCTTGAAGTTGGTTGGCTTGGAAGTTACCAAAGAAATTGTAGGTTCCACATTGACTGCTTTCTTTAAAGTTTGAAAGTTATCATTAGATCACCTGTTATTGTTTGGCTTAGTTATGTCACTAGTTCCAAAATGTGAAAACTTGAACAAGTGCTTTGAGTGATCTTGATATGATAAAATGACCATGACCAAGAAAGCTTTGCAATATAGACTACCAGTTGGTAAGTGATAGACTGCATGTTCCCATTATTATTTCCTGTTATGGCTCCTATTAAAAAGGTTTGAAAGCCATTGCGATAAATAGATTCATAACAGAAGTAATCATTTACTGGGCCTGATACAACAGAGAATGGACCTTCATTAGGTAATGGAATTTCCCCATATGCGAAATATTATGAGAGGCATCCCAAAACTGACTGGTGTGCATAAACTTCAGGCTAGGTTGGTGGGGGGGGGGAGGTGCCCTGTTCAAGTATGCCCTCTCTGTTTGGAGTCACTGCAAATAGAGGTAAAGGTAAAGTTCACCCCTGCATATGCATGCTAGTTGTGTCCAACTGTAGGGGCGGTGCTCATCTCCGTATTCAAGCTGAAGAGCCAGCGTTGTGCAAGCCCATGACCATGTGGCCGGCATGGCTGCAAGGAAACACTGTTTTACCTTCCCACTTTTTATGGCGGTACCTGTTTATCTACTTGCATGCACATGCTTTCGAACTGCTAGGTTGGCAGGAGCTGGGGTTAACAGCAGGAGCTCGCTCTGCTGCATGGCACCCAGGATTTGAGCTGCCGACTTTGCAGCTGTTCAGAGCCTTAGTCTGCTGAGAGAGGAGCATTCTAACCCTGCCACCTCTGTTTCCTGCTCTCAGTGAAGGCTCCGCCGTGTATATGAAGAAGAAAGCCGCTGTATCTTTGCACACTCTGAACAAAGAGGGAATACTTTATAGAGAGTTGTAAGACTTAACACGGAGTAGTTGCAAGTTGTAACTTCTCCGTGTTAAGGCCTTCTTGGAGATAGACTTTGCAATAATTTGTAGAACAATTTCTTGTGGGCTCTTTGCTTACACATGCTGTATAGCATGTAGTTCGACTGTTCGTTGTTTGTTTGACTTGTATACTGCAAGCCATCTAGCCCAAGGACTACTCTGGGTGGTGCACAACATGTCATAGTACAAAAATATACACATTTGAATAAGCAAAATATAGCAAGAACATAAATCAAATACAGTAACCCCCCGCCATTTCGCAGTTCAGGTACCGCGGTCCCATTATATTGCGGGGTCGCAGTACCTGCCCGGGCTCCAGCTGATTAGCACTGGGGTGGGGGAGAAAAACCTTTTATTTCCCCACCCCAATGCCAATGAGCTGGAGCCTGGGGTGTGGGGGAGGGGGGAGGGTTTAAAAGCCCAGGCTTTTAAAACCCTCCCCCCCCTCCCAAGCCCCAGATCCGATCCCCCATTGCTGCTGGCTCGCGCTCCTTCGAGAAGCTTTGGGGCAGCGAGGGCGGGCAGTGGGGGTGATTGCATTGCCCAAGGCCACCGGCCCGCGCTCCTCCGAGAAGGCTTGGGGCTGCGCAGTCGGGCGGCGGCAGACGATTGCATCACCCCACACCGCCGGCCCGCGCTCCTCCGAGAAGGCTCGGGGTTGCGCGGGTGGGTGGAGGTGGGTGATCCCATCGCCCCACGCGGCCGGCCCGCACTCCTCGGAGAAGCCTTGGGGCCATGCAGGCGGGCAGCTGCGGGCAATCGCATAACCCCCTGCCCGCGTTGCCCCGCGCCTTCTCGGAGGAGCACGGGCCGGCGGCATTGGGCCTGCCCCGCAATCTGCATTGAGCCAATGCATTCCAATGGGGAAAATTTCTCCATTGAAATGCATTGAGCCAATGCATTCCAATGGAGATGGCCCCGGACGCCGCTCCCACCCCGGAAAGATCCTCCAATGCCGCCAGCGCACGCTGGTCCGAGAAGTCTTGGGGTGGCATGGGTGGGTTGCAGCGGGAGGTCAGATCCCCCAACGCCGCCGGCACGCGCCAGTCTGAGAAGTCTTGGGGCGGCTTGCGGGCGGCAGCAGGGGGATCTGATCGCCCACTGCCCCCAGGCCCCACTCGACCCGCATCCGCATATCGCGGATTTTCAGTAATCACTGGTCGGGTGGGTCCCTAACCCCCGTGATAGGCGGTGGGTTACTGTAGCGAATGCAGCATAAATTATAAACTTAAAGGAGTAAGAAATATAATAAAAATGAACAAGAAGAACAACAAATTAAGCAATAGCTATAAGGATAAGGGAAATTCACAGAGAGGCAGCAGAGAAAATTTTTCCAAGCATCATTGGTAGTCCGGGAAGGCTAGGAAGATGATCGGCTATTTGGACCTGTGACATATATCAGCAACATGGAGGAAGCACGATGCATATGTTTCCCTATTGCACATCACTCTTGGTACATGGAGTTGATTAGCATTTGAATAGATTGTGTAGAGAATTCATTAATATTTCAAATGCCCTTCAGTTGAAACCAGAAATATGTCATGCACTCAGAAAAAAACAGGAAATGTGTAGTATGGTATGTTATTCTGAAAAAGAAAATCTGGATTCTTTTCCTTAGATTCTGAAGAAAATACAGTAATATGCTAACCAGCACCTTCTCAATCACGGCCATTACTACTTCTGCTTGTAATGTACAGTTTTAGACTGCCTTCTGTCCAATAGAATAGACTTACTTGTTTTAATCCTGATTTGAAAATTGTGTGGCCATGAAACAGGTCCCCAACCTTTCATTTTTGAAGGAGTAATTGATAGTGTTCTCAATGGCTTTCATGGCCAGGATCTAATTGTTGTGGGTTTTTCAGACTGTTCTCCAGGACATGACCAAACTGCCCAAAAAACTCAGTGATTTATAGCTTCAGCCAGAAGCATCAAGAGTTTGGACTTTTATTACATTGCATTTTTATGCTAGAACATAGCCCAAAGCCATTAGGCAGCTGTATTTTGGTCAATGGCCGTAAATAAATAAATTTTTAATCTTAATCGGATTAGGCAGCTTTGCTTGAGGGGAAGGCATAACTTTCTGTACCAGGCAGCCATATATTGTGACATTGCAGAATAATGCAAACCTTTGCCTTAGCTAGAAATTTTTTAAAAAAAACATGAGCAGGTTCAATAGCTCAAATGCAATTTGCAGGACATTTGCGAGAGAACCGTTTTGCTCTTGTTAACTATCTACCATCCTTTCATGTTAAGTGAATGTGGCTGGACTTGTGTTTTTTCAGGTTTCAAAACTTTAAATATTTTTGAAAGCAAAGTAATGAGCTGATTATTTGTACTCATTACAGTACTATAAGAAGTAAGTGTTTCTGAAGCCAACACCAGAACAAGAAACACTGCAAATAAGCATAATGTAATTACCAAAGAATTACACATGCAGCTTTGTGGTTCTAATTTAAAAGTGTTGCCAGAAATTAGCTTTTGGTTCTAAACAGTAACTGAATTAAAGCTACAAATAACCTTACAAGATGGAAATAATATACAGTATAGTATAGGCTAAAGTATACAGATTACAGTCCCCTGCGTTCTAATAATAAAAGTGTATAATTATATTTTGATCTTTTGGCAATATTTTGCATTCTACAGTTTGCCTCCAGTATGTCCCTAATTTAATAGGTCATGACATTTTAGAGCATTTTGCCTCTTTCCATGATTCTATGATATTATTATTATTTCACAATTCCACAAAGTTGCTTCTATATGCCTCAGGCAAGAGCCAGTATTTTAAAGAATGATAATTAGCTTATCCATGGCGGAGATTAGAGCTGTCTAGTTCCTCTGTGGGTCTTCTGTAGTGATGTAGCACATTTCCCCAAACAGTGATAGGCATTTTAAGACTGTACTATTATTTTCAGTCAATGCATTTTGAAAGTATTGGAGGATTTAACACATGCATCTCTCTCTCTCTCTCTCTCTCTCTCTCTCTCTCTCTCTCTCTATCTCTCTCTCTCTATATATCTATATATATATATATATATCTATATATATATATATATATATATATATATATATATATATATATATATATATATATATATATATATGCATGTTATATATATATATAGTTTCTCTTTACAGTAGACTGGAGAATATATATATATACAATAGACTGGAGAATATATATATAGTTTCTCTTTACAGTAGACTGGAGAATTCTGCATTCATGAATTATATATGGTTGAAATACCTTTAATGTGAGAGCTATAGTGTGCTTGTAGTAGTCAGAACTGTAGCAGAGGGCCTAGGAGCCTGGCCTTCCTCGCAGGGCTGCTGTGGGGGTTAAAGCAGAGAGGAAGAAAAGCCTCCTTTTGAGAGAAGATGGGATATAAAAAAGCAACAGATGTGATAACATGTGCCTTAGACATGCATGTACCTGCAAATACCCAACTCCTTTGCGATAAGGTTTATCACCCTTCAAGGGGAGACTACGCCTCTCCTAGTCATACTGACACAAATCTGACATTATTTTGAAATCCCAGTTGTCCAAATGCTTTGCCAATAAACTGAAGAGAGAAAATGTTGCTGATAAACTGTTTCACCACCTGCTAAGAAATTATTATTGAGCTGCAGTTTAATAAAAGCAAGGCAATTGTATTGTAGGGAGACATTTTCCTTGAGGTGAGTCTTTCATCCCTCCCTGTATTAACATTTGGTGGTTTGGAAAGCAATTCTTATGAAGGATTGCTCATTGTTGCTTTCGGATTTGCTTGCCTGCAGGACACCTCTGCCAAGCAGAAAACGGTTTTTAAAAGTGTTTTGAATGCAGCAATACCTTTCCCAACTACGATCAATGTCTGCTTGGAAATCAAATTTGATTGTAATGGCGGGAAATTTGCTCCAGAGACATTGGTTCTTATAGCATGCTATACTGTTCAGTGTGAAGATTTTAATTATGCAAAGCAAGCGTGCCTATCTCCACTGAGGCCAAGGGCTATTTGCCATCAGTCCACAGACTAGACTGTGCTAGAGGATTGAAGAAGCTAATTTGACGATGTATCTTTTAAATTTATTTATTTTTTGCTTTTTAAAATGTGGGGTTTAAGTTAATTTAAAAAGAATTTTAAACTAAGGATCTCCCCTTTGGTTGCTCAAAAATTAGGAAACACAAAGAAGCAACATTTGAAGCATTTGAGGATGCGTGGAGGACTGGGGTGCTGGAAGCCCACCAAAACCAGTACTGGGATACATGTTGACCACACCTGCCCCAAATAGTAAAAATGTTGCTATGAAGAGTGAATTTCAGCTCAGACCATCTGTGAAACAGAGTGTTAAGCACATGCTTCATCTTCCAAATGAGGAGTTACTATTACTAATCAATTGGTTTTGGATATTTTGGCATGAATTTAATGGTTTGTCATGTTGGGCTTGACTTTGCACTGCTCTGCTCTGGTAATTAGACAAGAGAGGTTGATACTCTTAGTCTATTTTCCTACCCAGCTATACCACTCCATGTCACTTACAGCAGTGTGTGTAGTACGGTTGGAAGGGGTCTTCCAATCTGATGCTACTAGTGCAATACTGTATTTGTACTGCAGTCTTTCCTGCAAGCGTAGCTCTTTTGACCTACCACATACGGAGCAGACACTGCATCATGTCTCAGGAGCTGTGAAAACAAGCTACAGGTCTCAATAATGATCTTCTTTGTTTGTTTAGAAAGCCAGGCTTGGGCCTTCTGCAAACAAGGTCATAACTCCAACGGAAGATCGGAGCTTACCATCCAATAACCTTGATCGAGTTAAGCTGGAAGATTTCAATTTTCTCATGGTGCTGGGGAAAGGAAGTTTTGGGAAGGTAGGAAATCTTTCCTATGCCTTGTCCTAAAAAGGCCTTTCTTTCAGGCCTCACCTTTCTATTCACTGTGCTTTTTCAAAGATGCATGTATATATGTGTATCTATGGGCATGGCCCATATACAAACCCAACCAAAAGGAATAATAATGCAAAATGTATGGGGAAGATGAGGAATGTAATAGTTCAGATGCTTGACAAAAGAGGACGCAAGGCAAACTGAAGTGGCAACGACTTGATATCGGTCTCCAAAGAAGCTCATGGTCTCTTTTGTTGTCACAAAATTATCTCAGACCAAATGGAGGAAAGCAAGTCCTCAGTGTACAGTATTGCTGCAAGAGGGAAATGATTTCTTACGAAGGCTGTGTGAAATTGACGAGGTGAACCTTTAAATTAAAGAAGGTTTGTTATATTTATAGAATACGTTCTGCAGATTGGGTGTTTTTAAAAGGCAGAAGAGTGAGATTTCCAGATATGAAGTGCAAGGTGAATTACCAGTACTGTTAAGAACTCTGCGGTATCTCATAGTTGTCAAGATTTTCACTCTCTCCTTTGCTTGTGGCAGGTGATGCTAGCAGAACTGAAGGGAACAGACGAACTGTATGCAATAAAAATATTGAAAAAAGATGTGGTGATTCAGGATGATGATGTAGAATGTACCATGGTGGAAAAAAGGGTCCTTGCCTTACCGGACAAGCCTCCTTTCCTAACTCAACTCCATTCTTGCTTCCAAACTGTGGTATGTATTCATACATGACTTCATTCTCTTTTTAACTTGCCACTGCTTTTTAGTTTCTAGAAAAGCATGGGACCTTCATCTGAATTGTAGCCTGCATAGTGTAATTAAAACTGTAACCACCCAGAGACTACTTGAAGTGGTATGGGGCGGTATATAAGCAGAACACTTTTTTGCTTTCATCTGAATGTAAGACCTTCTTTTTAATGGCAGATTCAGTAAGATCTTTAAAACTAATTAAAACAAATCTTAAAAGTTATGATCTGCCTACATTAAATAAAATAATTAGCTACATCATGGGCATTCTTCTTTGAAGCGATAAAAAAAAGAATATTCATTTTTTTCTGAAACATTTATGAAGGACTACAGTGTTACAGATAGAATTATTTTAATGACTGCTCCTGAGGCAAAGGAATGATAATAATAATAATTTTAAAAGTGTATACAGTAGAACTATACTCACTAATTGTCAAAAATTCTTCATATTGCGTGTCTTTCTAAACATTCTTAAAAATCCTTCACTGCAATTGAAATAAATAATAGGCCCCTGAAGGGAGGTACTAACTGGACTCTCTAATTGTGAAAATCATCAGTGTAACAGCTCTGTGTCAAATTATAGCAGATCATTCTTCTCCTCCTCAGTCAAATCAAGTATTCCTGTTCTGATGGCTGGTGTACTGCCATAATTTCAGTAAGCTATAGGGGGAGAAATGAGGATATCCACCTTGTAATTTTACCTACCTGTAGACAGGAGCAACCACCTAATCTGTCACCTTAAATTTACAATGGATGGAAATGCAGTAGAAGAAATAGTTGGTCTTTACCAATCATTTCACCTCATTTAGAAACATAGTAAGTGTCCCATTAAGAATCCCCAAAAATTCTATACATATTCTTTCTGTGTGTATGCATGTGTAAGAAAGATATTAAAGGAGTATGTCCACAAAAAAGAGTGGGACTGTAAAAATTAAGGGGGTATTACAGACAGAGAAGGAGATATATATTTCTACTTCCTTTTTTGTCTCACAAGTAAAAAAGAAAGAGGGAAATGCTTCCTTTGTATACACTGGTTTGGTAATAAAAATAACATTCTTATGAAAACAGGGATTGAAAAGCAAATATGAGTTTCTCTGTAGAACTAAACTTCAGACTCCCTCTGTCCTAGCTATACGTCATTCTTTACTGTTACCTGATTTCACCCCCTCCACTGTTCTGTTCTTTCTGAATATATAGATATGCTTAAGATTGTTCTCCCCACTGCCCAAGTATATTAACTGTTTCACTCTGGCAGTCTCAGCTGCCTGATGTATTTGTTGGTTTAATATTGTCTGCTAGGATCGCCTGTACTTTGTCATGGAGTACGTGAATGGTGGTGACCTCATGTATCATATTCAGCAAGTAGGAAAATTTAAGGAGCCCCAAGCAGTGTGAGTGTCTCTTTCTGTGGATTTTAAATTAAATTTTTCATTTTGCATTTTGTTCTAGGATTACACTCTTCCCTTCCTTATCCCTCTCTTCTCTAGTGCGTTATTAACATGGCTTCAAAGTAACCCTTGTTTCCTCTCATACAGAATAACTGTTTCTGTCTGCAGTAGCTGGTTTTCCTATTAACTTGGTGTAATTAATCCACCAAACACTTTTTGAAAAGAACTATATTTCTTGTACTGCTATATTATGCGTGCTCTTGCAAATAAGCCGAGCTACCTCTATGAAGTCACAAATGCTTATATTTAGGCTGACAGGGCCCCATGTTATTTTCAATTCAGAGGGCTTGTTGATGTCTTTGTGCTTGTCTCATTATGCGTCTCTTAAACTGAAGTTATCATTTTGGACCAATAGGGAAAACTTGCATCCAGGGAGAAGGAAGTGCCAGGCTTTCTGGTGACTAGCCAGGTCGCCCTGGAATTTGAGTAGAGATGAAAGAGGAATGAAAGAGGGACTTGTGGTCCTCCCATCCTACATCCCTCAATCTGCCAGCTTTGGAGCACATGAGACTTGGTGTCTCTTTGACCTAAGAAGGAGGTTTTACCATCTCCTTTTTTCAATTATACTGTCGAGCTGTAGGCCAGGGGTAGGCAACACAGTCTCTTCTAGATGGCTTAGAGATGAAAGCTGCCTTAAACCCCAGCCAGTGTAGCAAATTATCTGGGACTGGGCAGATGGAAATAAATAAATAAAAACATCTGGAGGACATCAGATTGTCTACTTCTGGCCTAGGTATTCCACCCCACCCCCCACCCCAATGTGGCATTATTGTAAACCTGGATGCTCTGTTTCATGGTTTGGGGAGGTCAGTTCAATATTCCTGTTGAAGCCTCTGAACCATTGCAGCCGGTGGGTAGGTAGGCTGAAATTTGGAATAGGGCAGGGCTCAACAAGGTAACTTGAAGGACATTGAGTTTATATGCTGTCTGCCCTGAGTGAGGCAAGGTATTTCTCCCCGTTCCTTTTTGGTCTACATATGGTATGGACCTTTCACACTTTGTGGACTGAGATTACTTCAGAGAGAGGAGATTGTGGTTCTCCTCCCTGTAATAGCAGGGGTTCAGACATAGTGCTAACATTAAGTGGTGTGCTAACATAAGTGGTGTGGCTTTATAGGAATAACATTATTTATTTATGTTATTTATTTGATTTATATACCACAACCATCTAGCAAAAAAGCTGCTCTGGGCCCTGTCAGACCTTTTAATTCTCCCTGTCCAGAACTTTTAATCTGACCTTCAGATTCAAACGCAGGACAGTTGATACAATGGAAAAAGTTTGGCCAGTGGTGATATCCCCACATTTCCATCACACAGAAGTAACACTTTGAGCACACTTTTCGCATTTTACATATACATTTAGAACTAATTCAGAATAAGAGATCATGCATGTGAGGTTTGACTAGTGTGATGTTCTCTTCTTTCAGATTCTATGCAGCAGAAATATCAGTGGGGCTTTTCTTTCTCCATAAAAAAGGAATTGTTTATCGGTCAGTATTCAGTAATAATTCAAATTATTTGGTTGTTTGAAGTGTAATACAGTTGTCGTGGGAAATGATATGTTGGGGGAGGAGGGGAAAGGCAGGCTACTAACTTGCACAAACAAGAGGAGAACTTATGACCTTCGTTTACATTATTTTTGTCCCACCATTCTACTTCCAAAGGGGATGTTTAAGGCAGGTTAAACCAGACAGAAATGTATGTAAGGGTTTTAATAATATTTAAAATAACCTAGTTGCCTCAAAGGCTGCATTTTATGGTTCATTTCTCACTGTGGTGCTTCCTGGCTGTTGTGGTGTCCACTATAAAGAGACTATTATGCCCAGGAATCATTATGGCAGAAAACAACCCCTAGAATGCAGCTCAGAGGTGTCTGAAACTGTGGTTCTCTCAACTGGACTTTCTGAACTCTGATGGAGAATTCTTGGAGAAATTCTGGAATATGGGCATCCCCAAAACTCGGAATGGCACATTCCCAATGAAACCATCCTGCCAATAGAAGAGGTGACATAATAAACCAGAAGCAGTTATATTGCCAAAGAGAGCAAGAATTGATCTTCATGGCCAGATACCGTTGTGTTTCTTTATGAAGCTTATGAATGATTTTGGAATACTGTGACCCTCACAAATACCCTGTCTAGAGAGTTCCCCAGCTTTGAATGAAGGGAAGGAGAGAAATTTCTCAATGGGAAGTAAAAAGAATACACATCATTTTAAAAAAAATGTTAACAGGTGTGATGGGAAGATTTTGGTATGGCTTTAAAGCATAAACCCAACCACTTGAGAAGTCCAGAAGCCTAAGGGTAACCAGCGGAGTCATTGTAGCCCAGGATGAAGTAATTAACTTCTGTTAGAAAACACATGGATGCCTACTGCACTGAAGCTATTAGGCTGTCTTTCAAAGCAGTGGTGAAAATATAAACATGTTATGGTAGTTGATCCTGGTAACTTCCAAAGGGGTCCATGTATAAATAGCCTCTGTGTGTGTAATGCCTATCCAGTACCTACCCCAGGCTATGAACCTGAGTTGGTAGAACAGAAACCATAGTAACTGACAGCTAGAGATGGGCACGAAACAGAAAAATGGCGTTTTGGTTTTTCGTTTGTCATTGAGAGGTCTGTTTCGGTTTGTTTCCGTTTGTCGGGAATTTTTTGAAAAAATTTGTTACCGTTTTTCGTTTTTTCATTTGTCGTTTCTACCCGCTTTTTGCGCAATTTTTAAAGCATTTCCGTGCGAAGGCATCCCCCAACGCCCCAGACCAGAGGGAAAATACTAAAAAAAATGGATGCTGGCAGAGACACAGTATAGACTAGGTATGCAGGGAGGCTGCAAAGGCAGCGGCGGGCATTGCCCAGGGTGCAAGGCAGCCACAGAGTGACTGCACTGCGGGGCAGGGGAGGGTACTCACTGAGAGGTACGCAGCACGCACGCACACACACAGGGAGGCTGCAGGACTGACGCTAGAGTTGCAGAGACAGGAATCCCACCCTAACTCCCACCAGAGACTGCAAGGAGGACGGGGGCTGCCAGAGCTTTTTATGCCTTCTGTGGCTGCCAGACCTGCCCACCCAGTCTGCAACCTCGGAATGCTATTGGTTGAACATGATCCCACATCACATGGCTTGCCTCCATTTTGTGGCTGGTGGCAACATACATTTTAAAGGGAAAAGAAAAATACATTGCGATGGCAGAAGAAAAAACAAACGTTTTAAGGACCCCAACCCCCCGGTAGGTATTATCAGACAATATAATTATCACTGCGTTTTTACGGATGTCCAGGGCATTTTTTAACATTTAAACCAGCTCATTTCATTGTGCGTCGCCATTAACGGAAACGAAACGTAACGACCACAATTTTCGTGGTTCTGTTCGTATCGTTTCATTTTCATCACAATTTTCGTTTGTCGTTTCGTTACGTAACGGAAACGACAAACGGTAACGGAAACGAAAAAATGTTCGTTCCGTGCCCATCTCTACTGACAGCAGATGGACTGTGCCTTGAAATCATTCTGCACTCCATATATATTTTTCCTTCTTAGGAAAATGCTATTTTACTCTGGGTCAGAATATAAGGTCCATCTCAGCATTCTGTCCTGAATACTTTGTAGTGAGTCTACATCAGGCCTGCCCAAAGTCCAGCCCGGGGGCCAAATCCAGCCCGTCAGGCAATTCTGAGTGGCCCTCTCTTGGTCCCCACCTTCCTTCCTTCCTCCCTCCCTTGGTCCCCACCTCCCTCCCTTCCTTGTTCTCCACCTTCCTTCCTTCCTCTCTTGGTTTCAACCTCCATCCCTCCCTTGGTCCCCACCTTTCTTCCTGCGGGTGGGGTTGCAAGGGGTCAGTGGGTGGGGCTTATGGGTCAGTGGGTGGGGCTTGCAGTGGGGTGGCAGGGTCGAGGAGCAACCGGCCCCCGACACATTCTCAGCCACCAAATCTGGCCCTCCTTACAAAAAGTTTGGGCACCCCTGGTCTACATGATTCCAGGGAGGAATCTTTCCAAGCCCTATTTGGAGTTGGTGGGGATGGAACCTGGGACCTTCTACCTGCAAGTGTGCACTCTGTCACTGCGATGTGCCCCCTCTGCTGCAGTTTCAGCCTATCCACCCTCCTATCCTCAGCTACACTTTCTAAAAGTTGTCTGAAACTAAGAATGTCACCCCCTACCTTTTTTTAATTACTTACTGTGCTTAAAAGCCACATCTTCCTTTGAATCTATTTCTTCTAAGGAAAATATCCCTGGTAAACTGGAGACAGCGGTGAAAATGTTTAATTGCTGTGATTTCTTACAGGGACTTGAAATTAGATAATGTAATGTTGGATCATGAAGGGCACATCAAGATTGCAGATTTTGGGATGTGCAAGGAAAATATGTCTGATGGCGTAGCAACGAGGACCTTCTGTGGGACCCCAGACTACATTGCTCCTGAGGTACTACTTTTTAAGATGCTGTGCATTGTTCATTTGCAATAGGAAATAGCAAACGTAACAACTACCTATGCAAAACCATCACCATTATCCTAGAACACGTGTCCACAGCCCAACCCAAGTCCCCAGCCTGTTAGGAACAGGGGTTCCAAGGTGTCTTGTGAGGTGCACTCCTGAGCATGTGTACAACTTTCTCCCCACCTCTGTGCAGGGATTCCCCCCACACACACACACACCTGTTGTGACTGTTTTTGTTTTGGTCACGACAAAACTATCATGGGGTGTGTGTTAATCTTCTCAGACATGCACCACACACGTCTGAGAAGCTCCTTGACCAAACCAATCTCTGGTCTTGAAAAGGTTGAGGATGGTTGACCTGGACAATTACAAAGGCAGGATTTTCTTGAACCTTCTTAAATTGAAAACCTTTATCACTTTACCTAGCTTGTTTATTACCGGTATATGAAGCTGAATCACCAAAATAAGAATAATGTGTGCCTCTACTGAGACTTCCGTTCTATCTGTCTCTGAAGACAGAATTGCCTCCTTGATGGAGGAATTGCATAGGATATGCTAATCTAATAATCTTGGTTGAAAACCCAGACAATTAGGATGTGAAATAAATCTGGAGTTAAGAGTGGAGGCAGAGAAGAGGTGTAGAATGTTTCAGTGAGCAGTGAAGAAAATAGGATGGCTTGAAAGAATGGTCTTAGTACCTATTTATAGTTAAAAACCCTTGTAGCCTACAGAAATCACACACAACACATGCAAAAAGACACCAAGTAAAGAATACAACCTGCCAGAAACAGAAGTATAACAGTCCCAACTAGAAACCCATGATAGATTTGTATTTAAATAAGATTTCAAAAGCCTCTTAAAACAAATACATTTTTCAAAAGTATATGTAGAAGGAACTGGCTCTAACTTCAAGAGACAGGTTATTCCAGGGGCTCAGAGTAGTGGCCAGGTAACTCCAGTTCTTTAGAGAGTAGAAATATCTTTCATGTTGACAGCTGTCTTTCCAGAGGAAGACTGGCTGAAATCCTGTTTTTGTAGCTACACCACCTAAGTCTGATGACATCATCAGCTTGATGCCCTGTAACTTACAGAATGGGATTTCGGTCACTATCTGACCTCTCTATGGCCTTGTGAAGTATAACTGCTTCAAGTTCCAAAGCTTTTATTCGTTTCTTAAAACTAGAATTGTTCGTAAAGTGAGAAGGGCAATACAAACCTAGACAGGACTTTGTTTTATACTGTTTCTATTCATCTAGATGAGATTGTGGGACTCATGGCTTTATTGGCCCAAAGGGTCTGAATGATTTTCAATTCCAGTGGGCATCACAGCAGAAATGTGTACATTTTTAACCTGAAGTTGCTACAGTACCACTATATCCAAAGGGTCTTCTTCCAAGGAGAAAGTGTATACGACTACAGAACTATCAGTTTAAGAATATCATGTCATAATATAAAACTGAGCAGGTTTTAGTTGAACTGCTTAAACTGGTTCATTACCTCTCCTTGAACAATAATAGTGTCTTTTTGGTTACATGTTTTCTTTTCTTAAACATTTGAATTATTTTTCATTGCAATCCACAGATTATTGCCTATCAGCCGTATGGAAAGTCAGTGGACTGGTGGGCCTATGGCGTATTGTTATATGAGATGCTAGCTGGCCAGGTAAGGTTGACTGCACAATTAAATTTAATGAACTCTTAAAGAAACACTGGTAGAATGTGAAGAAGAACCTACTAGGAAGAAGGACACACAGCGGACTGGTTACATGACTGATTTGGCCAAGTCAGTTTCCCAGTAATCGCTGAAGGTTGTTCCAAAATTACAGCATGTGTGCTGTGTGCATGATGTAGACCTTATCCAACTTGATCTTCAACCTGCTGCTGTGTGCACTCAAGCTAATACTGTTTATTTAAAGCAAGGCAAAAGGTGCACACTAAGTGGCTACATTCCTAGCTATATACAACCTAGCTATATAACCTAATTCTGTTGATTTATGAAAATGTTGTGCACATAATCTCCTGGCATTCAGCTAAAAGAGAATCTTTCCATTTTAAACATAGTTTCAATCAGGCACTGCTATCGTACCATTTCCCACCAGTTGAAGATAGAGGGATAAGAGGTCATAAATAACAGTAGCTACAGTCCTGCATCCTTTACCTCCAACACTCAGTGATTACTTGCCTTGTCTTTCCTTCTGTAATGCAATATGAAAAATATTATTAGCTATAATTGGCTTAGTCTAACAGAGACCAAAAATGTGATTGCAAGTGGTTAGCTTCAATATGTGCTTGCAGTGGTCTAGGCAGAAGAGGAAGGTAGGTAGAGGCAGGCCTGCTGTCATCCTTGCAATTCCTGTTCTATCTCGCAATTTCTTCCTTGTCATAGTAGTTTGAAGGCAAAGTATTGGAACATAGACCTGCATAAGTAATCTGGAAATTGAGTCATGGCAACTGGACTTCTTTTCTTGAGAGATCGAAATGTTTCACTACTCATCCGAACAGCTTCATCAGACTTCCGAAGCTGCTTAGATGAGTAGCAAAATGTTTTGATCTCTCAAGAAAAGTAGTCCATTTGCCATGACTCAACTTCCAGATAACTTCGCCTGGATGTCTGAGAATCTTCATAGATATACTGTCTAAGTAATGCACACTAAAGTAGTACTATCTCCTATTTTGGAATTGCCTTGTGAGTGGCTTTTCTAAGTTCCTTCCAAATGAGTTTCAGATGGTGGCTGGAAAGAAGGAAAGCCCTTTTGAAAGGATCTTAAAAACTGGGCAGGTTTGTATGGGAGAATGCTTTTGAGTTATGTTTGGATTTGTGTTATTGTTTTTTGGTTTGTTTGTTTTGTGTTTGTCTTGTAATGTCCCAAATTATGTAGGGCTCTGAAGGCTTTAACCAGCTTTTTGAACTTCTGAATGGCTAGGAACAGGCCCATCACATCAGTGAAGCTGTTGGGAAGCCACATGCTCTCCAGAAATCACCCTCAGGAATTAGTTCAACCACAACATTCTGAAAGAGGTGAAGTCTCCCAACAGCTCTTTAAAGACTGTGACCTTTGTGATGTCATGAATAGGTCATGGTGAGTGGGCCAGAAAAGATGTACAGAGGCCTGTGTTCTGAGGACAGATCAGACTTTTTTAGGAATGGATGTTCAGTACTTCATTTCCTAATCTTAAGCCATCATCTGAAACTCCTGACCACTGTTTAAATGTGGATACTAGAGTTAAGTCTCAGACTGATGTGTCCTAGCTATTCAACTGAGTGTTCAAACACAGACAATATCTGCACTGCATGTGTGTTGATGAAGACTGACTCTGTCTTGAATGGACAACATTTCACCCTGTCCATTTCTCAGTGACTGAGAACAGGCTCCTTGGATTTAGATAGAAATGAGCAAGAGACAGGGGTGTCATCAGTACATTGCTGACAATGCATTCCAAAGTCTTTGAAAACATCAGCTAATAATTTGATACAGGTGTCAAGAACAAAGCTGAGCCTCGAGGATATGGCGTATGTAGATCAACACGGAGCACCTCTTCAACTGCCTCAATATAGTCACTAGACCTTTTGAAAATAACCCTTTGTGCCAGTAGAGTTTTTTTTTTAAAGCCTGGTTGACTTGTGGAAGGGCAGCTTCTCTCCCACTCAACCCCAGCAATTTTATTTCAATAAATTGCCTCCAACAGCTTAATGGGGCTTTAAAAATATACATACATCATTGCAGCAGGTAGGATGTATACCAAGTGTGAAAATGAATAGACAAGTGTGTGTGTGTGTGTGTGTGTGTGTGTGTGTGTGTGTGTGTGTGAGAGAGAGAGAGAGAGAGAGAGAGAGAGAGAGAGAGAGAGAGAGAGAGAGAGAGAATGTGACGTGCCTGTGACGTGGTTCTTGGAGTATACAGAACAAAACAAAAAGTTTTCATACCTGCCATAAACCATAAGCCAAGCCAGTGTAGAGGACACACACACACAACATGCAGAGAGAGAGAGAGAGAGAGAGCAGTACAGGAAGTTTGCAGAAGAATCTACATGCTGCATTTTTCTGTGTGCCCAGTGAAAGCACAGAATTAATGGAAACTTCTGTAAAGTTAGTTTAACAATAGGTCTGTTCTCCTCTTGCTCTCCTCTTGCATGTTGTCCCTGAAGGGAAGGGAAGTTCAAAGCCTGCCTGTACCAGCATCTTCCAGTTAAATTTATTTATTTATATGATGTATATACCACCTATCTAGCCCAATGGACACGTCTGGGCAGTGAACAAATACAAAAAAGTACAAATTATAAAACAATCAAGCAACAAAAATATACAATATTATAACTTTCAAATAAGTAAATCCATGCCCTTCTGTCCCCATGCCTGATTTGTGCACATGTATAGCTAACTGTCAGCCCTTTAAGCCAGGTTTACACAGACCTCAGATTTCAGCAGCTCTGAGGAGGAGCCTGTACGAGTAAAAGAAAGAGAGACAGCTGTGCCTACCTAAAGTAACTGAGATTATAAAATGGAAGCTAACTAGAAGCAGGCATAGGGATCTTGCTTCGCTTTGATTAATCAGCCATTGAATAAATGTTTTTGGTCAGCATTAACTCTAAATTTGTTGTCAAATGTTTAGCATTTGTTTACTTTCACAGCCTCCATTTGATGGTGAAGATGAAGATGAGCTCTTTCAGTCAATAATGGAACATAATGTATCTTACCCCAAAGCTATGTCTAAAGAAGCTGTTTCCATCTGCAAGGGGGTAAGTCGGCCAACAAGCTATGTCAGATGCACCTGGTTAAATGTCAAGTTTTTATTACATAAATAATGACTACTTCATGTCTTAGCTTATGTGCTCATAGTAAGTAATCTTGGTAGCCAACACTTGGTAAGTATTTTGTTCATTGAAAAAAAGTAACTACTGCAAGACCCTACAGAAGTGCAAAAACACTAGCACTTCTCATCAGCAATTCAATTTGCAAATTTAAAAATAATAGAAATTAAAAAGAAAGAGAAATTAAAAAGTATTACATATTGCATTTTAAAAATACAGAGGGGTTTTTTTTTTGCAAAAAAGTAACAAAAATACATTTCTGCAAAAAAAAATTGGGGGGAGTACTGAAATAGAGAAAATAAACTTGAAAGCTTATCTAGTGGAGAGAAAACTTCTACAGTTTTTGATTGTTGCCCACAAGAACAAAATAGGCAAAGATGCACCTTCCTAATATTAAGTAGTCATCTCTTCCTTTACAACTTGATTTACCAACTTATTTTGTTGTTCAGTCGTTAAGTTGTGTCAAATCCATGTTGGTTGCATTGATGATACCGTCCAACTACCTCATTCTCTGCCATCCCCTTTTCCTTTTGTCTTCAATCTTTCCCAACGTCAGGGACTTTTCCAAGGAGTCCTTTCTCCTCATGAGGTTGCCAAAGTACTGGAGCCTCAGGTTCAAAATCTGTCCTTCCAGTGAACATTCAGGATTGGTTTCCAGCTTCTACATCTGTATAAACTTTTACTTTAACTGTTTCTCATGCCTTTTGCTTCAGCTAAAATGGAAACGGCAACTCATTAGATCCTTGAGGTTCCTGTTATAACTATAGAAAGTCCTGGACATTATTCTTGAATATTTTCTTGGAAACGAGAGGGATGGAAATTAGTTTGCTTGTCTATGAGAAGCATTTGAATGTTGATGTAGCTAAAAAGAAAAAGGCAACCAGCTGTATCCAGTCTCTTTAGGTTCTCTAAAAGGAGAAACTGCTGGTGTTATAGCATGTTAAGTACTTTAAACATTATGATCACTATTTTTATTTACCAAGACATTGAGATTTTCATGGCTTCCTCCTGGACTATACATTCTTAATGTACAATACAAGTACTGCTTACTGCTTACTTTTGAGTACTGTTTGTGAATGCTGCTTCTGCCACCGTTAATCAATAGTATGATTTCAGTAGTTTCTTAATCTTTTTTTATTGCGCCAGTCACATGTTTAAAATGTCCAGGCTAAATCCCAACAGATTGTATATCAAATGCACTGAATCAGAACTCTTGCTAAGTCAACACTTTAATAGATCCCATTGATTCAGTGGATCTACCGTATTTTTCTATAAGACACACTCCCCTTAAACATAAGGGGAAATGTCTATGCATCTTATAGAGCAACTACAGGAGTCCCTGCTACATATATATATATAGTAACCCCCCGCCATTTCACGGTTCAGGTCCCGCGGTCCCGCTACATCGTGGGATCGCAGTACCTGCACCGTGGTGGGGGGCATCTGGTGGCTCTGTGCCCCCCCCGCACCTCCCTCGGAACCGTGCGGGGGGCGGCGGGGAGAGACGGTGTCCCTCCCTGCAGCCGCCCCAGGCGACTACGGAGGGCCTCGGAGCCATGCGAGACCACTGGGGGACAGATGGCATCCCTCCCCGCAGCCGCCCCGGGTGACTACGGAGGGCCTCGCAGCCACGTGGGACCACTGCGGGGATGGACGGCGTCCCTCCCTGCAGCCGCCTCGGGCGACTACGGAGGGCCTCGCAGCCGTGCGGGACCGCTGCGGGGACGGACGGTGTCCCTCCCTGCAGCCGCTCTGGACGACTACGGAGGGCCTCGCAGCCGCCCGGAATGGCTGCGGGGACGGAAGGCGTCCCTACCTGCAGCCACCCCGGGCGACTATGGAGGGGCTCACAGCTGCGCGCGCGGGGGGGGGATGGACGGCGTCACTCCCTGCAGCCGCCCGGGTGACTACAGAGGGCTGCGCAGCCGCACGGGGGGGGGCAGCGTGGGGCGATCGGATCACCCCCCGCCCCCAGGCCCCCCACCCGCTTCCGCATATTGTGGATTTTCATGGATCGCAGGTGGTGTGGGTCCCTAACCCCCATGATCGGTGGGGGGTTACTGTATCACACATTTTCATTTAGAAAGAAGTTACCTGCACGGAGCCTCTCCCGTCCCCTGCTGCAGCCCGGATTCCACAGTTCCAATCATCTTGTTTCCAAAAAGGTCTCCTTCATGGAGCCTCTGCCCCCCTTCTGCCGCCAGGATCCCCCAGTCCCAATCACCTCCCAACTCTCCCCTTTTGCAGCTTGGATTCCACAATTCCAGTCACATCGTTTGCAACCCCCCCTTTTGCAGATTGGATTCCCCAGTCCCAATCACCTCCTTTGCAAAGAGGCTTCCTCCACATAGCTTCTGCTCTTCCCTTTTGTAGCCAGGATTCCCCCATCATGAAACCTTAGGCTAAACATTTTTCTTTTTTATGATACATTTTTATTTATTTTCTACATTAAATTACATAAAACAAATATATTGCTTGTCTCCTGTCGTGTTACCAGTTCAATCACAGTTTTTCCCAACATTTGAGCCCAGTATAATTCATAACTCCTTTCCCAGCTTGAATAAGGATACTTTCATACCTAGCTTCCTTACTATCTCATCCATATTCTATCTATCTTTACTTACATCTATTTTTAATACAAAAAATATAGCCTGTCTAATCTCAACAATCTATTCAATCTCACTGTTTAGCTCTTCAGTACTAAGCAATTTAGGATATATTTGGCTAACTATATATCTTCTATATAGCCACGGTATAATTACCTATTCTTCCAATGAGTGCCTCATTTCAGCACTCATCTCTAGTCATCTCTAATTCAAGTTAATACTTTATGGGCTATTATAAAAGAGCTACCGCCTGGCGTATATGTTTCACTTTATGCATATATGTTCTTGTCTATGCCTAACTGCCACTATCTTTTAAAAATCTAACAGATTAACATTTATATATCGGGTTTGTCTTCACATTTCCATTTTTTTTGTTCCCATACCATACCAATTATCTAGTAGCCTTAGATAGAGTACTGAAAATAATTTTATGTAATAAATTCACTAAGGCAAAATCTTTTTTTTCAATTTTCCCTTTTCCTGCCAAGCCCCTTATCTTCACAAGTTGTTTTTCCCTTGTTAAATCCATTTTCTTCATGGATTGTTGTATTATCTTGATAGTAATCTTGATGGCTGCTCTGAAAAAGTCCCAAATTTTCCTCTTTTTGGCACCCATATTAAGTAAAACAGATGTGCCTATCATATTCCATAGACTTGGTACATCTAAGGCCTTAGCCTGCACCATTCTTGTCATATTTGTGTTCATGTTGAGATCTGTTCTGGTATAGTCTCTTGATTTGAGCTAATTTCAGTTTTTCCCAGGCATTTCATGATATCCAAGAGTTCGTATTGAGGTCTAGCTTGCATAGTTCCTGCTGTTGTCATATGTAGCTTGGAGTCCGGTGTCTGCTCTGTTTCTGTTATTTTATCAGGATTGGAAATCTTTGTATCTTTAGAGTTTGGGTCCAAGTTGTCTATTATTCGTTGTAATTTGGCTAACAATATATTTGTGCATTCTTCTTCTGAGACATTTCCCCAATCCATTGTGTTTTCCATTGTGGATTTTTGGGGCTCACAACAAAAGTTAAAATTGCTTGTAATTATAGTTTTTGCCATTTAATTTCCAAAAGGGAAGGGTATGGAAGTAGATGACTGAATTAAAGTCCAAGAGGCAAGGAGTAGCTATCTTTCAGCCTTTGTTTTCAAAACAAGAGATTATCTCAAGGTCAAAAAAGAGTTCTTTAACAAACAGCTTCTGTAACACTGCTTTGAAAACTGCATCATTAAATCCAGCAGATACCAAAAGTACAAAAAGCATAATAATTCTTTTAAGGTTGCATCTTAGAGTCACCACATACCAAAGAGCAGAAAAACATAAACTAATTTCCTCAAAATAAAAGCAATGAAGCAGAGAGGATATGATGTAGTGTGAAGAAAAAAAAACTTCTTCTGTACTTGTCTTTTCAAAATATTCACCTCTTCGCTAAGAGCCACTTCCAGAAGAGAAGGAGGGTTGATATTTATATGGGGGGATCAGATCTACTCACTACATGCCAAATATATACAGCTTATTTACAGCACCCAGCACCAATAGCTATGCCTTCACCAGAATGACATTTGTCTTTCCCCAGTGGGTGGTAAGGCATTTTCCTGCTTCTACCAAAGTTCACCACCTATCCCAGGGATGGCGAACCTATGGCAGTGGCACTTGGAGAGCTTTCGCCTGGCATGCGACATGCTCCCTGCCCCCCATCCCCCTCCGCTGGACCAGCCATGAGGAATTTGTGGAGGAACAGGAGTAGAGAAGTAGCAGGAAGGGGAAGAGGCCAAGCCAGGGGACAAGGAGTAAGGTGGGGAGGAGGGGGAGGGAGTTTGAAAATCCCGCGCCTTTCCCTCCCATAGGGCACATAAGATGCAGGGTTTTCAAAATGTCTATGAGCCTCTGAAGCAAGCGGTGGCCATCCCCGCTGCTTCTTCACCTGACACGCAGCTTTTTCAGCCCCGGCAGTCTTGATTTATTTTGGGGCCCGCCGAGGTGCCGGATCACCGGGCTCCAGGCTCTGTGGGGCTTGGGGGCAGGGCAGCGGGCAGCTGCAGCCTCTCCAGAGGCTGGAATCACCGGCCTTGATTTGTTTTGGGAACTGCTGAGGTGCCAGGTTGCCTCCCGCCTTCCATTCCTCCACGGCCACCATTGGTGCTGCTGAAGCCCGCCTGTGGCTGGGATGGGTGGCTGGCTAGCTAGCTAGCTGGAGCTGTGGATGAGTCCTGCTTCCTGTTCTGCCTGCCCACCCGCTACTCATGGCAGCCGTGCAAGGAGGGAAGATAAGCTGGAGCGATAATGCTCTGGCTGGGGAGGGGGGAATGGAGGACTAGCCGCCACTTCTCCCCCCGATTGCTGCTGGGGTGATGGTCCCCTGACTGGGGTGGGTGGGTGGGGGAAATGGGGGACTCCACCACCTCTTCTCCCCACCACCAAATGCACAGTGGGGGCAATGATCCTCTGGCTGAGGAGGGGGGGACGGGGGACTTTGCCACCGCTTCTCCGAACCTGCATGTGCTGCCGGGGTGATGATCCTCTGGCTGGGAAGGGGGCAATGGGAGACTTCACTGTCACTTCTTCCCCCATGGCACATTTTTAATCTAAGATCTTTTTTGCCTTGGGGTACCACTTTATTCAGAGTAAATTGCCATATTGGCACTCGGCGAAAAATAAGTGGGTTTGCAGTCACAGTTTGGGCACTCAGTGTCTAAAAGTTTCGCCATCCCTGGCTTATTCCTTCGTGTCTGCAGGTGCTGCCTTTTCTTCGTTTCCCATCCAGGGAAAACTTACCCCCTTAGAGGCCCCTTTATCTGGAGGAATTCAACTAGATAAGCTGTAGCACTTATCAAGTTGTGTAGCCGGAACCGGAACTAAACTTTTTTTTCTTGTTTTCCTCCTTTAAAAACTAGATGTGTCTTATGGTCAAGTGTGTCTTATAGAGCAAAAATTATCATACTTTAATTGAATATAGTCTTCATTATCACATTGAATAGGCCCACATCACACCATTAATGAGGCTTAACAGTTAACAAAAGAAAGAAAGAAAAAGAAAGAAAGAAAGAAAACATCTTAAGAAACATTTATATAAATCTGTTAATTCTTGCAGATTTAAGTAGATGCTTGCTCTGTTTTCATTTCATACAAAGCAGCCTTGAGAAGCATTCGGGTGTTCCATAATGCTTCTGAAGGCTGTTTCATACAAGATTAATTTGCTCCATAAATGGATGGTGGAATATAGGTATGGAATTTATCAAATGGAAGTGATAGCCACTCAAGAAAACTCTTTCTTTGAAAGAGCACCCAAATTATTTTGCAACTGAATGCGCCGTCACAGCTGGTTTTCAGACTCATTTTAACCTGTAGATGGCATCATTTCCACAATTTCCTACTTAGTCATTTTTAGTTTGACTGCCCCTGTAACACTGCCTGTGTAAACCTGTGCTTTTAGACTCAAACATTTAGAGACACACATTTGTCTATATGCTAAGAAACAGGAGGCTCCCTGTTCAGTGTTCCAATAATCTTTTGTGAAATACAGATTAAATAGTTAATGCTTGCTGCCTGTTCAGCTTGTTCTGCCACCAGGAAGAAATCCATGCATATCACGGGGAAATAGATATTGGCACTGAGTAGGAAGAAAACTATGTACATTCTGTACTATGATTAGAAGCAGCTTCTGGTACCAGCGGCTGGTCAAGTGGGTATTTATTTAAGTAGGTCTGGTGATTGGAGATCTAAAAATAAATTCAGTGTTTTTAGAAATACCACTTATGCCTCCCCCTTCCTGCCAATCTTATTTCATTCTTTCTTCCTATGGACATAAATAAATGGATAATATGCATTTTGTTTTTCCCAAAAGTAAATAGCAGCTAATGACAGCAGTCTTTATGCATGAACTTGATTTTAGTAAATTGCTTTTTCTAGCTACATTTACTTCCCTTTTGTCTCATTTGAGTTTTTGATTCATTTTCAGATTTGAATTGTTTTGATTATAATTTATTACAAACTGTCTTGGGAGACTAGGGCTGAAAACATTGGCTATAAATATGGTAAATTTAAAAAAGTTTAATTATATTAATTAAAACTGCTACATAATGTAAATATATCTATGTGCCTTCAGCATTCATTGGTCAGATACGTAGAGACAACTATGGAAAATATCTCAAAGATAAAAACTGTAGAGTTCCGATTTCACAAAACTGTATCTCTGACGTGTATATATTTATCTTCAGAAGACCACCTGATAACATAGTCACTCCAGGTACAAATATATATCATGTTTTCTTTCCCAAATATCCCTTTTTCTCGCTGCAGATTATAATGTTTGATTGCTATTAAATATGCAGTTGAAGACACTGATTTTAACCCAAGTGAGATGGATGTCACCAAATAGGTGATTCCTAGTTCTTCTGCATCCCGTATACAGATAAAGAGCAAAAGGACCCCATAAGACACAATACTAGGTGCAAATGAATATACTTTATCATCCATTAGTTACAGAGCTAATAATTGGGTTTTTCATTCACACAATGCATCCATACATCCCATTCATACTCACCATGGCAGAGAAGAGAAGAGCTCTTGATCAGCATTTTCCAGGTTCCAAAGCAGAGGGCAACTGATCCCAAAACATTGATCTCAGAGTACAAAATTCTAAATGCTTGGGTTCTCTTTTTATATCTTTCCTGGGCAGCTTGTCAGCTGAGCATGAGCACTGGACATTTCTTTGTCCTTTCCTGGGTTGATGGCCACCATCACCCATGGAATGCCATCATGGGTTGCAATCAGTTGCAATTTTGCATGTCCTTATCCCTGACAGACAAGTATGCAACCCTCCTATCCTTGGGAAGACTCCTGTACCAGAATCTTCCTTCACCGAACTCCCAAAACTGCTAACAGTAGATGAAGTCTGACAAAATGCTGAAAGCATCGTTCAAGAGATCAAGGCTCAAAAGTTGAGCTCATCTCACTGCAGAATTAGGGTCTCATAGTCAAGTTACCAAAGTCCTATGTTGGTCCATCTTCGGCTCTCTATCACACACACACTGGTTCTTCACCTTATTCCAGGCCAAGCATGCATACACCTTACATACCAGCATGCATACACCACCATTCCTTATTACACTGATACTGTACTGTTTGCCCAGAGCAGTCCCTTTCAGTCTTTGTCCTTCCAGCTGTTTGGGGCTTCAGCACCCAGAATCTCTTGCCCTTGGGCTGACTGAGTGGGGCTGCTGAATGTGGAACTCCAAAACAACTGGAAGATAAAAGGTTGAGAACCACTGGCCCAGAAGGCAATCCAGATGTTTCCCCCTAAATCCTCCATCAGCCCCATCCTGCATGGTCCGTGATAAGGCTGTGTGGGAGTGACAGTCTACAACCTTTGAGAAAAGGCAAAGACTCCACCCTGTTATAAACCTTAAAGGTAATGGTATTAAGTTAGTATCCTTAAAAGGGTAATGACACTGTTTGCTTTTTTTGGAGACACAAGTGGCCCATGTTTAAAACCAATATAAAAGGACAGTTAGAAGCACATTACATGAACAAATCTGCACCACTTAATTGCCGCAGTCCCCAATTTGATCTTACAATAGTAAAGCAGAGCAAAATATATCATACAGTATTTATAAAACAAGCATCTCATTTCCTATTGCCAGTTATTTTTTTACTTTAATTATTTAAAATAGCTTAGCCCCATCTTTCTCCTTAGAAAAGGACCCAAGGTGCCTTACATCACTAAAAGACAATATTTAAACGAGTACACAAAGTTGGCATACATCATTAAAAGGCAAGATTTAAAGCTAAAAGCACTTCATTATAGAAACAGTAAAAAGGAATAACCACTTTGAGAAAAGGGAAACACAACCAATATAAAAAACACAGTCACATCAGTAACACACAACAAGCCATCTATAAAAAGATTTAGCAGCTTTTGGTGTAATTTTCAGTTGGTGTTGTTATCAGGTGTGAGCTCTTCTGAAGGTAAAATGATGTGTGGAAGCAATTGGTTGTCTCTTGCAGCTGTTCTGGGAGAGGGGGGGGGAAACACTTTTTCACCATTGGTATGTTTGTCATCTAGTTGATGACTAAGCATCCTGGAAAACGTCTTGGATGTGGTCCCGAAGGAGAGAGAGACATCAGGGAGCATGCCTTCTTCAGGAGAATTGACTGGGAGAGACTAGAAAACAGAGACATCCAGCCTCCGTTCAAGCCTAAAGTGGTAAGTGAGACAAATAACGCCTCCTTTCCCAGTGAAAAAGCTTCGTGCAATATCATTTAACCCAAATGGACCTAATAAGTCCTAAGAAAAATGGATGCTTTTATTCAGCCAGATTCTGATCAGAATGCTCCTACTGACAGACAAGAGGGAAGGCAGCCATCAGTTCTCTTCTCCTACCCCTAGTGCCATCTCCCGTATTTTAACCACTTGGTGCTATAATAGCTTCTGAAGTTTCTGGTTAAAAATGAGATCTGATCCCGCCAAAGTGTGTGAAGCTCAACTGTGCTGGCAGATACCCTGAGGGCTCAGGGAAAAAAGTGGGGGGGACGGGACCCTTTTGTCTGTCTATTTATCATATTTCCTCCTCTTGGCTGTTAATAAGCCCTTTATCTTTAGTGTCTTTTCACATCCTTGGAGTGAATTCACCTTAATGCTATAATTCTGGGGAAACTGTTGTTTCTTTTAAAAATTCTAACAGATTTAAAAGGTGATCAGGAATCAGCATCCTGCAGCTGGAGGTGTTTTCCCCGCTTATGGAGTTCAGTGACGTTTCAGTAACAGTACTTGATCTCACTTGTCCCCCTCCCCAAGCAGAATGATTTCCAGAGAAACATGTTCTGCATGTCATGGTAAAAAAGGCATTCAAAGTGGAATAATTGCAAATCCGAATAGCAGCAATACTTTTTAGCAACTCTGAATGAAAATGCCCTCTTTCCACTTCAGTGTAGGCAGCTGAAAGAGTCTTTTGCACCTCATGTACCAAGGCTGGCCTGTGCAAGATATATTTGATGGAGGTTGGGGGAGAAATAATTGTAGTCCCAAAGTCTTTTAGTACAGAACAACCAGGAGAATTGAAAAACAGCTTTCCACCACCACCACCACCACCAAGCATCTACTTTTACTCTGGAGGCTGGAATTTCACCAAGACACCCATCAAGTTCAAGGCCTTTATGCTTGTCACAAAATACTTTGCCTTTTAAAAACACAGAAAAGGGGTAATGCACTGTATAATTTGAAGTGCTTTCCACTTTATTGTTATAAACAGAATTTGAGGCAATGCATGGTGGCATAACAGAACAGCTGTAAAACATTCCTCTGCAGGGTGACTGTGATTCATAGCCATGGCAGTAAGCTGTGTTTTCCTCACCCTAACTCCCCATAAATGTCGTATATGGTGCTTGTGCATTTAAAAGATAGGTAGTTCCTTGCTGCAGATGGAATTGAGTTTCAGCATGTTCTGAAAGTACCTGTATTAGACATATGCAAGAGAAAAGAAGAGCTAGGGGACGTTTACTACTGGTGTCAGCTCTAGTAAGCTGCTGTCGGCAGAGCAAACATTCTCTGAAATGACTGCATAATAGTTAGTCTCCTGCACAGTCACTATTGCTACCTGGAGAACAAACTGAATTCAGATTTGAGATTTATGCACTAGAGCTAATACATGGATCACTGAAATAAATTTTCAAATCCAATTTTCCACCTAAACCCGTTTAAAAATTCATAAATAATAAATGAGGGGAAGCCAGAGTTCACGTCTGGAGCCAAGCATGATGGGTAGGCCATTTCAGTGCAGCTGTCGAAAAGATTCTCCTTATGGGAATACCCTAACAAATGATGCCTTTAACATCACCACAAGCCATGCACTTAACAAACATTGGGGTATGCCCTGTGGAGATTTCCCCAGTCGGTTTCTAGTGAATGTTCACCCGGGTGTTAGGCTCTTACTTGGAAGCAGCATTCATGTTTACGCTATGTTTTAGTGCCATGCCTCCCACAAAAATAAATAGTACACATAAGCAGTTCCACTGCTTATGGCTAAATATAACATGGCGAACCAAGTTATGAATTGATTAAGCCAAATTATGCATGATGTATCTGAGTAATAATGGCATCGGCAGCATCAGTGCTCATCTATTTACTGAGATTATTTTATGTGCCTCAAAAATATTGGATGAACTGCCTATCATTAACAGAGGCACATGGCCTCCGCTTTCTCTCTTTGGATAACTGGGTCGTTACACTCATTCCACAACTGCCTGAGCTGTAACCATAAAACAGCAACCAAGCTCCTGACTTTCATCTAAGAGACAGGCCTGCCTAGCCAAACCCAGCCTGCCAAGAACTGCTGGATTTAGCAAGGTGCCTGCCTGGTAATATCCATCTCACCATTTAGACTCTGAGTGGTGGACTTTAAGGTTCTTCACACGGCTACAAACCTGATGAAGTGGTGTTTAATCCACAAATGCTTCTTTTACTGTATGATTTTTAAAAATGGTCTTTAAAGGTTTTTGCATTTGTATTATATATTATACCTAGTTTCTTGAAACATCTTCTTAGAGTTAAGATATTTTTCATATTTATTTGCTTTTAATTATCCACTTGTATTTGAACTAATTTATAGTTTAATCTTTTTTGTTGTTTTTCTTTGTTACTGTTGAGGCAATTGTGTTTTTAATTTTTTTTTTAATATTGTGAGATGCCTTGGGTCCCCCTTGCTGGGAGAAACGTGGATTATAAAAACAAACAAGCAAATAAAATGTGTAGGTTACAAAGTCCATTGCACAGTTTTCTGAAAGCTGTAATGCTTTTTCAGTACTGAGGTAAGCCACTTACCTAAAATTATCTGTTTTGATTCTCTCCCCCCACCCCCTTTCTTCCTCACAGTGCGGAAAGGGTGCTGAAAATTTTGACAAGTTCTTTACCAGAGGACAACCAGTGTTAACACCACCTGATCAGCTTGTCATTTCTAACATAGACCAAACAGATTTTGAAGGGTTCTCCTATGTGAATCCCCTGTTCATCCACCCCCTGTTACAGGTTGAAGTATGAAAATGGTAGACACAAAGAAGCCACACAATGAAAAATTGTTCATACCTTGGAGTTTTTAGACCTTTGCCTTCTTTATTCCATTGGGTCTGAAAATTGTAAGGGTAAGAAATGTTTTTTTAAAAAAAAATACAAAACCTAAGGTTTACAATGAGAAATATACGGTTTTAGGAGATTACCACATAATACCCAATGTATTTCAGGTAGAATTCACTGCTGCTTCTAGGTTAAACTTAACAAAGCTAGCCTTTGACACTTTTATAACCTTACTGTTTCCCTTTGTATCCTGTAACTTTGAAATTTTCCTTTTTATGGAGTTAATAACCAAGCTAAGCATTTCATCTAGGCTTGGGGAAAATACTTAGTCATATGAAAATGTGGCTGAGATAGGGTGCATGCATAGCCATGTGGGACCCGGGGCTCTCAGTGGTCTGCCTTGGTGTCACATGACTGGATGAAGACTTGAAGATGTAAAATAATCGGAACAGAAAAAGGATATGAACAAAAGAAATCCCTCAGTGTTTCAAATGAGGAAGTACTTATCAAAACAAATGAACAAGGTCATAATACCATCTGAAATATGTTGATCAAAGCTGGAGACACATATAAAATTCTCACTATGAAATGGGGAGGGGGTGGAGGATATATGGGACTAATGCTGACTAGACTCTGTGATGAACTAACTCAAAAGTAAAACAATGCTGATACGTGTGTTAATTTTAATCTCCATGAGATTATACTGTGATCCAGGGTGCCATTTTAATGCTTAATTTACAGTGCTATTCAAGTTTATGTTGTGCCAGTTCTAAGACTTGATTTGAAAATGCTTCTCATCATGACTCTGAAATGCATCTATACATCCCTAACTCCATGGTTTATACTAATTTATTTGGTAAGCTGCATGATAGAGTATTAAAAGTGTTTGTACATTAAATTAATAGAGGTGTAGGGTTCAGAGTCACTTTGATTTTCCAATATAATTAAGGATTTTTTAAAAAAATATATTGTTTTAACATTGTCTGAAGAGACCTGGAACAGTGGGGCGGGGGGGGGGTGAGGATTGAAAACCAACTGAAGATGTTTTCTTCAGCTGCAGTCATCCTGAAATTGTTGAATAAGTTTTTTGAATATGCATCATGCAATGAACTTTGCATGCTAATAATAATAATCATCATTATTATTGAATCTATATTATCAATAATTGTATCACTTATGATGATAGTAACATTATACTGCATTTTAATAGACACAACTGTGCTATATTTGTGAAGGTTCCTGTTCTGGATGACAATTTCTTTAGATTTAGATTTAGTTTTTATTATTACTCTCTTTTTTGTTTAGTTTGTTTAGTTCTGCATAATGCTGATAGTTTAGGGCAACCTGCCCTTTATTCTTCTATAGATCTACTGCTACCTAAGGGTTTTCTACAAAGCACAGTGAAAGGTAGTATGCGTTCATGTGAAACATGCAGGCGTGCATGTTTTTGGGATTTTTTTTTGTATTGTTTAAAAGCTGCCCCGAAGCAAGATCTCTGCTGGTGCATGGAAGGGTATCTCATCTGTCCCTGGAATCCATTTTACATTGGTTGAGCACCAGATCCTTAAGTAGATATTTATTTTTATTTCAGGGCATTTAAAGAGCAGCTTGAGGATTTTGTATTATAGGGGAGGAGGACTTGAACAGGACTTTGAGAATAACTTCCTGCTGGCTCAGAACATGTACATTTCTTTCACTAAGAGGTGGCTATAGTTGGGTGATTATTATACATCCATTAATTCCTGCAAAGGAAAATAAAAATAAATCAGACCTATATGTAATCAATGTTTCTCAGTAGTGTTCTAGTCCTGTTTTAAATTATTCACATTTACCCCTTCTTATTTATTTATAGAAGATTCTGTTTTTTAAGATCAGTAAATGTTTATTTCGCATGTTTAGCATGCAGTGGGATAGGTACGCACTTTCCCTATGTTATTTCCCTTTGTGAGAATTATAAAGATGGATAGATATTAAATGTGTGTACGTCAGTGCCAGCATCTTTTTTGTGTCTGTTGCCCAATGAAAGGGCCATCTACCTGCCTTTTTTTTTTGGTATAAAAGTGAAGCGTGGTCCCAAAGTGAACTACTTCCCAGAACATCAGTAAGAATAATCAAAATGAGATTTCAAAACGGAGTTGACTGTACAACTCTGAGCTATACCAGACGATTTCATTAATTCTGTCTTGAAAGATTTTGCTTCAAGTTGATCCGCAAGGACCAATATCGGCACATTCTACTACTTACTCCTTAGCAATAACATTCTGTACTTTTTTTTTTCAAAACACAAGTCCTTCTTCCTCATTCAGCACTTAGATAGGCATATTGTTCAATACCATTCCCTTTTCCAGTTTCCTAGAACAGTGTTTCCCAGCCTTAGGTAATCCAGGTGTTCTCAGACCACCAACTCCCAGAAATCCTGGTGAGGACAGTTCGTAGTAAAGACTTCTAGAAACTGCAGTCTGAGAACACCTGATTTACCCAAGGCTAGGAACTGCTGTTCTAGGAGATGACATAGGAAAAAATATAGATGTATCTCTTCTAAAAATTTTCCTATACCTAGTCTATTTTTTTTTTTAGTTTCATTTGGTCTGGGTTTAGCAGCTGAAAACCAAACAAGTAGGTAGAAATATCTGTACTGTAGGGATTATTTCAGTAATGTCAATAATTAAAGCACCTGACTTAAACAGCAGGAGGCGTTTGTGCCGTGGAAGTAAACATGATCATCAAGTCCAGTCCCTGGCAAGGAGGCACAGTTGGGGAACTGGAATGCCCAACCTCTGCTTCCTCAGTCAGACACATAACCCTCCCTGAGCTGTCCGAAGTTGGAATATAACCAGACCAGACAAGCACTGATTTCTTAAGTAGCAGCAACTGGCCACTAAAATGTGGGACTTAATACCACTGCAAATATTCTGTTGGATGCTGTCCAGGAGAAGTGTTCAACTAAATTTTGACACAACTGCTATTTTTATTTTCCTCTTTTTCTAAAAAAAATACCCCCCCATTTTAGAGAATGTCATGTCTGCCATTATTAGGCAGATAATTTTGAATGCTCACCTTGAATGCTTTGGGGCATATCTGTAATTGGCACAGGCTGGCAAATATATATATATTTTAAGAAAGTATCCCATTTGCTCAATGCTTTTCCTGCCATTGGAAGAACACAGTTTTGTCAGTGATGGCATTCTTGGGAACATAATTAGGCACAGAAAGTGACTATCAACATTATGTGAGGAAAATGTATTTAAGGACATTTTGTTCACAGAAATATCTTATTTTTTTAGAACATTAAGCACAACCTGACACAGTCAGGTTTATTTTGGTGGGACTAAGGTGTGCATGTATTGAGTCACAATAATAACTTTATCATGGTGCAAAAGTGAATACGCCATGTTCTTGGACTGATAAACAAGACGACACTTCTCTGTCCTGTGGAGCAGATGATCTGACATCTAGAGTGTAAAAAGCCCTATTCCATTTGGGGAAAAGGTCCTTGCCTCTGTGGCAAAACATCAGCTCTGCACATTAATGTCCCAGCATTTAACATGAAGCAGTTCTAGCTTAAAGGGATCCAATTCCAGGGAACAGGAAAGTATATCCTTGAGCACATAGAGAACTGGTGCTACTTCAGGTAGATGGCGCTGAGCTAGATAGACAAATAGCCTGACCAGATATGTTTTTGTGGCTCTGAGTGCTAGGTGAGAGTGAAGGTGGAGTTTTGAGAAGGAATGGGAGAATAATAATCTAGAAAAGCCAAATCAAGAAACGGGTATTAGATGGTGATGAGTGGAATTTAGATTATATCATTAATGTGGAAATGTATCATAATAGTAAATAGAATCCGTGATGAATAGATCTTGGCAGGAGGGGTCTGTTATTGGTGTGATTGTCCATTTATTTTTGTTTTCTGCAGGCTCGACCATGGCACTGCAAAATCTAGTCATTTCTTGTTCATTCCTGCCCTAGCCAGCAAGTAAAGTAGTAATTTTATATGTACTTTCACTGGATCTAAAATTAGCCTATTGCAAATCTTGCTCTTCTAAAGTCTCGCCATAGATCCAATATGAAGTATTCAAACTTCTTGTATAACTGGGAGGTCACCAGTTCTACAGTCGTTGGTGTTTAGCAAAGTGATAAACATTAAGAGGATGCTGAAAGGACTTGGCTGACAAAGTATTTTAAACATCAGTGAAACAGGATACACCCCAAACACCTAGTTTCTTTGACAGCAATAATTCCCTTTCCAGGACAATCTTGAAAACACTTGTGCATCAGATGGAAAAATATTAAAATTATCCTGGCCCATAAACACCTGCCAGAATACACTCATAAGAGCCAAGACGATGAATGTAACATACGAGAAGCCATCGTTCTCTTAGGCCGGACGCTTTGTTCTGTCTACAGTCAACTAATAAAGAGAACGTATCTTAGCCTGCAGTTTAAGAACCATGCATTTTCTTGACTTGAAAGTTAAAATGGCATATCAGAACTTTATTGAACATCTGTTTATCATTCTGCTGGTACCCTGTAGAATTATTTCTGCAAATAGAGATGGAAAACAAGGCATATCATCTGGGAATTCAACAAAGGTTTTGTTTTTACACTGATGAAATGGGTTTAAAGCATTTTGCCTTCTGCATCTCTTAATCCAGGAATGGTCAAACTTCAGCCCTCCTGATGTTTTGGACCACAACTCCCAGGATTCTAAGCTTAGATTGCCAATGGCAAAGAAATGTGGGAGTTGCTGTCTAAAACATCTGGAGGGCCAAAGTTTGGACATGCCTGTATCCATCCGGCTCCATAGGACAGTAGCATGTGTTCAATAGTGGAGCATGTAAAACAGCACAGACATTAGAGTATAACAAGGGAGAGTGTTTACAGTGTTCAGGTTATAATTTATGCCTTTCAAAGAAATTGGAATGAAAATTTTGGGATTTGTTATCCATGTTGTCTAAGTAATTCACATTAAATGATTGTCACTGGGAGTTGAGTCCCCCCCCCTTTTATCTCTTTGCTTCTGTGTCACTGTGTCAAATATCTAAATTCAACTGTAGCTACACTGTTCAGTTGTAGCTGTGTTGTTTGATAAATCAGGAAAAGGTGCAATACGGTAAAGCAAAGTCTGTCAAATGTCTTTCCTTCAAATCCATAACCACAAGACCAATTTGAAATATTTAAATTAATGACTTGGCACTGGGAATCATGACTTCATATTTTGAATGGATAGTTGTGCCACTGAAACATCATTTTTTATATCTTTATAACGGATAAGAAAACATAGTGCTTAAAAGCCTAGCTCCCCTTTAATGGGAGGTGTTCTCCTGGTTCTATTAGTTATGGGATCTAGGAACAATGGACTGACTCAGCTCTGCAACTGACTCCCTCTGTGGCCTTGGGCAAGGTAGTAAACCTTTCTGCCCCACTTTCCCCATATATAAAATGGGGATGACAATACTCATTCCGCACAGGATGCTGTCAGCTACCAAGGTTCCTAGTACACTTCTAATGTGAAAAAAATCTATTAAAAGTATTACACTTCTTAATAAGGAATTGATTTATGTCAATTTACCTGAAGATGTTTTGCTATTTGTACTTTTTATACCATTTTAATAGTATTTCTGGGGGGTGGGGGGACACCTGATACTGATTTAGGAGCTGAAGCATATATAGGACTACAGCAGGGTGTTTTTTGTTGTTGTTTTTTGCAAAATCATAGACAGTTTTCTTATTCCTGAGATTCAGCTCTATAGAAATAAAAATCTTAATACTGTGCAACAAACTTTTTCTGTGAGGGTATTTTCACCATAGATATATTCTTGCAGTGTTTTCTAGAACACTGGAAGGGAAAGGAAAATCACCATTTTGAAGTTAACTAATGGTGTGGTGCGGAGGAAAGAATCTTATTCAGCTAGGAATGCAGTCTGGTTCCAAGATATGCCATTCTTCTTCTAACATTAGCTGTTGTGACTATTTGCAGAGAAAGGAAACAGTATCAGCCAAACAGTACCAGAGCATGGATTAAGTCACAAATTGATTTCGTTGGACTACTTTGTACAGAACTAGATTCTCCATATTCACACATGCCATTTCGAATTTCTTCTAAGAAACTGGAATCTATAGGTAGCGGTTGCACATAAGGACATAGAGGAAGATCATGGGAATCACTGGGGCTCACCCATTTTCAACAAAAGCACCCAGACTTTATTCTTTCAACACCTTTAAGTGTTCCCTAGGATATCCCGTCTGGAGTGGGCCTTGGTGCGGTGGCTCCCCATTCATGTCTTACTTAAGAACATAAGAAGAGCCATGCTGGTTCAGGCCAAGGGCCCATCTAGTCCAGCTTCCTGTATCTCACAGTGGCCCCGCCAAATGCCTCTGGGAGCCCACAAGAGTAGATATCTGTCTCCTGATACCACTCCCCTGCATCTGGTCCTTGAAGTACCCTGGTTTTATGCCTGGACATTACACATCTCCATCATGGCTTGTAATGTGTGATGGACTTTTCCTCCAGGAATCTGTTCAAGGCCAGATGCCATCACCACATCCTGTGGCAGGGAGTCCCACAGGCTAACAATGCGCTGGGTGAACGCGCTGTCTTGGGTTTTCCATAGCTTCTCCTCCCCTTGAAGTGAATTGGGAGACAACACCAGAGTTTAAACCATACATGGTTTGCCTGAGCACCCTCAGGGGCCCACCAGAGATCTGGTGAGTTCTAAGAAGTCCGCTTTAAAGAGCCCCCTCTTAGTTACCGTAATTGGCTGCTGTCTGCTTAGGTCTCTGCCCAGCTTTGCACCTAACATTTCAGATGTATTCTGCTTGGGTACGAGTTCTTAACAGCATAAATTGTTCTTCAAAAACCTTCCTACAGTTTTCCTGCAGTTAATTAATTTCCATTACTTAGGAGAATGCAAGCTAGTCTATTAAAAGAATTGCAATTCTTCGTTTTTAAATGAAAACTCTTTTTTTTAAAAAAAACCCACCAAAAGGGTTATGTTATTATTGCTGGATTGCATCCCATAACAAACTGACTTTTTAGCATGCAAGAATGGAACCTGGAACGTTATGATATCTGCTATGCTTCTTTTGATGAATGTCAGAACTGATAAAATTTTACATTTTTATATAATACCAATTTAAGGCTGTTTTCTGTTTCAAAGAGAGGAAAGTGTTTTCTAATCTTTTTTTGTAACTGGGAGGCACTGTAGGGAAAATCAAGTGGCTGTTCATTTGGAGAAGGAAATATAAAAAAGAAAGAAAAGTATAACAGGCGAGATTAATGTACAAATGGTTGCACTTTTTCCTGAATCTTAATGATTACTCTTTGTTTGCATGACATTGTTTCCCCCTCCCTGCCCCATTAAATATTAACAGTAGTTTGAAAAGCAAGTGAGTACGAATAAAGATGCTGATAAGTATGTTGTGGAAGAGTCTCTCTTTTTCTTCTCTCTCTGTCTCTTGGACCAATCGTATTGTCTTAATCAGTGATGTTGCTTCAGTTCAATAACATTTCCTCTGTGTAATTCACTGTGTAAACTTGTGTTTTCAAACATTGATTCAGGAAGATTAATGCTTGATTGCCACTTGCCCTTCTCCAACATGAGGCTTCCAGTACATCTACGGATCTACTATAATGGAAGTACAAATCAGGTGCTCTGTGGACCGTATCCAACAAGCTGCTTCCACATTGTTGGCATCTGCTTGCCCCCCAAGGACATGCTGTAGTCAAGAATTCGAGATACAAGTTAACCGAATGTGCAAAGGACAGAGAGGAGACTATTCCCCCCAACCCAAGCCCTGAATCCATAAAGAGAAACTCTCTCTGTATGGAGGTGGCTTCAGCATATGACCAGAACTCCTGTGAAAACAAGAGTTTCTGGTTGCCTGGAAGATCTCACAAGTAGAGGAAAGACCACTTTAGCTTTCCCCTATGTCGAGATTTAAGGCCCAGAGGGTGGGGGCTAAACTGCTGCCTCTGCTTATGGTCAATAATGATAATCTCACCAGGGCAGAGCTGGAAGGGACCCTATGGATCATTGGGTCCAGACCCTCTTTAAGGAACATCTGGACCAGCTCACACCCTTTTACAGAGGCCAGATGTTCCTGGAAGAAAATTATGTTATGATCAACACAGTATAGAAATGAATGAATGAATGAATGAATGAATGAATAAATAAATAAATCATCCCAGCAAGGTAGTGTAGTTCCCAGTGTGGTACAATGGGTAGAGTGACAGGGTAGGACTCTGGAGTCCAGGGTTCAAATATCTGATCAGCCAAGATCAGTCACTGGGGAGTGGAACTAATAAAACCATGCCTTAAATGTCTCATTTATCTTAAAAGCCTAATTTAGGGTTGCTATAAGTCAGTTCCAACTTCTAGAACACAGACACACACACACACACACACACACACACACACACACACACACACACACACACACACATGTAGATACAGGGAACAAGGCACCAGCACACAGGTCACAAGGATGACTGTCATGAAGGGGAAATGTAATCAGAAATATCACCATCACCATACAACTTTGTTCTCTTGCCGGCACTCAAGATCACCAAATTGAAGGACTTGATTCTTAAAGGTCAATTAAAATAATATTCACAAGCTGTTTTTTTTATAACATTTTTATTAGAGAATTTAAAGTACAAAAGAAAAAAGAACATATTCAAAACATTAACCATATAAAGTCAATCACTAAGGTTCGGCTTCCCTCTGTTCTTCGCGCGGTTTTAACGTTGCTCATCTCCCAGCCTTCCTTTCCAACGAACCCATTCTATATACTTATAGAAAAGGTTCTAAAAGTAGACAATAGTCCTTCGAGTTCTATCCTAATCCGGAAAGAGTCTTTAATTCATTACAGTTGATCTCCATGTAGTTCTTAAATTTTTGCCAGTCATTTTGGAACCTCTGGTTGTCATGATCCCTCAGTCTGCAAGTCAGTAATCCCTGCAAAGTCCAGTAATTTCGCCCTCCATTCATCCAAAGACCATATATATACGTTGTCTTCCAGTTTTGAGCCAGGAGCATTCGTGCCGCTGCTGTTGCATATAAAAATAACGTCCTGTCTGCTCCTTTAATTTCATTATCCACCAACCCTAACAGAAAAAGTTCAGGTCGTTTTGGGAATGTACACTTTCACATCTTTTTGAGTTCATCATATATCCATGCCCAATATTCCTTTCACTTTCTCACAAGTCCACCACATATGATAAAAGTCACCTTGTTTCTTTTTACATTTCCAACAAAACCAATCTTTCATCCTGTACATCTTTGCTAATTTCGTTGGGGTAATATACCATCTATACATCATTTTCAACAGTGTTTTGTTTATCAAAGTACATGCGGTAAACTTCATATTCTTTTTCCACAATCTTTCCCACACATCTAACTCAATATTATGACCCAAATCCATAGCCCATTTTATCATACATTCTTTGACTTGTTCATTTTTAAATTCAACTCCAAAAAAAAATTATATAATCTAGTCAACATTTCTTTTTTGGGCCCATAATTATGGTTTGAAACTTAGATTCCTTCTCTCCAAACCCAGACATCCTTCTGTCTTTCTGAAAAGTGTCATGTAATTGATAAGAAACCAACCTGTTAACCTCTCTTTTAACAGTTCATAAGATTTCAATCTTGGACCTTTTTCTGAGAAGAATAACACATCCCCATATGTGATCCCCACTCCTTCTGCATCTTTCCTCTTGATCGCCATGCTTCAATCGGAGATAACCACCTTGGGGTGTGTGTCTCTAATAAAGGTTTCAATCGTTCCCAGACTTGAAGTAATGACTTTCTAATTACAAGCTGTTCATTAGAACTAAATAGCCATTAGGAAAACATGTAAAACCTAGCTAAATAATAGCTCTGCCAAAACAATAAAATAAAATTGAGAAACTGTCATCCTCATTTTTATCTATTATATACTATTTAAAGCTTTTGCCCTGCATCACATGCTAAATAATATAACTGGATATTGTTTTTCCCCTCCATCTGAGCCAATGTGTGGTCTAATCCATATGGTAGCAATCCTTGCTTTCAAAAAAAATTAATTTGAGAATGCTCTTTCAACAGCATCCAGCTGGCAAATAGTACACGTGCAGCAGCTCAGAAGCACTAGTAAGAGCAGAAGGAAACCAATCACCCTTAAAAGAATTGCCCATGTTTCACAGTGTTCTGTGTACAAGTTGTTTATCACGTACTGCAAATTGCAAGAATAATTGCAGACATAGTTATTTGGCATCCAAAATAATGGGGTGTATTCTGGCATATCGTCATAATATTGTGGATGTTGACTGCATTGCTGGATAAAGCAAAGCAAAGTGTTCTGCTTATATACCACACTATACCACTTCAAGTACAGTGGAACTTTGACTTACGCCATTAATCCATTTCGGAGGTCTAGACATAAGTCAAACATGACTTAAGTCAAATGAACTTTTCCCATAGAAAGTAATGGGAAAGTGGATTAATCCATTAATTCCAAACGATGAAAAAAGACCCCCAAGAACAGCAATTTAACACAAATTTGACTGTCTAACCCAAGGGTACTCAAAGTTTTCAAACAGTGGGCCGGTCCACCACCACCCAGACACCACTGGGAGCTGGAGCACAGTAAAAAAAAAAGGCCGACATGGAAAAAAAGGGGGGGAGGGAGGGGGCAAGTGGGAGGAGGCCCCCCACGATCAGCCCATGATCATTGCATCTCTGGGGCCCTAGCAATGCCTCCTGCTCCAGATCTCCACCTGAGGTGCCGCCGCTGGGATCCTTCTGCTGTGCCTCTTCCTCCTCCTCCTACAGTGGCAAGCGGCTGGAGAAGCTCTTCCTTCCTTCCTTCCTTCCTTCATTGCATCGGGAAGGAGGTGGCAGCCCAGGCAAACTCAGGCCCCTCATCACCTTCTGGGCAACCACTGAGGATGAGGAGCAGCAGCCGCAGCAAGGGCAGCAAGGTTGGCGCCACTGCATGCTGATCCAACTGTGCGCCCTGGCCATCACGCCCTTGCTGTGCCCCGGAGGGAAAGCTGCCTCCTCTCTTGGCCTGGCCTTACTTGGTGTGCTGCAAGTGAGAGAGGGAGGGCGCAAGGGCTAGGAAGGAGGGAGGGGAGACAGGAAGGCCTGCCCAAAGCCACCCAAAGGCTGTGGTGCTCTGTTGGCTTGCCAGCCCACCCATCACCAACCGGGGACAAATGCAGCCCCGCCAGCCTCCCAGGAACCAGACCCAGACTACCGTTGGCCTTCCCTTCCCTTTTTTTTTACTCTGCCACCTCTACGGAGCAAGGCAGCAGCTCGGGGGCTGGGTGGGCGGGAAGTAGCTCTGTTTCCCCCTCGGTCACCTGAGTCCATTCCTCCATCGGTCCACTCAGAGCCCGCGGCGCAAGTCAAACAGGCCCCTAGTGGATGCAAGTCAAATATGCTGCAAGTCAAGCGGCACGTACGTTGGGCGTCCACTGTAGTCTCTGGGTGGTTTACAGTTTTAATCACAGTATGCAGGCTACACATAGCCCCCCACCCCAGCAAGCTGGGTACTCATTTTACCGACCTCAGAAGGATAGAAGGCTGAGTTAACCATGAGCCTGCTACTTGGGATTGAACCCCAGATCGTGAGTACAGTTTTAGCTGCAGTACAGGCATTTAGCCACTGCGCCACGGGGATAACCTAGAGGTTTAGTTATCTGCCTGTGGAGTCAGAGGTTGAACGTTCAGTCCCCCACTGTGCCTCCTTGATAAGGTCCCTTTTAGTTCTGCAGTTCAAAGATTAGCATTATAACCACACAGAAATTCTATAAGATTATTTCCAGTGCTGCTTCTTTTCCCCCCTTTATGAGCAGAGTGCTACTATTCAAAATATTTTTACCCCACCTTTCTCCTTAAAAAGGACCTAAAGCGCCTCATTAAAAGACAATATCTAAAACTAAAAATCAGGTCTACCATGATTAAAAAGGATTAAACAAATACAACACTGAAAAAAGGAAACAAAAGAAATGTCAAAAACACATTCAACGCAACAAGGCACAACAATCCATTTAACAAAACCCACTCAGGCAGCCAATCCCTATGGGAAAGCTTGGCTGAAGAGAAAGGACAGCAAAGGTAGGAACAACCTAGCATGCCGCGGGAAGGAGTTCCAAAGCCTGGGAGGAGCAACAGAGAAGACCTCCTCCAATGTTACTATCATCAAACACACTTGTGAAGGTGGGGAAAGTAAAAAAAAGCCTTCCCTGATGAGCTTTGATATCCAAGCAGCCTCCTTAAGACAGAGATGGTTCTTGAGTAGCTTGGATATCTTGGTTCTTAATTCATAAGTCTTATAATGTTTTCAAAGTCCAGCACTTTAAAAACACTTGTGCATCAGATGGAAAACATTAAAATTATCCTGGCCCATAAACACCTGCATGGATACACTCATAAGAGCCAAGACGATGAATGTAATGTACAAGAAGCCATCATTCTCTTAGGCCGGACGCTTCGTTCAGTCTACAGTCAGCTAATAAAGAGAACATATCTTTTCAGAAGTACTCCTTGTAGCAACTTTCTTCCTCTGTCCACTTTCGTTACTTGAACGTTTTTGGAACTCTCTCTCTCTCTCTCTCTCTCTCTCTCTCTCTCTCTCTCTCTCTCTCTCTCTCTCTCTCTCTCTCTCTCTCTCTCTCTCTCTCTTCCATCTCTCGACAAAGTCTCATAACTTTGTCTTCTTATTTCCACATCTGGGCCATAAAATACCATTGTTTCTTAAATTTGATTTCAGTTCTGATCACCTATGTTGGGGAAGGGATACATTTTTCACTTAGCACTTCCTTTGTTGCACCTGCCTGACTTGAGAATTTGCTTTTGTTTCCACATTGGAAATTACTGTGGACACAGTTTCTTTAAAATTTAGCTGTGATTCAGCATCCAAATGTATAATAATCCTTTTCTTGCATCCTTTCTCAGTAGCACTAAGAGGTCCTGGTGGGTTCCATGCTGCTATGCATTTCGAATCTGATCAAGTGCTGAGAGATTCCATTGACTCCAGTATTTGGCCCAGCTTTAGTTTCTTCTGGAAATATCACACAACTAATTAGCAGTTTCTATTATTTTTTGTTGTATATACAAATATGCACATTAAACGAAGGAAGAAATCCACAGTTTAAGATTCCAAAATTTCCTGATTCCCCATCATATTTTTTGAAGGTCAGTCATTATCTCCAAATCCTTCCAGGTGGCCACAGCCCTCTATTTTTTACTTGTATTCATGCTCAAATCATACATTATATATCTACCACCATAAGAGGAAAAAGAATGAAATTCCATGAACATTAGATTGCCACAACTTCCCTTTATAGATGGGCATTTGGATTCAGAATTCACCAAATAATGCCATATTAATGTTATTCCAAATACATCCAAATCCAAAATTTGAGAAATTCATATACCTGTAATAATCCCTAACATTTTGAGTCCCCTTTACTCCTATCAATCAGAAAGCAGAACACTGGGTTTCTCCTTGTTAGAGGAACAAATGAAGAAATCTATTTCTCAGGCATCCTGGAGTGATTTCTTAAGAAATGAAACTTAATGACACTCTGACACCAAGGGCAGACACTGAGGGCAGAGAATTCAGTGTCTCCCAATTGGGATTGCCCTGGGTTTCCTGAGGGAGGGGAACTGGGGTAAGAGCAAAACTGCATTATTGATGTCTGTCTGGACCAATGAAATTCAGAAGTAGGCACAGACACCAGATGGGTTTTTTTCCGATATTGTTTTTCCCCCCAATGAAAACGTAGATATAGCTGCTTCTAAATCCCCTGAGCATTTGGGGATTTAGATGTATTTGGAGCCTGCACTGCAGCAGGTTTATTTTCTGTGTCCTTTTCTAAACCCTCATCTTATACAGTATTTACATTCTCTACATCTCATTGCACATTCCTTACTTGATTTAGTCCAGAATAAGATCTCAATTTGTGGATTTATAGTTTAGTATCCTTATAATCCAACAAGAAAATATCAGGCACGGGAATAAGGTTGTTATATGTAGATAGATCTATTAAGTGTGTGTGTGTGTGTGTGTGTGTGTGTGTGTGTGTGTGGTATTCACACACACATGCATTTATTGGGAATGTTCAGCTGCAGCAGAACCAGATATTGTTCTTCTTTGGTTAGAGTCTGCAGGCCGTGTGAAATGGGGGTATGACAGAATTAAAAGGCACTTGGGGAAGACTACAGGAAGGCTGATTGCACCCTCTGCAGCAGCTTCTACTGGGAGGAGATGGAGAGGGAGAGGGAGAGGAAAAACACAGCCTACAAGTGCCATGATGAGTCTCTGAAACTGCATCTGTCACCCAGCTAGCTGCCTTGTTCAGGATGGACACTATGAAACAGCAGCTGGCAGCAGTCCGTGGTTTGTGTCTCTGCCCAGTTCTAAGCTGGGAACAACAGGAGTGAACCTCAGACACGTTCCAGTGATGTCTTTGTGCAATCCAGCCAAGGCAGGCAGGGCAAGGGGCCAAAAATGAGGACACAGAAGGCCCTTTGCTCCCCAAGAGCCAATGTGCCCGAGAAACACAAGGATGTCAGGGTGGGGAGCAGCAGTGCAGAAAAGTGTTGCTTCTGTAGTCGGGGAAAGGAATTATGATGACAAGTGCAAGACATTTCATATCCAGGCTGTGCAACTCTTATCACCTTCAAGGAAGGGTTTGCCAATTTGCCAGCAAATTTCTCCTGGGCAAATCACAATTGTGGTTGGTGGGAACTCCCCTTCAAATAGGGACACATTGGATGGGAGGGAGAGTTGAGAGAAATTGGGGAACACTATATCAGAAGTATGTGTCACCAAAATCACCCCGCCAGCCACACTTGCACGCCTGTTGCTAGAACTAGTTGTGATGACAAATGAGCATTCCCTGTTAGGAACATGCAGTGAAAAACCTGATCTCCCAAGGAATCACTCATCTGGAAGCATTTTCAGGGGTGTGCAATGGATGGTGACGTGGCCGAGGGCATGCGCTGCAGGGAGGTGCTCAAACGGACAGGCAGGACTTGATCTGTCTCTCCAATAGTAGCAAGTTCACCCACCCAAAGACTCAGCACAGGGCAATTGCTGCTGGCAAGGGAAGAGGGTAGGGTGGGAGCGAGTGGCTTCTTTACTGTGAAGGGTAAGACTCATCAGTCGGCAGAGGTGGAGCCACCAGCCCAGGGAAGCAGGGAGGTCGATGGGCAAATAGCAAAGGATGGGAGGCAGCCAATACCTGACCCATATGTCATTAATACACTCCAGGCTACCCTGGAGGAGCTGGTGTGCGTGTGTGCCAGAAAAGGCCTTCTGTAAATGTAAAAATGCCAGGATGACTCTGACTGATCATCTAGGGGAGATGATAGTCTTGCATGATCAGCCATTCCTTCTGATGGAGAGCAACACTAATTTCCATGGGGTTGTGGCAGAACTAGTACCCCAGTTATCTATCATCATATAAATTCATCATATAAATTTTATTGCGTGGCTCACAGGGCCATTGCAAAATGCATCAAGTAAAAACAGTACAATAAAAATATCAATAAAACAACAATACAAATAGATAAAAAGGGGCCTGAGGGTACAGAAACCTAGATATCAATTTGACTATTAGAAGTAGTTAAAGCAACTTTCATTTTAATAAATAAAGAACAGAACCTTGCCATTCGAAACATAACAAATTTATCTCTATCACAGAGTAAGATTTTGAGCTTTTCTTCATCAGATCTACCAGGATATTTTTCTAAGATGAATTTCAAAAGTCTTTCACGATGGATTCCAAATAGTGGGCAATAAAGCACTACATGTACCAAGTTCTCAACAGATTTTTTTATCACAAGAGCAGACTCTCTTATGGTATGGGGATTGTGTATAACGGCCCTTTAGATTGGCAAGTGGTAGCATATCAAGACGAGCCCGAGTAAATGCTTTTCTATGTTCAAAGTTCGTTAAATCAGCAAAATAAGATGGGCGATTTAGAGGTTTAGGTGTAATGTTCTTTTTAAAAAGGGCTGTTTTTAGAGTGCAAAGTGAACCTATATCTGTTTGAACACAGAGGTCAGATAATCTTTGCTTTAGTAAGCGTTTAGCTGCTGTCAATACAGGGTGTCTCACATGCTCTTGGGAAGAACCAAGTTTGGCTACTAGATTCAGTTATCTATCACGACCCTTAGCCTCAGGGTGGTGCCAGATTTATCTGGAGGTGTCAGGAAACTGGTACACATCAAATGGCCAGCGTACAAGTGGTCCGTCTTGCAATTGACATCTGGGATAGCCAGATTGCAAAACATGCCAAGCTTGCCCTAATGGGACACGGATGGGAAGTGCAGGCATCAGGCACAGGGGAACACGCCAAGGCAGGATATAGGTGGGCCCTGTTGAATGGGGCTGTGATGAAGAACATACACACCGCTCACAACATTCACAAGGCTCTGACAAACACACTGCATCAGTGGAGTTTAGCCTGTTTGTCTCAGACTATGAGACAAATATACTGACGAGGAAGATGAAATGGGTGTGGTTTATGGCCTCCACTCTCACCCTAGTAGTTTGGGGTGCTTTGGGATGAGCAAGAAAGAGGACACGGTCAGTTCACATTGCTCATGCCTGAAACCTAGATCCGTTGAAGAACCTACTTTCCTTTAGGTCAAAATGACAAAAGCTCAAAATGCCTCTATATGAATATTTAGACATGGACTTCGACCACATTGCAGACCAGCCATAGGCAGATTGAAGGAAAAGGCTAAACAGAATAAAGAACTTTAATTTTAATGTGCCAGATACTTAATTAATAATACAATTATGGTAAGGGACAGAAATAGCATTTCATACTAATTAAATGAATCCACCCAGAAGTACTTAAATTAAAAAGTTTAAAAATAGGGACCAAGACACAGCCTCCTGTCACACAGAGGCAGGGCACTCAGCCAAACCCTCGTAACACAGAAGCTTTCACAAGATGGATTAAGAGAGCTCACCGCACATTGGGTCCACTCTGAACCTCCCTCTGATGGACATGGGTCTTGGGAGGCCTCCTGCAGTGCAGGCTGTAGCCGCCGCTGAAGAACTGCAGTCTGTCCTCTGACCAAGATGTGTGCTTTGCAGGGGTAGTGGTGATGATGATCTGAGGCCAGGGTCACTCTATGGCCGCTATGATTAGAAATGGAGCTACCCAATGTGGTGTAGCAGATATTGGAATGGACTAGGGTCTGGGAGACTTGGGTTCGAGTGTCCACTCAGCCATGGTAATTCTAGGGGGAGGAGGTGGAACTGGTAAAACCATTCCTTAAATATCTCACAAAACTGTAGGGGTTGCTATAAGTAAGTTCCAACCTCATGGCATGGGACATAAACACAAACCCCACGATTGGAAATGGCTTCCTCTTCCTCCATAGATTACCCCAGTCCCTTTTCAAAGCCAGCCAGGTTGACAGCCCTTGCTAGATCTTAGGGAAGCAAATTCCCCAGTGCAGCTTCAGTATAACAAGATAGTAGCTGACATCCCATGGCACCTGTATCTTCCTTGGATCCCTTTTTAAAAAGAGATGCTATACTGACTGCTTTCCCCTTCTCCACATCAGAAATTCTGTGATCCTATCCAAGTGTAAACCAGAGAATGTCTTCTGGCACCTTAAAGATTAGCTAGGCTTTCATAGGCATACATTTTCATGGATTCCAGATTCTGATGGGCTGGAATCTATGAAACCCTGTGACAAATAATGTTCATTTTGAAGGGGGCCCAGGACTTGTATTTTCTGCAACAAACTGAGATGGCTACTTACTCAAAATTGATCCAAGTGTTTTTTACCCATTGGATGCCATTATTAATATTTTCTTTCTTCACAGGAGTGGGAAGAAGTAGTATTTTATGTTTGTCAACAGTTTTAGCTACCCTGAAATCTGGGTTATACATGCCAGACAACAACAGACATCTTGGCCTCTCTCAACAGAGGTGGAGGGGGGCCTCAGGCACAGTCTATCTGCCACTTATCAGGCTGTGATTTCAACAATGCCTAGACAAATCAAAAATACTTCATGCCCTCACCACCAAGGCCATAGGTATATGCCTAAAGTGGCATGCAATGTATCTGACTTAAAGACCCATACTTTATGGGTCTCAGCACTTTTGGCCATTGTTCACCTTAAGGCTATTGAAACAGCTTATTCAAGCCATTGTTCATCTTATGAGTCTATTTCATACCAGTGTTACCTTAAAGGAGAGGTAAGTACCCCAAAAATAGGAGTACAGAACAGATCGAAGATGTTTTTTGTGGAGTAACGTAACTTTTATTTAGAGAACATGAGCTCATGGGTATCAGAGGAGCGAGACCAAGAAAGATGTTCAGGAGGGGGCTTTTATGTGGCATAGGAATCGAAACCTATTGCTAACATTTCATTGGTTACTCACAGAAATGAGACAAAGCAGAAGAAACGAAACCTAAATGCGGATAGTAATGACTTCACTAGCAAACTATTTCCTTAGAGGCCAGTGTAAGGTGTGTGGGGGGGAGCGTTGAGCATAGCTGCATTAGGTAAAATGGCATTTTTCCAGTCACACCAGGGTGACAAGAGGTCAAAGTGAATTATAAAATGGTTTCTTCAGGCTGATGAAGCTGTTTTGATGAGCAGCAAAACGTTTCAATCTCTCAAGAAAAAGAAGTCCATTTGCCATGTTTCAACTTCTAGATATACTCACTAGGATGACTGAGAATCTTCTCAGACTTAAGCAGTAGTGGTGGCTTTGGCCACTGCTACTGTTCATAATTCTTAGTGGTCATTAAACAAGTAGGTTAAGTGAAGAGTGGCTATATATAAATAGAATCCTAGATAAAAATGAAGATACATCTTTAATTATTCTCAGATTGCAAGCACATAAAAAGATATTACCAACCTAAGCTAGGTAGCAGCTTCCATAGGAGCTCTGGTCAGTCACCCACCCAGCAGTCCAACGATTCCTGCACCATTTGAGCAAGGAGTCCTGCTTCCATGCATTCATCCCTCTTCTCGAGGGCAAACAGGGCCTTTCCCATGAACTAGGAAAAGAAGTATTCCCCTCTTCTCCTTCTTTTTCTTGAATCTCATTGACAGGTCCATGAAAATAGCATCCATGGATTTGCAGAGGATAGAGTTTATCCAGATACGGCCTGCTGCCTGACTTCTCATCCAGACAGCCTCACTTCCTGAAATGGGGGAATAAAATAGACCCTCTTGCCAGGCCTGGGTTCCTTCAGCATCCCAGACAAAGAGAAAGGGTTCCACAAGACCATTTGCCTAGAGAGGGCAACCCTACCATGCAGCTGCCTACTGTCTCTAAGCCTGTCTATTCACCAGATGAAGGCTGGACTCCTGCAGAAGTTGGACAGTTCCCAGTTGGTGGATGGGTGGGTGGGTGGATGGGAGAGATACCAAAGCATGAGATAACACTTTGGGGAAGTGCCTTAATGGAGGAGAATCAAAGCCTCTCCCCCGCTGGGGAGATAGGAGAGGAAGGATTGCCAGGATACACAAATTGTCTGTTGAAACAGCACCATTGCTTATTTTCTGTAGTCAGTTGCCTGCTGGTTGAAGAAGGATGTGATTCCAAAGAACAGGAGAGAGGAATGGAGATGGTTGTGTTACATATTTTTTGCCAAATCCCATCTGAATTGTGTAAGTCACTGGCCTGTGGCACACAGCATGCCCAACTCTTGTCCATCTCACTGTCACCACAAAGCAGTAACATAGGTCATATAGTCTAAAGTGGCATGCAATGTACCTGACACTCTATGGCACAAAAGTAACTTGAAAGCTGCAATTAGATTGCAAAAGGAATACAGTTATCCTTCATTAGCTTACAAATATAATGAAGTATATTTATCCCATTGTTACTGGGCAAAAAATGTACGTAACTTGTGACACACAACTAGTTATGTCCAGGCTCTGAACAAGGTAACACCAACTATTTTATGCCATCATTTTCTTGTGTCATTTAATACCCTACTTTCATTAGGTAAAGTGCCTATCTGAGTCATCCAGAGGACATTCTTAATTACTTTGTTGATCCAAACACAGACACAGCTAGGATGCCTCATAATTTCTCCCAAAAAAGGCCACTGAAGATCCCCTCCCCCCACAAAAAAAGAAAGCATGGCATCTTGAATTGTTGTCTTCTTAAACCCCACCAAAACCAATACAATTGTATAGAAATAAAAATAGGGTGTGGCCACTACAAAATGCAACTGAAAGGCTAGGCTATAGGTGATACCTTTATAGGCCACTAAAGAAAATAAATTAAAAAATTACTGCAAGCTTTCATGGATAAATTCCACTTCTTCAAGGCAAGTACCAAAAGTCCAAACATGGGAAGATGGGTTTTGCCAGGAGGGTAATCTTAGTTGCCAAGTTCTTGGCAAGATGATTTTCATCAGGCACAACTGTCTTAAATGAGGCAGGAAGCAGCAGGGCTGTAGTAAAGCTGCATCTGAAGCAAAGGATTTGGTTTCACATTCCATCCCTTCAAATAAAGGGACAGAGGTCATGCATGCCCACCCACACCTTCTCTCCATTTGGCTCTTCTTCAAAACATACATGTTTATGTTTGGCCACTGAAAGGTAGGGTTGATACCTCTCCAGGTCAGGATGATGGCCTAGCTTCATTATGAGGCATACATATCTCTGGAACCAATAGGCTGCCACTTGTTTAGGATTCAACTGCTTTCAGAAAAGATGCTCAACTTACTTATCACCATTTCCCCTCCGCTTTTTTCCTAGTCTCACAAATAATACTAAATTACCAACCATGTTCTAGCAAAGGTCATGCACTCTGTTGGATTTGCTGCTTTCATGTACTAACACATACTCACCCACACACTGTAATACCAATGCGATAAAATGGCAGAGAAGAGGCTGCTCAGAAATGTTCTCAGAGAAAAAGAACCTGTTGCTGTGAGAATACTGAACTTCTTATAAATTAAGAAAGATGTTTAGGGGAATCGCTTGCAATGCTATTCTTCCCAGCTCCAGCAGACCCTACAGACACATTCATACCTTCCTATAATGAAGTAAATGCACAGGATTCCATTTGGAGATAGGACTGATAAACCAACTTTTAACAATTCTAGAATACTGATATGGGTCTTCTTAACCATTCCTTCATTACGTTCTAGCAACCACTTCCTCATCAGTCTGAGGATACTGGTTTCTTGGTTAGATGTCAAAACTAACAGCTTGTGACTCACAGCCCCCCCCCCCCCAGCAACTGCAATGTGATCTGCAGATTCATACTCCATTATCTTGTGGGCTAGCCTCCTTCTAAAATGGCCGTTGCTCTATCACAAAAAGGGGTGTGGTGGCTCAGTGGGCTAGAGCACTGAAAACTGTCGGCTACAAAGTTGGCAGCTCAGTGCTTCGAATCCCGGGTGCCATGTAGTGGAGTGAGCTCCGGCTGTTATCTCCAGCTCCTGCCAACCCAGCAGTTCAAAAGCATGTAAATGCAAACAGATAAATAGGTACCGCCATAAAAAGCAGGAAGGTAAAACAGTGTTTCCTTGCAGCCATGCAGGCCACATCACCATGGACTTGCACAACACTGGCTCTTCGGCTTGAATACGGAGATAAGCACCGCCCTTAGAGTCAGACACAACTAGCACATATGTACAGGGGAAACCTTTACTTTTACCTTTACCTATCACTAAAAAGGAAGGGCAAGTGGAGGACAAAGAACACCAAAAAGGAGGGCATGCAAGTATCACAACTAGATATTATTACTATAACTTAAGTAGAAATGTACTACTTCTCACCACATTGCACTAGAGTAGACTGTGAACTAGGTGACTGCCTTTGGACACAGCTGTAAGGAAAAGACAGGATATAAGTTGAATGAATGAATGAATGAATGAATGAATGAATGAATGAATGAATGAGGGTTAGTGTTCAGTACCCCTCTGAAGTGTGTTATGCCATCTATTTTTTGCACCTCACTGCAAATGAATAGATACTGAAAGAAAGTAAGCAGATGTTGCTGTGATTTGGCAGAGATATCTACCTAGGGAACAAACCAGTTATTTCAGAGGAATAGTCAGAGCAGTGCCTCCAGAATGTCCACTCTTGGTGCTGACCTCACATCCAAAGTTCATATAGAACTGACACACCGGGCCACATCTTTCCTTCCATCGATCACAGGTGCAATATATCAGTGTGTTTGTGGTCTAGTTTTGACCTTAACAAAATGACCTCTCCTGAACCATTACACTAAAAAGAATGAGAGAGGAATGCTTAAGATACATGCACCAATCAAAACCTCTATTTTCCCTGTTCAGTCAGGAAATTCACACAGGAGGGGGTTGGGTGGTCACATACATGTCACCAAAAAGGAGGACAGCTCTTCAAGGGGGAAAATGTCCTTCCAAGGAGGATGCCTCCTAAAAGAGGATGTATGGCCACCCTAAGTCCTTTCCGCTGCTCAGCTGTCTGACACACAGAACAGCTAAATTGTGTCTCCTGACACAGGTAACTAGCATTGTGTGTGTGTGCTTGAGTGTGCATGAGGGGAGGGGAACGAACATTCTACCCACTTGCACTCACCCAGTGCCTTATATAGATCTCAGGATCAAAACATTCATCTATACCTGATTTAGGGGGAAATTTTGGGATTTCCCTTTTTTGTTGTGTTGTTAAGTCAAGTCAGAACAAACTTATAGAGGCCCTGATATGTAAGACATTTAAATAATGGTTTTACCAGCCACACTTCCTTAGTGAGCTTCCAAGGTTGAATGGAATTGGAACCCAGACCGCCTGAGTTCCAGTCCATCAATCTACCCACTACACCTCACTTCCTAAATAAACCTATCCCTGGAGGGGAAAGGAATTACACTTTTATAGGTGGGAATTCAGTTGCATGGGAGAACACCCTTGTGTGGAAGTATTGACTAGTTCACTTCATGTCTTCTCCTATTAAAAGCTAGCAGGCAAGATCAAAGGTCTCTGCCCTAGATGCTAGAGACTAGATTGGGATGGGTAGATAAATGCTCTGAGCAGATGTTGGATAGCTACATCCCCAGAAATAAACCACTATTGCCAAATTAAACTACATTTCTTCTAGAACTTTCTTAGCACGCACACACACACGTTCAAGTGGTAACTTGCATGAGAGCCAAGAGAAACACTCACAATCCCAGCACCACAGATAGACATTTCAGTTCCTCTCAGGTACAGTAAGTTCCACTGAAGGCAATTCACGCCTTCAGCTTGGAGTTGTCAAGCATTAAGAAAACAAGTGACGGCATGAAGCCTCTTGAGACCCAGCCCTTCTCTATGTATTTTTACTAGGGACTACTCCAGGGGTGGCGAACACGCGGCTTGCGAGCCGCATGCGGCTCCAGGCCAAAATAAATGCGGCTCTTTGCGTTTCCCAACAAGCGGGGGGGGAGGAGTAGATCGAGCCCTGGCTGAGACCACCCCCCACCCCCCTGCACCTGAGGGTCCTGCGGCGGGGGGGGGGGGGGGCGCTGGCCTTGCTGCGCTCTGGCCCGTCTCTTTTTGACAGGCCGCCTACCAGCTGGCCTCTGTGATCGGAGCCCTGATAAGGGCTTGGGCAGGGGGAGCGGCTTCAGCGGGGGAGCGGCCTGGGAGGAGGCGGCGGCGGCAGCGGCGGCTTCTTTCTGGAGGCCCCGCCTTCCTCCCCAGCCGAGGATCGGGGCCTTGCCCAGCGAGGCCAGCAGCGGCGGCGGCGGCGACGGACCGCTCGTGACCGGCAGCAGCAGCGGCGAGGCTTGCGCCTTGCCGCGCTCTGGCCGGTCTCTTTTTGACAGGCCGCCTACCAGCTGGCCTCTGTGATCGGAGCAAAGGAGGAGGAGGAGGGCTGAGGAGGAGCATAGGCGAGGTGTGTATGTATCTCTCTCTCTCTCTCGGGGTGGTGGTGGTGGTGGTGGTGGTTGCAGCGGCGGCGGCGGGAAAGGTGGCTTCTTGGCGGGGGGGCGGATGGTGCCGGCTGCGCGTGTGGCGCGCAGAGTGATCCCGCCGCGAGTTTGTGCAAAGGAGGAGGAGGAGGGCTGAGGAGGAGCATAGGCGAGGTGTGTATGTATCTCTCTCTCTCTCTCGGGGTGGTGGTGGTGGTGGTGGTTGCAGCGGCGGCGGGAAAGGTGGCTTCTTGGCGGGGGGCGAATGGTGCCGGCTTAGCGTGTGGCGTGCAGAGTGATCCCGCCGCGAGTTTGTGCGGAGGAGGAGGAGGAGGGCTGAGGAGGAGCATAGGCGATTTGTGTGTGTATCTCTCTCTCTCTCTCTCTCTGTGTGTGTGTGTGTCTCCCCCTCTCTCTCTCTGTCTCTCTGTCTCTCTGTCTCTCTCTCTCTCGAGTGGGAGGGGCAGGGTCCTTTTTAATTGGCATTAACGCTTCCCTTCCAAGACACCGGGGGTGTTGGGGGTGACGGCAACGGGCGGCTGCCTGGGACATCATGCTGGGGGATGGGTGGCCGGAGTGAGCAACCAGAGGAGGAGCGGGTTTGATCGAAAGCAGGAAGAGAGTAAGTCCGGTTGCAAGGCAATGGAGACTTGGGTGTGAGTGGGGGGCGGGGGGGGGGGAGAGAGAGACCCGCCAGCTCTTGCTTCTCTCCCCACCCCCGCCAGCCAGCAGCTGTCAGGTTGCAAGGAGCTGGAAAAAAGGTGGGGGAGCGCATGGTGTGCGTGTTTGTATGGGTTTTTTTTGGCATTTTAACATTTGTGGCTCTCTGACTCTCACAGTTTAAAATTTTGGCTCTTTTGGTCGAACTTGTTCGCCACCCCTGGACTACTCAGTCATGATTCCCACCCCCAACAGAAAAGGCTGCAGGAACTGATATTTCACAGCAGCAAGTTCACTTAGGCCTCATACCATCTGAAGCTGTGTGGAACACTCACTCATGCTCACATCAAAAGCCAATTATGACTCTGTGCAAGGGGTTACAGAGTCAGGCCTGTCCCATTCTAGTTCAGGAAATGTAGCCATCAAGGTGCCTTCCTATCACCCCACTACATGAATCCCATTTGGTGAGACATAGCAGTTAATGGAGCTCAACCTTACGCATGCCCTTTAATCAACTGTTATTACATCTCAAGCACATCTTTATATTGGAAGATTCTTTTTTTTTTGCATGATAAGAAGGCATGCTTAGTCAAAAGCAATTGTTAAAGGGTTCTTAGACCAAATATCCCTGTCATTTACTGGTTTTTTTCCTGGGGAATGGAAACAACAGTGAGGCTACTTGCATAATATTGATTGGCAGTGATCTTCATAAGCCTGATTCACCAGCAGCCGCACTATCAAATCTTTGAATTTTGGGGTTGTTTTTTTTGAAGGCTCCAAAGGCAACAGCACTTGTTAAGAGCAACTTCTTCAGCAAAATGGCATAGACATCTTCTTCAGCAGAATGGCATAGACATCTTCCAAAATGTTTAAGGTTGCTAATATCAAGACTTCGAAACTAATAACTCTTAAAGTACATTTTATTACAACAACAATAACAATAACAACAGCAACAACATTAGTTTATTTTTGGCTGGTGCCCATACTTCCCAGCTAATTTAAAAATCTTTTGAGGAGACTCCTCACAGTTTTATTCTTACTAGAAGTTATTTCTCCTCTGTTTACTGGTTGACCTTGGCCTAGTTGTGGTTTTTAAGCATCATCTACCTAGCAGGGTTGTTATGGGGATAGAGCAGGGAAAGGGTAGCTATGATCTTAAACTCACTGGGAGGAAAGGTGGGATTACAATTGCAACCAAGGCCCTACAGTGTGGTACAGTTCAACACAATGCCAGACATGACATGGCTTATTGTTATTGCTTTAGAAAATATATACATACCACCTTCTTAGCTTCTTCCCTAAAGAGAGAGGAAAAGACAGCAGAACTTACTTCTGAGGAGAGATGCCAAGAACTGCATTATCAGCCTTTCCCCTCATAGATAATCTTGGAAGCATGCTGAGTGGGATTCTCTTCCAAGTTCCAACCATTTCCTTGTGGTGGAGGACACTTTACCTTCAACAGCCCTCTAGTCTCCTTGTGATGACTAGGTATAGAGTACAGATCTTTAAAAACAACACCTGTTTTTTTAAACCCACTAAACCCCCACCCCCCCACCCCCACCCCCCTTGGCTAAATTGGTCCAGGTGTCATCAGTCTGGAGAGCTTTTCAGACACAGATTGCTATGGCAACCCTTAGCCTCAGCTGCTTCCATTCTCTGGCAGGCACACTGCTATTTCTCTCCCTTGAGCCCCTTCCCCAGGGAAAGAAGAGGCAAAGTGCATGGGTGTAGCAGCTTACCTTCTAAATTCAAATCTAATGGGAGTGTCAGCCTTTATTCCGCGAAGGTGGGTTCTGTTAGGGACTTGACCGGCCATCCCAAGACAGTATTTTCCTGTGTAAGGACACACAGACAGAACTTACACCCCTTTGAAGACACTCTTATCTCATCCCTTCCCCAGGTCTACGGCAGTATTTCCAGTTCTGTGTGAAACAACCCATGTATATAAACAGGAAACATGCAAACAACAAGATTGCATCACATATTTAATGATGCAGATAATAGAGAAGAACATCAGTAGCCGTCTATAGAGTTGAGTGGTCGACTTTGTTTTTATTTCTCCCTTTCTTTTTTAAAGCCAAGGCAAGAACACACCTAGCAACTTCCTATTGAGTGTGTGAATAAGAGACTATCCTCCTCAATACCTTTTAGAACAAATGCAGGAGGCCTGCTTTTTTACATGTTCCTTCCTTTCCCTCTCCCCCTGCCCTCCTTGTTTTTTCCTTGCTATTATATGCTGCCAACACCACAGACTTTGATATTTAATAAATTACTTTGCAGCAGGAAAGAAAGTAAGTTAATTTCAAGGCAAAGAGCATAATCTCCTCTGTTGCCACCAACTCACCATCTTCTTTGGATTTTCTTTCCCTTTCTGCATCTCTAAATATGATGACTGAATGCCAGATTGTACATGAGGTAAATACCTCTGTCTTCTGTGCTCTGTTCGTGGGTAACTTGGGAATGCACAAATCACCTCTGATTCACTTTGTCTTTCCACATTTATCCAAAGACAGTGCACATCCTACACAGTAGATTCAGATAATGGCAAAATATTGTACATAGTCTTTTGTTAAGTCATCAGTTTTGTATTTGGGAATTTAAAAAAATGACTATTATGGAAATAGTGCTCCAGATATAGAGGGATGCTAATAATAAAAAAAAATAATGTCCATATTTACAGCACTTTTAACCACAAGCTCAGACTGCATTCTACTAGAGATGGGCACGACTTAGCGGTATTCCCGTTTCCGTTTCCGTTACTCATATCCGTTACTCTACGGAAACGGTAACGGGAATTACTCCGCCAGAATTCGAGCTCGAAACGATGAACGAACAATTTGGTCTGATTTGTCGTGCTCATTACTTGCATCGCGCAATGCCAAGCGGCACAGAAAAAAAGTTTTTAAAAGTTAAAAAAAACCGATTCCCGGCCCTAAAAGTAGGCGAAAACTGTCTGAGGGCACCTACCAGGCCAGAAGGGTGTTTTATTTGAGGGGGGTCCCCGCCCCCTCTCCTTGGCTATTGCTACTGCTGCGCTGGTGGTACCAGGCTGGGAGGGCACATCCATTTGCCATGCAGTGCGGGGATCCAAAATGGCGACCGCAATATATTTTGAAATCGTTGCCCAAAACCCCACCAAAGCACCACAGAAACATGCGAAAATTAGCTATTTTAAATGCTTGAATTTTTACAGTAGCAGCAGTGGGTTTTTCTTGCAAAAAAAAGTCTCCGTTGATTTTATTTTATTTTATTTTATTTTATTTTTTTACACCTGCACATTCACAATGATGGGCTCGCCCATGGGAGTGGACCATGCAAATTTTCCACCAATCGCATGGCCACTTGGCCAGGTTGACGACAGAGACTTCTGGGATGTGCCAATCGGGCATAAACAGCCCACTAATCGTAGCCCAAACCCGAACCCTAAGCCTAAGCCTAACCCATACGCCAGTACACTGTCCTTCTAAGTGGGTCAGAGAGGCACCCAGAGGTGCACCCCAATACTCACCCTAACCTCACCCGTAACTAGCCTAACCCTAGCCCTTGCGCTAACCCGTCTTAACCCTAAGCCAGATCTACTTGCATTGCACTACATGCAAGTACGTGAGACACAGCGGGTGCAAAGAGTCTGCCAGTCCGTCACTTGTGGCTCTGGCTGACTCCTGCAGCTCCCTCCAGGAGCCCGCTATCCCCCCCAAACCAGTACTAACAAAAACAAAAAAAAACAAAAAAAATGAACCGACTAATTTTTGCGAAATTTCGCGAAAAACGGAAACGAGCCAAAACGGACTGCCTCCGACACATGACAACTCGAAAATGTCATTTTCCCTAGTCGTGCCCATCTCTACATTCTACATGTAAAGATGTATAATGCTCAGAGATGACTAAAATTATGTTTCTGAATAAGTGGCCGTGGTGAGGGATTATGAAAATTATAGTTTAAAAAAAGGTTATTTCACCATGTTTGCTAGTACCCCTCAGGCTTCAGGTGCTGCTGACGGGAAGAACAGGTGCCATTAAGACAGGAGTTTGGGATGCAAGTTGAATGACCACTCACAGAATAGGGACTGCCAATTACATTAGGAGTTCATGCAATTTCAAATGTAAAGAAATACATGTCATTGTCTAATGAGAGGACTCCCCATTGAACCACGAGGACTAGAATCAATATTACCTGAAGGTTCCACTCTTGGAAACAGGAAAGTGACCATTCAAATTTTCCTGTATAAAAGAGGGGATGTACGAAGAGAGCATCTGTGGTCTTCCAGATGTTGTTAGATTGCAAGTCACAGCATCCTTCATATGTTGGCTAGTGCAGTGGTTCTCTTGGGTTCCCAGATGTTCTTGGACTAAAACTCCCATAAATCCTTGCTAACATAACTAGTAGTGAAGGCTTCTGGAAGTTTTAGTCCACGAATAATGCTGCTGAACATGGAGCAGTATTTGTGTGAATCTGTGGTTTCCTAACTTGGAAACATTTTGTTCAGAGCTTTTATTTAATGCACACGTGAAAGACCACTACCGTAGTTTATAACCATTAATAGTGCAATAGCTGTGGAGGTTATTTTTAACTCCAGATCCTTTAACCAGAAGTTATGCAAAGGATAGTTCTTTTTAAAAGTACAGTATTTGTTTGTTGTACAGGAGAGTATCCAGTCCACTGTGAATGAAAGAAGCCGTTCTGCATATGTGAGGTTTTCCGTCATAGTTGCGGGAGTAATGTAGTCAATATGACAAGCAGGTTTTGAGAGCAACAGTAGCCCGCCTTTGCCATCTAATCTCTGAGCTCAAGGAGTTAATTATTGCTGCTCATGGACATAAATCAATGTTTCCATCAGCCTTCGGAAATTCCTTTGGAAAAGACAATTTTGCACACCAGCTTTTGCGCTCCTGGAGGTGGGTGAGAAAGTTGTTTTTCCAAAGCTTAATAAATAGAGAATGGGGGACATCTTGTTTTGTCCCCAGGGTCGCCTTTCTAGCCCGGATCACTGGGGAATCTATGGCCGTTACTTCACGAACCTCTCGCTGCGCGGCATCGAGCCGTGATTTCTGCGCGAATCGATCGGTTTTGTCCGCACGATCCTCCTTTTTGGATGCGGCGCCACGCCGACCACGCCCCCTAAACCGTGCTCCAAGCGGGGTGAGTGATTCCCCTGCCGGAGGCCGGGAATCTTTTTCGCTTCGCATCCCGCTTCGCATCCAAAGTCACGTGTGGCCACTGATTATTTGTAAATATTTTTTTTTTAGTTAATTTTCCTCCGAAATGCCGATGCATCGATATTTTGGTTAACCCGTTCTTTTGATCTTGCTTTCTGTGCTTACAATATTCCTTGGAGGAGCGATGGTATACACAACAAATGTTGTGTGCTGGTCCACCTAGTGACCCTGACGGAGAACAGCAATTTTTTCACATCGCCAATGGACGAAGCAATACAAATCGGGAGTAGAAAACAAAAGAACATACAGTTATTCAGCTCTGCCGCAAATGACAGCCGGGTATCAATGCATCGATACGCCGTGGGTTTTTTTTTTTTTAAAAGAAAGCAGAAACCGGACGTTGCAAGTAAGCTTCCCAATGCGAAGGGAGCACGTGAGGTAGTACTGGATTCGATCCTAAAACCTCGCCCCGTGAGGACACGGAAAGAGGGGTGGGGGCGAATGGAGACCACGTGACCACCACGTGACCGCCTTCGGATTCACAGCGAAGGCAATCACGCTGCGAAGAGAAGTACTTCGTGAAGTAACGGCCTATGTGTCTTTTGAGGACAAGAGCATCTTTCCTTTAGTTCTTGAGGATGCATCACATAACAGTGTCACTGCCAGACTGATGTGTTTTGAATTTCCCTATCCCGCTCCCTTTGTTTCTGTCTTGCAGACACCTCTTCTCTGGAATCACCTTCTCTCTGTTTTCAGAACTAGCTCCAAATTCATGGACAACAAAAAGTCATTTCCAGGGGGTTTCTTTCATTACATCCTTTGGCCAGCAAAAGTTAGGTATGTCCTCTGTAAGGTCTAAGGCAGAGCATCCCAATATCATTTTTGGGTATAAATCCAGAAGCCACTGGAGCCAAACACAGTGCTTCTAAAACTCTGAACCCAGGCAGTTTCTTGTACTGCACAAGCTGTCAGGGAATTTCACACTAGAGGTTTCCAGATGGTTTTGCCTCTCTAGATCTTAGTAAGGACCTTGGATTCCTATGCCCACACAATTGTCAACATTTCATACCTCTCCAAACCAGTCAGACTACTGCAAGCAAAAAACAAATTGGAAAAAATAACCTACACAGAAAGCAGCAGGCATTATGGTTCATTCATACCTGAGATCACTAGAACCGAGAAGCAGGTTGAGTCCGCATGCCATAGTTTCTTCAAGACAATCTTAGGCAACACATGACCAGACAGTTGAGACCGCCCACAACTAGAAACTAAGGGGGGTAAAGCACCCCCACACACACACCATGGTCCACCAGTCACCCTAGATGCATCTCTTCCTCTGCCATGAGAGAATGGCTCCCACTCAGTCTGTGTAAGACGGCAGCTTCAGCATTAGGAGAGCATTAAAAGATAAAGTATGTTGTATTATGGTAGCATCATGTTTCCATCACCCTTCAAGTGGCAAATTAGCATGCTTTTCCTTGTGGATTGATATTTAGGGGGATAAATAATTGATTTCCTTTTCAAGGTAACAAAACGGCACCACTGAAAGACCCTGACTCTGGAAGGATATTATTTTTATCACCAGATAGCAAAGCTAGCTTCTTATATACTTCATTGTACTCTGGGGCAAACTTTTTTAAGAATCTAGAAATGCAACAAACGTCTTTCTCACCAATGGGTGGTATTTATCATCTTACAAGTAAAAGTGTTCTGCTTATATACTGCCCTGTACAACTTCAAGTAGTCTCTGGGAAGTTTAGAGTTTTTATTTACAGTATGCAGCCTACATATTGCCCCCCCCAGCAAGCTGGGTACTCATTTTACTGACCTCAGAAGGATAGAAGGCTGAGTCAACCAAGAGCCTGCTACCTGGGATTGAACCCCAGGTTGTGAGCATAGTTTTGGCTGCAGTACAGCAGTTGAACCACTGAGCTATGTGATCTGGTTGGAACCTCACAACCATCCATGGGTTTGGCCTGAATGTTTCTTGCAGCGAGACTCTTCTAAGTTATGGAGGCTCCCTGCACAATTTAGACCCTTAGGTGATGGAGCCTGTGGGTATCCACGTGAGGGCCACTGGTTTTTGAGAAAGACATGACACAGCATCTGCAGACAGCCCAGTGCTTAAGTGCACTTAAGACCATTTTGGATGACAATTGTTCCGAAAAAAATGCAGGAAAAGAAAATAAGGCTGTCCAACCCCCTCCTCAACGCAGGAATCCAAATCAAAGTATATCTGACATCTCTTATATGCCTCAGGCCATGGTATGATGAAGCCACCCAGTCTGGCTAGTGTCTGAGCACACTGTTCATATGGCTGAATAATCTTGTGATAAAATTTCAGGAAGCAAACAATTACAAACAAAACTGGAGAGAAGATTCCCTGGTTGTTTTTAAACTGTCATGTTATTTTATGTTGCTTTAAGCACATCGATCTTGCCTGATTTCGGAAGCTAAGCAGGGTCGGCCCTGGTTAGTACTTGGATGGGAGACCTCCAAGGAATACCAGGTGCTGTTGGCGCCTGGAGTAGGAACTGGCAAACCACTCCAGTATTCCTGCCAAGAAAACTCAATGGGCGTGGGGGTCATGAAGAGTTGGTCACGACTGTAACAATGCAACACAACACAACGCAACACACACACACACACACACACACACACACACACACACACACACACACACACTTAAACTTTTAATTCTAAATGTACAGCGTATTGTATGCCAGGATGTGAATGTGTTACAAATGTACAAGTGCTTGATGCAATGTGTGCATATCATACATGTGTGTGTACTGTGTGTGTATACACATGTGCACACATGCATGTCTGCATGTGTACACTCTCTGCCTCTCATTTAATACTTTAATACTCCAGCTTGCTGGAGGGGGCAATGTGTAGCCTGCATCATTAAATTGTATACCGCCCAGAGAATGCCTGAAGCGCTGTGGGGCGGTATATAAGCAGAACACTTACATGGAGGATTAGTCCATGGGGTATGCATGACCTGATCCAGAAATGGAGGCTAGAGTAAGATGAAAGGATGAGCCAGACTGGTCTGTGGGATTCCCAATCATTATTTCCCTTGTCATCCTAGAGAAGAGGTGAATATTTTTGGGAAGTCTGGAGGCTCCCCACAAATGGCTGGGAGCCGCACGGACACTCTGTTGGCAAGCAGTGCTTCAAGGCTGAATCATAGTTTAAAACATTTCTCATTGCTGAAACTTTGTGATCTGTAACCAGATTTGGTAGCAGCAGGTTGCCTTGAAAGACTCCAATGGCCCCATAAAGGGGGGGGGGGTCCAACAGCCCACAGATCCTGTGTTGCCCACCCTTGCTTCTCTAGGGTTGCCAGAAGGAAGGACCAGGTGTGTAGCACACATATGTGCCAACATGCCTGTACTCAGACTTGCTTACTTTGTAGCAAGGAACATTTATGTCCATTCATAAGGGAAAATTTGTAATGGGAGCAACATCATGGCACTGTGAAGACAACTTGAACCCACAGTCAAATGGCCACCTTCTGATAAAATATGCTGCACATGAGCTCTGACCAGACCTCTGTGTGGTGAACTGAGCCTCTACTATCAATAAAAAGAAGAGCATTTTACTAGTTTTAAATCAATACTTTTTAAATCTTCCAGAAGATGGTTGACCTGTGAGGCATTGCTTGCAAATGGAAGCACAGATCAGCCCCTCATCTGTGGGAAATTGGTCCTCTGTAGCTCTTGTACCACGCACACCAGCTGTTGCTTTGTACCTATGGTGTTCACAACCACTGTGGAAAATTGCCATGATGAGACAAAATGCATATTTAATTTCTTTAGGCAAGTCACCAAAGAGCTTGTCAACTCAGGCAATAGCCAAGGTGAATAACGAGGCCAAGGCGTTTTGATCTATTGTTTTATTTTAAAGACTCAGAATAACTGATATGTCAAATCCTAGGCAACGGCTCATTATCGCCCCAGCTTTGGTTAAGTTGTCCCTTTTTATTTTTGTCTGGGGAAATCTCTGCTTTGCTGAATTGCACTGAAAGCCACAAAACTATATTTATCTTCAGCACAGCCTCGCCATTGCTGTTTAATAAATAAAGATTTGTGCCTACGCCTCGCATCCTGTTGCCAAGACTTCTGAATGATCCACCTCTGTAGCCCCAACTTTTTCAAAATGGGAGCACTTTAAGAACGCACGGCTCCATGGTTAGGAGGATTACAGACACAGGCTACTCAATGTACCATCATCAACCTAGAATCCAACTGGTGTTTGCGTAGGGTTTGCAAAACCCATCATGGCTAATTCCCACTGACCGATGAGGTGCCAGGGTTTCTTGGTTGACTTTTTAGGAGGATTCCATGTAAAATTCCCCTTTCTCTCACCCCACCTCGCCCCACCCCACCTCTGTAGCGATGGGAGGCAGGTAGTTGTGTCTTACCTTCACCTTCTTGTTTAGGAGCCTTGGAAGGTGCTGTCGTGGCATTGGGCTGATGACCTAAGGTAGTGATGGCAAACCTTTTAGAGACCGAGTGCCCAAACTGCAAACCCACTAATTTGTTTGCAAAGTGCCAATACAGCAATTTACCCTGTATACAGGTGGCTGTGAAGGGGCGATGTCAGGTGCCCACAGAAAGGGCTCCGAGTGCCACCTTTGGCACCCGTGCCATAGGTTCGCCAACACTGACCTAAGGTGTGTGAAAGTCCTGCCTTTAACCTTCCCAACACCCATTAAGTATGGGTCGTTAGCTATGGCCTTGGCGGTGAAGGTGTGACATATTTGTCTGGGGATTGTTGAAATCACTGCCTGATAAGTAGCAGATAGACTGTGCCCGAGCCCCCCACCTCTCTTGAGAGAGTCCAGTCGCCATGACTCAACTTCCAGATAAACTCACCTGGATGACTGAGAATCTTCACAGACATGCTGATAGAGGAAGTAAGTTATATAAATCAATTCCACTGTGTCTCAGGGAAAGAGCAAGTCTTCTTAGCACACCGCACATGTTAATACATCAGTTTCCTATAATATGTGTATAAAACCGTTATCTCCCTTGCCAAACTCTGATATCTGCCCTAGCAATAACTCTTGCCATTTCTGAAACAGCCAGACTTACCTGGCAGACAGCTATTTACCCTGGCAGTGGCCTCTAATTTTAAGTAATTAACATCTTGATAGTCTCAGTCCTGTGTTCACAGTACCTTGTCGCTTCACATATTATTGCCTGTACCCTCACCTGGTCACGATTCCCCCCCCCCCCGACTTTGAGGATATGGATCAACATAGAGAACTTAGTCTGAACACCCTCATGCAGCTGAGCACATGGATTTTGAACCCTAAAAGTTCACACAGAAAGAAATATGTTCATCTTAAATGTCCCACAATATTTTATTCCTTGTTGTGACGTGTTTTTCACACCACTCTTACCACTGCACTTTCCACTTTTCATTTGGCCGCTGGGCCAAGACAGACAAACAGAGTGATGTCTTCAGAAAATGCAAGTGAGGTGGTCTTTCCTGTCTGAGAGAAAGCAGACTTAGTCCAATCCGAAGAGCAAATCTTCCACTTTTTAATACAATTAACACCCGAGGAGTCCCTTCTTCTGGTGGTGATTAACCACAATATCTACAATAGTCCAGTGCTCATTCAGAAGGATATGATTTCACTTTCTAGATATATTTTTCTCCCCTCATCCCAAGAAATATAGGATATCCATTTTGTTCCCTGTTGCTTTCATCTCCTCTCCACAGCTTTGGAGCTACTTCTTTTTTTAAAATTATACAGTCATTTCTTACCCTGGAGTTAAATTGGTCACCCTGGCCTGACTTCATTCCAGAGCAACACACGATGCCATGTTCTTAACAAACAATTCAATGCCTTCTCAGATTCAAAATGCTTTAGAAATAGCTTTTAAAATGTGAACTGCAAAAGGTGTACTTGTTCTCTTTCACTGTATGTTCCAGAAAGGAAACTGTGCTTTTCTGGTGGAACAAGGTTATTCAGAAGCAAGACATGATTCTTATTTACCATCAAAACACAATTGTTTCTTTTATCTAAATATCAGTAATCAAAAAAAAGTTTCTTCCTCTCTTACAAACATAATTGGTGGCTTGCACTGGAGTGCTTTTTGGCTTGATGCTCTTCTGCCCACTGGAGGAGGGTCAAAGCATGAGGGAGACCAGCTCTGGAACATAAGAATAGCTCTGCTGGGGTAGCCCAAAGGGTTGGTCAGCCCTACATCCTCCCTAAGTGCCTAGCAAAATGCTATAGGCAATCACCAATTTGTCTCACCCCTTTTCAAAAGAAAATCCACATGGAGGCCATCACCTTAAGTTATGACAGCATGCTGCACACTTGACCTATGCACTGTGTGATGAAGTAGGTCAAGGGTGTCCAAACTTTTTGCAAGGAGGGCCAGATTTGGTGAGGTGAAAATGTCTGGGTGCCGACCATTCAGCCCATTTGGCCCCCGGGCCAGACTTTGGACAAGCCTCTAGGACAAGCAAGGAGGTGGGGAGGAGGCTGCAGCAATGAGCCAGGGGAGGGGAGGCTAGGCAGGTGGCTAGGGGGATGGACAGAGGCAGGGAGGGCAGGCAAACCATAAAATTGTAAGCTGACATCTCTATCTGGTATGGGGAGGGGCCAGCTGGCGGGGATGTGTTACAGGTTGAGCTGGTGTGGAGAAGAGGCTGAGGGCCACTCAAAATATGAAACGGGCCACATTTGGCCCCCGGGCCTGACTTTGGGCATGCCTGAAGTATGTGCTTCCTTTTTTCCAACCTGGAAACTTCCACCATCCTGTTCCAGTGGGTGACTCTGGGTTCAAGTATTAGGATTGTGCCATGTTAACTCTTCTGTTTTTTAAAAAAAATGGTATTCCCTGGCACTCCCCATCCAGCTGCCCACCAGAGAAGCAAATCCTTCAGTGGAGAAAGAGCAGCAGAGTCCTCACCTATTTTGCAAGGAGTTCTACTGAAATGTTTATATTACAATGGTGGAAGAACCTTGTGGTGCAGTGGTTAAACTGCTGTACTGCAGCTTTAACTGTGCTAAGGACCTTTGATTCAACCCAGGTAGCTGGCACATGGGCCTTTTTACACGACCCCTAAGATCCGCTGGCCACTTAAATTCGGACCAGAGATCTTAGGGGTTCGTCGCTCTTCCTCTGTCCCCACCCCCCTCCGCACTTCCTGGTTGCTGGCTGTGTGAAGGAGGGAGAAAAAAGAAAGAAAAGAATGCCGGCTTACCTCCGTTCTGTTCCCGGCAGCATTCAGATCTCTTAAAGGGGCGGGGGGCAGAAAAACAACAAACAGAAGCAAGGAGAGCCCCGCACTCACTATCCTTACACCGGATCAAATATTTTTCACATCCAAAAAGCAGGTACCTGAAAGCTGCGCTGGGACGCGCTAAAGTGGGCGTGGTCGCACTTAATTTCCTGTTAACTCCAGAGCTGGTGGGTAAATATTTTTAATCTCCGGAGCTGGGAGCCATTTGCCCCGGAGTTTAGGGGTTGTGTCTAAACGCCCATAGTTGACTCAACCTTCTATCCTTCCCAGATTAGGATGCACCAATCTGCCATGTTTTGCATGCAAGTGTGTGTGTAGTAGCTAATCTGTACTCTGAATTTCTTTGCTTTTTGGGTAGAGTTGCACCATACCTTTTTGGCTTTTCTGAGCCTTTATGTATTTCATCTTAAACATAAATAAAGACACACCTTTCTCACACGTCTTGTTTTTTTAAAATAAAGAATCCCAAAGTGTGTCGTCTTTTCCCATAAGGAATTTGCTCCATTCCGTGCTCCTTTTGTTTGCAGTTTAACACACATTGGCCAGCTCTTCAGTATTCACAAAGCTACATTACATTCCAAGTGTGCTCAAATGATAGACTTGTGTGGAAGCATGACATCATTGGCTGAGCCATTTTCAGTCCTTTTCCTAATGATCTTGACCAGGGATCTTGCTTGTATCACAAATGTTATCCGCTGACTCAAAATGTTCTTTGAGCTCTGAGCACAAGTTCTCTTTGCTGCTCAGCAACTGCTGGCTTGGCCCTCTCAGATGTGCACAGGGCTTTGCAATTTTTCACTTTTGATATATACATTTACTTTGCCTGTTTACTTTCCACTTGCCCTGAATGGAGAACTCTTCTGATCTGCTGCCATGAAAAAAATTGGGGCCATCTCCACGGGGAGCCTTGCCTACCTGAGGCTCAGCCTATTCCATTTCTACCATTCTCACTGCCCTCTTCACCAGAGGCCAAAGGGGTTTTTCATGTTTGTGGGAACACTTGCCACCCTGCATGGGTGTGAGACAGAATGCCTGTGTTTCTCCATGCAGTTGGACATCCCCCCCTTGCTCAGAAGGCCTCTTGCCTCACAGAAGAAACCATCTCCAGTCAACACCAATCCCACCTAGAATAAATCTATTGATATCTATGACACAGGAGCTCTTGTAATGGCCATGTGCCCCTCTGGTTGTCCCTGACCTGGAGAATGGATGACTTCCAAAAGTCCTGTAACGCCTTGTGCAAATTCAAGGTCATGGCTCCCTCTTTTCCTGATCCTCTCAGCTTTCCCCAGCAGCATGACCTTGGGCACTGAGATTTAAATCCCTTCTAGCAATCCTCCTCTTGTCCAAGGGGTCTCTTCAATGCAGGCCTAACCTGGCATGAAGCTCCATGTTCGGAACAATGGTTTGGAGATTTAGGAAGAGCTTTTTACAGCTGGGAGGACCAAGGACAATCTGGACTCCAGACTCCCTCAATTCTTGCTAGTCAGTTTTCATACCAATGAGGGTTGCAGAAAATCAGGCAGGTTATCAGGCCCTGGTAGACAAGTGGGTATTTGAAATTGTTATCGGTGATGTCGTTTGTTCTACACCACCCAGAGTGACCTCGCTATCAGATGGGCTGTATAGAAAACAGACAAACAAAAAAACAAAAAAGATCCGTGTGCGCCTGTTTCGAAATTAAGCGATGGTTGAATAAATGCCCTGTTTAAGAGACTCGGTTTCAATTCGGGCTTCAATACTTTTCAGGAGGGAAGAGACCGGAATGAGATCTTGGGGGAGAGAGGAGGGCGGGTTACCCCAATTACCCCACCCACCCCACCCACCAGCCCAGCGGGAAAGCAGGGGTGAGGGGTCCGTCCGGCGTCTGTCCTTCAGCGTCACCCTTGCCTTTCCCCCTTCTGCACCGTCGACTTTTCCGTGGGGCACACAGCCCCTCCGTCCGACCCGTGGACTTCATTGGATGAGCAGGCGCCTGCCGGACCGCGGGGAAACCTTAGAGGGTGGGGCGCGGGAGAGGCGGGGCGCCGGCTTGCTGCAGCGACCCACTCCTCTGCGGGGAGGATCCGCGCCCGCGCGCCCCCGCCGCCTTCCCTCTTTTCTGGCGCCTCCAAATCTCTTCGCCTTCACTCCGGGGCTTTCTGACACCCCGCGCTTTCCCTCCCTTGCCCGCCCCGAAAGCGAACCGTAAAACCCGGCGCTGGAGCACCTCCCGTTCACTCCACGTCCTGCCAGCGCTGCTCGGGAAGCTGCCGCCGCTTCTCCATCCATCCATCTCTAATCCATCCTGCCTGCTCGCCTACCTTCCTTCTCCGGTCGCGATTTAGGTGAGACGCGGAACGTGGGACCGGCAAATAGGGCGGCGGGGGGGGGGATGTTGCCTAGTGGCGTGTGTGTGTGTGTGTGTGTGTAGTTCCTCAAAGTCACTTTTTGTCCCAAGATAAGATCGAGAAAGCTGGAATTAGATGCTGACGGGATGACCACGAGGTGATCAGGCACAGCCGGTGCGTTTAGCACAAAGGGAGATGTTAAAGTTGGTCGGTGCCCCTTGACCGTAACGTTTGATTGCGAATGGACTCCGGTGCAGCTTTGGATCCCAGCAGCGGGCTTGGGTATCATCAGCGGTTTCTTGGTGGGAATATCTCATGCATGCATCCCTTTCCTCGGAGGCGTGGGAAGTTGCCCTGGTGCCAGAGGCAGGACTGCCCAGGTACCACCAAACCTGGGGGGGGGGGGGTATTCCCTGTCGCTGTGATCGCTTTATTAAGGCACATGTGCTTTGATGATGGGCAGAGCATGGCCAGTTGGAGAGGCAAGGATGCTTTCTGGGTTCATATGGGCAAAGCTCATCTCTTGCTGACTGAACGTGTGAAAAGGCTCCTCAGTGGAATTTGTAAATTGTCTCCAGTTGACACGTGCTGGAGGTGATGGGGATATTCTCTGCTGGCCTTTAATCTCCAAGCAGATCTCCTTTGACCTCTGGGGCATATCGGAGGTACCCACTGATTTTGCTGTTGCTGAATATGGAAACTGGGTTTCTAACAAGGTATACAAAGAGACAAGAGGGTAAGAACAGAGTTCTTCCTCCTGTAATAAGCTTTTAAACAGAATATAAACCAACTGAAATCCTTATTCGAGAAACACCTTTATCAGACTATATCAAAGGCCATGTGGTAAACAAAACAAAATATAATGGGCAGGAAGGAAAAATGACTAATGAAGCCATGGAGTCCACATTTAGCCATTTACTGCTTTTAGATAAAAAGTGTGAAGCAACAGCAGATATGTAAATTCAGCACTGTGATCTACTGAGGGGGCTTCAGGTTGTATTTGGGTTTGCGCCTAGCTACTAACATTAGGAAACAGACAAACAATGATTGGACTCTCATATTTTTGAAATCTGGTACTCAGAATTATCTTCATCTGGTGCTTCCTAGGCAGGGCCGGCGCGTCCATTAAGGCGAACTAGGCAATTGCCTAGGGCGCCAAAATGGACAGGGGGTGCCAAAATGGACAGGGGCGCTGCCCAGCTGGCTGCCCCCTGCTGCCGCCACCAGACCCCCCTGCTGCCGCCGCCGCTGGACCCCCCTGCCGCCGCCCTGCCCCCCCCCGCCGCCGCTGCCCAAACATCCCTGCCGCCGCCGCCACCTGACCCCCTGCCGCCGCCGCCGCCACCCCACCCCCTGCCGCCGCTGCCGCTGCCCGACCCCCTCTGCCACCGCCCCACCCCCTGCCGCTGCCGCCCGAAACCCCCCCCGCCTCCCTGTCCCTCGCCTAGGGCGCGAAAAACCCTAGCGCCCTGTTCCTAGGTAGAAAACTGGAAAATAGAGAAACAAAGCAATTTTCACATCAACAAAGCTAGAGATAATTTTAGATGGTATACTGGGATTGTGGGGGAATGAGTGTGGGAGAGAATGGAAGACCAACTGGACAAAATGCCCTCAAATTATTCCTGATTTCCAAAGGACATGTGATGCTCAAGGAGGGGTCCTCTGCTGGCGCCAGTGGCAAACCCTTCTATGGCTCAGCAGGGTTTTGAACCCGGATCCTCTGAGACCCTGCCTAGTCCAACAGTCAGTCAACTACTCCACACCAGTTCTCAGTGACTCTCAGGGTTCATCCTTGGAAAAAAGACATCCTTCTTCAGTCTCTTACCCACCCCCCCCCCGCCCCTGTGTCTCCGTGGACCACCAGAAATGAATCCCTGTGGTTATTACTGGCATGGTGTCATCTTTCTTTCCACATCAGCCGGACTGTTGGGTGGCATGCGACAATGGATGATGAACTAGGGTGTGAGCCATGCTGATAAACTGTGAGAAGTTTCTGTACGTCGTTGGGTTCAGGTGAGATGGCCAGAGCTGCACTTCCCAGCCACTTCCACTCCACGATAATGAAGGCATGCCACCTTCAGGGGCAGCCAGGCTTGAAGGAGGAGACACATTCTCAGAGCCATCGTTATGAAGCTCCTTCAGTGGGAAAGCAGACCTGTGCCCCCACTGGCCTTCACAGGGGTTTTTGGGGTCACTGTCAAGGTGTAGCTGCTGTCCATTAGGCAGAGTGAAGTGGCTGCCTCAAAGAATTTATTTGGGGTGGCATTAAAGGGCAGTATAATTTTCAGACTATTCTTGCTATGTTATTTACGATCAAAGAGGATGAGAGCTGCCTGTGGAATTTGCTTCCCAAGAAGCTGAAATAGCTTGGCTAACCTTCAGTGCTGTGTACGTAAGGAGCAGGAAATAATTTGATGTTTACCTTTCCCACTAGCAAAAATGTCTTGCTCAGGCTCCGAGTGGAGCAAGTAAAGGTTCGACAAAACACTTTCCGCAGGCTTCGTTCAAAAACAGTGAACATTATTACCACCTTCCCTTTGCACGCAGTTGAGTTTTACTTGTCATGGTTCTTTTTATATAACATTTGATGCTTGTGTGAACATTCGGTGCCCCGGCCATTGATCCATGCACATTACATTCACAGGATTGTCCCCAAAGTTATTCCATGAGCACCGCAAGTTGAAGTAGTTTTGTGTGGCTATTATAGCCTTTGTAAGCCGCTTAGAGTTCGCGAAGAAGATAAGCGGGGTATAAATGCAAATAAATAAATAAAAATAGAACCAAGTGTATTAGTAGTTGGGATGCAGTGGGACTCAATGGGGTTCAGAGGTAGAACCTCCTGCCCCTCCTTCTTGGCATTCTTTGGGTTATGGCAAACACAGGACTCTTAGACACAGAATTTAATTTTCCTGCTTTACACTGTAAACTGGTTTGGAGCTGTGAAAATGTAAACATTTTGAACCCTCGTCCCTATGTGACTCATTTAGAAGAATGTAGCATACTGTATGTCAAATGTGATATTAAAAGAGCATACTGCAAGCTTAGAAACTTTGCCAATTAGCTGATGGTTGCTTGAGTAATGATCCCAAATCCATTTCTTGTTGGAATGAAAAGTTTGGCTACAGCAAGAGTACACCGAATACAGGCAAGATATTTTATTTATTTATTTAAAATATTTTTATCTGACCTGTCTCGCTAAAAAGGACTGGAGGTGGCTTGTACAATTAAAGACCATATTTAAAAACTAAGTATACAAATGTTTTAAAAAGAATTAAGCAACTGTTACATTAAAATGGTAAATAACGTCAATACTGAAAACACAAAACAACAAGGCAAAGCAATCCAATTAGAATCCCCTCTCAGATAGTTGCTAAGGGAAAGCCCGCTTGAAGAGAAAGGTCTTCACTTGTTTGCAGATGGACAACAAGGATGGGTCCAACCTGGTCTCCTGTAGGAGAGAATTCCAGAATCTGGGAGGAGCAACAGAGAAGGTCTTCTCCCATGTCTCCACCAAGTTCACCTGTGGTGGGACCAAGAGAAAGGTTTCCCCTGATGTAAATAAATAAACACCTGGGCAGGTTAGTGAGATTTGAGTCAAGTACTATACAGAGGCGTTCCATGAACTTATTTTGTTAACTGAAACCTACTCTTGAGTAGACATAGTTCATCTTTTAAACCATGCTGACTTCAGTGGAAGAGCTTACTTTCTATCTGAAGGACTACAGACCACTAGAAAGTAAGACTCAGTGAACATTTTCAGGCTAAAACAGTCTCTCTTCGTGCCACAATGCCTCCGCTCCAGCTTCAGTCTTCAAGAATTAACAGTCTAATAAATGGAAAGCTTGAGATTGTAAACACATCAAGTCACATTAATTGATGTTCCATATGGTACAGTTACAGCCCGCAAAGTATTTAACCAACCAAATGCATTTTATCGTGGTTAAAATACTTTGTGGAATTTGTGAGTGGCATGCCATCCTAAAGAAATTAAAGGAAGAAAGAGGATTCCCAATATGGTCAGTAGTGGGTAGAGTGATGGTCTAGGGCTCTGAAGAGCAGGGTTGGAATCCCTCCTGGCCAGGAAACCCCACTAAACCATTTCTTAAATATCTCACTACCTTGAAAACCTCATTAGGGTCCCTTGAATTGTAAGCTACCCAGAGACCTTTGGGTAGTTGGCGGCATATAAATTGTACAAATAAATAAATTGTGGCTGGCACAGGCAGGTTTGACCACATCACCCCAATCTCAGGCTGCCTGCATTGGCTGCCCATTGCCTCCCAAATTAAGGTTCAAGGTGTGGGTTTTGACTTACAAAACCCTCCACGGCTTGGGACCTGAATACCTAGTGGAGCGAATCTCCTTAAGGTCATCTGCGGCCTGTCCCATCAGATTGTTGCAGGCATTCTCACAATGGGCAGCCATTTTTAGGGAGGCTCAGAAATTGGTCACCCAGAACTGAGCCTTCTCCGTAGCTGCTTGTGCTCTATGGAACAAACTCTCTGGCAAGATACGCCTTGCACAGTCGCTGCCCACCTTCAAAAAAGCACTTAAATCCTTTCTTTTTAGTCATACGGAGACCAAAACTGATGTTTGTTGATTATGTTTTGTTGTCCCCAGGGTATTTTCCCCTAAATTGTTAGGTATTTGCTGGCCACCTTTAGTTTAGTTTTTTTAGTTTTAGTTTTAGTTTTAGTTTTTTAGGTTATTAGTTCTTTTAGTTCTTTCCCTTTTGTGGTTTTTTAAATTGTTTTAGCTTTGTCTTTTGTTTTATGCTACAGTTTGTCTTTTTGGTACTAAATAAATAAATAAATAAATAAATCAGTTTCAGCATGATAGCACAGAACACATAAGAGAAAACAAACAGAAAAATAAAACTAAGAGGTGATAGGGCAGCTAAAAGCCCTATGGTTTCAAACAATCCCCAAACTAACAGGGGTCTCTCATGGCTGTTTCTTCCACCTTCTATCAGCTGTCACACTGGGTTATATTTCCTTCTTCAACAGGCATGTGCACATGCTGACTGCTTATTAAATCTGCCACAATACTGTACCTATAATGTGTGCCGCTACTATTTTATGCATCTGTAGTGAGGCTAGAACAGCGATGCTGGTGGGTGGTGAGAATCATCCAAGCAGCCAGCAAGTTGTGAGGGCAATTGACTTGGAAGGAGAACTGAAACAACAAGTCCCCATCTTTCAGAGGTAGTCACTTGCCAGTTTGGTTCCTTTCTAAGTGTTAACATTTCCCCTCTTTGCTTGGAGGATATCATAAAGAATCTGCCCAGGAGACCTGCAGGCTTCAGCTCAGATTTAGAACTTCAGCAGAAACACAACTAAATCTCCTTAAATGTCCCATAGTTGTTGTTGTATAAACTCAGAGTGGGATGCATGAGTTCTTAGCTTTTGTTTGCTTCTTTTCCTGGTGAAAACTGCCAATCCACTCAAGGCACACCTAGCATGAACTTCAAACATGCTAGATCTGAAAAAGGAAAGGAAGCTTCTTTGATATACATGTTTGTTTCCCTGTGGGTTGGGAGAACTGGAATTTAAAATGGGCTTGATAGGTTCAGGGACGGCTTTGAGCACTTCAGGTCCACTGCACAAAGATACGCCAAATACACCTCAAAGATCATTAGGAGACTAAGATCATTAGGACCGGGTGCTCTTTTGGACTGCAATGAATTCCACATTTGCCTGCTTCTTAGGGTGTGTCCTTGCCCATATTTACCTACGGATGCAGGTATATACAGAATTGCTTTGCATTTAGGTGTGACAAGGACACAAACATGACCAAAAAGGAAAAGGAAAAGGAAAAGGTTTGAAGCCACTCTAATCAGCACTGATATGTGATAAGTAGGAACCTATGAAGTCTTTCAAAGGCCAAAGGGTGGCTTGAAACTGAACAGCACTTGGTGTGTGAAGCCATGAACATTTTTTGAGAGAACAATGGGAATTTGGGTCAATCACCCTTATCAACAAACATTTGACCTTGTTGTCAAGTGAAGTATAAGTAAAATCAAATCAAGCCATGTGTTTCAGGGGCTGGATTGCTGAAGCGGCATGTTGCAAGTGCTCATTACTGGCAGCTGCTATAAATGGTTTAAGGCCACTAGTACAGCCCACCCATGATTAAGTCATAATTAATTACTCTTCAAACTGGAGGTAGGAATGGTATTTTAAAATGTAGAGGTTTTCTTTCATAGAATCATAGAGTTGAAAGAGAACTCAAGGGCTATCCAGTCCAACCCCCTGTCATGCAGGAACCCCCATCACAGTGCTCCCGACATATGACCATCCAGCCTCTGCTTAGAAACCTCCAAAGAAGGAGACTCCACCACCCTCCGTGGCAGCATATTCCACTGCTGGATGGCTCTAACCATCATGAAGTTCTTCCTAATATTTAAATCATATCTCTTTTCCAATAGCTTGAAACCATTGCCCCGAGTCCGAGGCCATGGAAAACAAATCAGTTTCCTCTTCAATATGACATCCTTTCATCCTTTTCCTTTTTTGGAAAGACCCTTGTCTGTATCACAAAGCTGGCCCTCAGACGGACTCCTCTGATCATCTCCGAGTAAAGTATTGGTGGAAGATTGTTTTTCATTACTTATGTTCTTATTTAGTATGATGCCTGAGGAAGGGTTGCATCTGCTGAGGGGAAAGAGGAGCTCCCTAGGCAGGTGCCTTTCAAGACATGGGCATCTTAGAGATTGTGAAGGTAACTAGAAAGAGAACTAATAATTCCATTCTGCTGTAGGAACATCAACATGGCCACACCACCGGCACTGTTCTCTTTTGTTTCCATGTCTTCCCCTTGAATTCACAGAATTTTACATGTTGTGGCTAATTTTAGTGCCTCTTTTGTAGGTGGGGCTGCTTCACCCTGTTCTTTCACAGTTTAATTTAAGCACAAGAACTAAGACTGTGTTGCTGCCTACACAGGCTTTCACTAAGACTAGGTTAGGAGGCCGATGGAAGGATCAATATCAACCAGGAACTTCAGATGCATGTCGGTGTGGGGGTTTATCTGACAGATTCAGCTGAAGAAAGGTCCTTCCTTGACTTTCATAGTGACTTCCAGAAAGACCAGCATGTCTCATTTGACCTGGGCTTTTATGAAACCCATCCCGCAGTACCAGAGGAAGCAGGCGGCAGTCCACAAAAGCTTACACCAAAGAAAAGGTGCTAGTCATCGAGGTGTAGCAAGACTTGCTGTTTTTTTGATGTTTTATACAAATCGTAGGCATCTCGAACACAGGTCCAGCCTCAAAGTGAGCAAGTTGGGCAGCCCATCTGTGGCACTGAGCTGAGGGGGTTACCCAGCTGAGCTCAGTCATTGTGTTTTTTGTTTGTCCTATCAAAATATAAGAACTGCCCCCACCCCCCAAAGAAGAACATTGAAAGCAGAGCCTGTGACAGTCCTGCTGTGTTCTGTGGTGCACTGCCATCACTCAAGGGTGGGGCTTTTTGGAGTTTTGGCTCAGGTAAACATGAGCCCAGTAGTGGAGAAAGATCTTAAGCAATATTACTCTTCATGGATAATCTAGTTCAGGCATGTCCAAAGTCAGGCCTGGGGGCCAAATGTGGCCCGTTTTCAAATTTCGAGTGGCCCATCTCTTCGTTTCCCCACTGGCTCAGCCTGTTATGCATCCCTACCAGCTGCCCTCTCCCATACTGGATGAAGGCATCAGCTTGCAGTTTTACAGTTTGCCTGCCCTCCCTGCCTCTGTCCACCCGACCAGCCACCTGCCCAACCTATCTGCCCCCGGCTCCATTGCTGCAGTGTCCTCCCTGCCTCCTTGCATGTTATATAGAGACTTGTCCAAGGCTGGGCCCAGGGGCCAAATGCTGCTGAATGGTTGGCCCCCACACATTTTCACCTTGACAAATCTGGCCCTCCTTGCAAAAAGTTTGGACACCCCTGATCTAGTTATCTCTCGGGAGTCACTGTTACCACAGGACAGAGGTTTCTTTAGAACCCTAGAACTGGAGCTGGGAAAGCCCAGCAACAAATAAGAGGTGTCTTCCTCTGGACCCTTTCATAGATGTTGCTGAAGAAAAGCTTGGGTGTGACCCTGATATCTTTTGTATTCCCCGGGAAGTCATATAAAGTGGTACCTCGGATAATGAATTTAATTTGTTCTCCAAGGCAATTTGTTATCCAAAACGGGGTTTCCCATTGAAATGAATGGGAAACTGATTAATCTGTTCTGGAGGTCTGAAAATAAAGGCAAAAAGCTAGGGTTTTTTTCTGGCCTCTTTATAAAGAGCACTTTAAAGGCTTGCGATGCTGGAACACCCCCCTCCCCAGAACACTTCCCCCAAAGTGCAGTGCAAATATGGACAAAAGAAGGCAGCAAAGACGACCCCTAGCCTGTTCCTGCCCAAAGTGCAATGCAAAGCAGTTCAAAGATCTCCTGCCCAAAGTGCGATGGAAAGCAGTTCAAAGATCAATAAAACCAAGCTCCAAAACAAACTCCTTGTCATTCCCGCCAAAGGCACAGGAAAAAAAAGCCAGGACGATTCTCAGCTCACCCCTCCACATTGCAAGAGAAAGCAATGCAAAGGAGGCATGCTCAGCTGTCTTGGATTAATTACGTTCATCCCAACAGGGCAATCCCTGCTTCAGCAAGCTGAAGATCATGCCAAGTGCCCTTTGTCATTCTCCCAGAGTCAATATTGTTATTTATGTAGGAGGCCACCAGCAGAGCCCAAATAGAACAATAGGGAGACTTGAGAATCTGAAGGCAGAAAAAAAGCTCTGTGAGCCAAGGGTTTGGGATTTGGAAGAAGTACTTGGGAGGAGCACAGCCTGGCTCCTAATCTCTCGTCTCTATTTGAAAGACAGACAGACAGACAGACAGACAGACAGACAGACAGACAGACAGATAAAGCATTCTACTTGATCCCAGGGCAAGTGAAAATACTCACAGGTAACCCTGCAAGACTGCCTGGAATGAGCCAAAGGCATCCCTCATGCAGATTATTATTTGGTCTAAGAGCAGCCTTGGTCACCTTATCATTTTTAAGACTTTAATTTAAGAGAAGACAGTGCCCAGAAACCTAGGCACAGATCAAGCAGTGGGTGCCTAGAAGACATTATACAGCTGTTGACTAGAAAGAAGCAGGTGCATTGTAGGCTCAGCAAACTATGATTATTATTAGTCACACACACCCCGACTCTTTCCTCCAGGGATAATATAGCATGAAACAGCTCAGAGAACAGGGGTTAAAAATACAATGTTGCCCTTGCAAACCTTAAACAAATCCCATGTTTAATGTAAACAAGGCCCCTGGTTATATTGCATGAAGACTGTAAGCGTGGTGATGTTATAGGTTTATTTGCAATAAAATACATGGCCCTGTTCCCATTTCTCCTGCCTCTCTCCAACCAAAACCCTTTGGGTATTAAAATGTGGGGGACTGGCTTAAGGCTGTCTGGTGACTGTCATGGTCACACCTCCCAGACTTTGTGCCACTCTGATGCACACTGTGGTTACTTTCCCTTAAGCTGCCACCAAAGATGCTAGGGCCAGCTGTCTCCTCATGTGTGGGGAATCTTTCTCACAGTGCCTCTGTGGCATCCATTTAATGTAAGCTGGAAATCACGTAACTAGCGAGGACAGTTTAACAAAGGCATATTGTACTAAATCAATGCTCAGATACTATGTTTCACTTCTCATCAGGTTCCCAGGCTAATTTCACACATGCGCAGTAGTTTGCATTCCTGCTCATGCTCAGTGTGTTAAGATTTAGACAAAGAAGTAACTTTATTTAGGCATTACGTAGATGTGTAAGTTTGTAATTGGTTAAGAAATTACTGCAAAGTCATATGGGATTTGTAGTCATGTGGTTTTCAATAAAACAGCCTTGCTGGGGTGCGGCAAGGGAATCGGGAATCGAGAATAAAGGGGAATCAAGAATAAAGGAGAGAAGAAGAAGCTGCTCCATTTTGCACCAAGAAGAACACTTGTCGGAGTCTTTATTTTTCCAACCCATTGGGGGGGGGGCTTGCTGGCTAAGCTTTCCTGCTGGGTTCCCACATCTACTCTCAAGCCTTAAACGTTAAGGCTTCCCTGGGTTTAATTCCTACATTTGGCAAGCAACTTTCCAAGCCTCACAGATTGGGGCTTCCCACGGGAGTAATTCCCACATATTGGCGAGCCAAGGCAGGAGTCGAACTACCATCGCTCACCATCCTCATCCGGGCAAAAGGATCCCAAGCGCGCTCAAATCACCATCGAAGACGTACCTTCGATCCCATTGGTGAGTGATCCCGTACTTTAAGACTACCGATACTGTTTCAACATGGGCGGGAATGCTGTTTCCTCCCCGCAACAAAAGTTCTGCCAGGAACTGCATTATCTGCTCACTAAGAATAGCTACGAAACTCCTCTAAAGGAGGTGGAAGATCTTGCCAAAGAAATTGCTGAAATATGTCCTTGGTTCCCACTAGCTGGCATGTTAGATCTTCAAAAATGGGACAAAATTGGCTACTGCCTTCGGAATCATCCCAAAGTTAATTTTAAGGTCCGGCACACGTGGTTTCAGGTCCGTGCGTGCCTTCAAGGACCCACTCCAGACAATCCTTTATTGGCAATAAAGTCTCTGCCATCACCATTGCCTATCATCCTGCCTCCCAAACCAGCCTCTTGGCTAATTGAGGCTCCTAAAGCACCACCGCCGGTGAGCACAGCTCTGCCTGCACTCCCGTCAGCTCCACTACCAGCGTGCCCAGCCCTTGAATTTCCAAGCCAGCTGCCAGATTCACTGCATGAGCCCTCTCCAGCTTTATCCATTGCAAATGATGGAAAATTGCTCAGTGCTGGCTTTGTTGACGCTGTTCCAGCAGCAGCCTTGGCCATCGAGCCTGTGCACCTTGCTTCTCCAGTCCTGCAAGCTACTGCCCCTGCTCACTCTGAAAAAAAATGCCCCAATTCCCTCTGAAGCACTGAAAGAGGGTGAGGACGCTTATGCAAAGGACACTGCACTCTCCAGTGTGGCTGAAATTGTTCTTAAGGCTGCCAAAACTGACTCTAATGTTGCTGGGCTTGCTGCCATTCGTCAGGGTGCCAAGGAGTTGGTTGCTGAATTTGTGTCTCACTTGATTGTGGCGTTTGAAGAGCAGGTGGGAACTACGGAAGTGTGGATAATCTTTCCCAGGATGCTTTGTATAGGCATCATTAAACAATTGGCCTTTGAGAACTCTAATGCTGGCTGCAAGCTAGCTGTTGCTACTTTCTCCGGCAGTTCAACTATCTCGCTGGCTGATATTCTGCGTGCGTGCCGATTTGTGAGTACTGACTCTGATAAGGCAGATGACGGTGGTGGCGGTGGAATGAAAGGGGTTAATGAGATGTGGACACAGTAATCATGACGAGGAGGAGAAATCCAGGCTTAAACAAGGCCCCTGTTCCACGGGTGAAGCTGCTTCTATCAACCCCCCATGGGAAAAGCTCTGCTTTCCTTCGTTCCGAAAAGGCGTCTCAACTGATACAGTCGCCATGCCGTGCCTCGACTCCCTTCATTGTTTCCACCCACTGAACGTTGTGGTGGCCTGATTACTGCGTTACATGGATGAAGTTTGTGGAACAGTTCCAGAGATCAACGGTTCTATCCTTACCAGCTGTGAACTGTGAATTAGCCCTGAAAACACACTTTGTTCTGAAAAGGCACTTTTTTCTAAAACATTCCATTCCTTTGCTGCCGGAAAATCAGCCTCAGAGTGAAACTGCCATGGATCTCTACCTTGTTGCAAAGGAAACATTGAATCAGCGTTCAGAAGGTCAACTGAGACTGCTTGTCTTGCCATCCAACACAACAGAACACTTTCACACCCCTCTTCCCTGCCTTCAGCTAAACAGCCATCCTGCCATCCTGCCTTCACCTTTATGTCTCTGTCAATGACTGTGGACAATAGGCTGTTTATAACAATTGCCTCTGTTTAATTTCCTTTTTCACAGGTCATCTTAACAAATTTTTCCTTTGCAGCTTTTTCTGGGAAGGATCAGAGAAAGTTTGCATTCAACTTTCTATGGTTTAACAAATTTCTTTCCTTTACAGCTTTTCCGGGAAAGATGCCAAGGTTTCTGATAAGGGGATTCACACTGTTCTTAGGCTGGCAATCGCTGCCTAGCTATCTATGTACTGTTAATTGTTCTTTGTTTCAAACCTTCTACAGAAATGCTGCGCTTTTGGCTTATTCTAAGACACACACACTAATTTGTTTTCTCATGAGATTTTCAAGACCTTTTTGCATCCTTTGGAACTTAAAAACGGGGAAAGGGATGCCTATTTGCTTATGGTAGATTTTAGTACTGTAGTTTTCAAAGTGTTTGTGTTTTTTGCTTTAAAATTGGCTGCTTGTTTTCCATAAGCAGGTTTCATTCTTCCATTGAGTTGCATTTTAGGACTGAACAACAGCTCCGTCCTAAAGGCCTACAGACTACTGTCTGGCTTCAACTGGCAAAAATCAGTAATGCACTAAGTTTTGTCTTTCTACCAGCTATGCTGCTGGGAATTTACTTTGCTATCAGCCTCATAATATCACAAATTTGTTGCTGGAGATTTGTTTTCAGCATGTTTTACTCATAATATCACAGACTATTCTGGTCTCAATGAACAAATGAACAGTGAAGAGACCTTAGTGAATGGCTCCAGCTGGAGTCCAACCACCAAGTGACTTCCTAAATCTGCTTTTACTTTTTCACAACACTAGTACCACACAACTGAATTGTCTTGTTATTATTTTTGAAAATGTGTTGCTTCAACTACATTCCAGCTATCAGATTCTGTTTGCTGTTTCACAATGGTTTAGAAATATAGTGCTAGTTTCAGGGATCACCTATCTTTTGGGGTTTTAGAGCATTTTTGAAAGCTAACAGCTAATTATGGGTAACTGAACACTTCCAAGGCTCAAACTGAAATTAGATTACTTTAGATAACAGAGATGACATTGGTTTTATACTGCTGCAATTGCATAAAGGCTATGCTTATTATTGTGGTATGCATTATTATCATAAGTTGCTGCCTTTAATGTATATTTACTATATCTCAGTTTTTTGCTATTGCTAATTGCTACTTCTGGTTTCACGCAAAGACAAGTGTACTGCCACCTTCAGGTTGAAACTGGCTACAGCACAGTCTGAAGGTTGAAAATATAGTTATATTCTCACTTATTCCAATACTATTGTGTTATCGTAGTTAGTTGATTACTACGAACTCAGTGTTCCTATTCTTCAAAAAATTTAAAAACAAAAAGAGTGAAATGTGGGGAATCTTTCTCACAGTGCCTCTGTGGCATCCATTTAATGTAAGCTGGAAATCACGTAACTAGCGAGGACAGTTTAACAAAGGCATATTGTACTAAATCAATGCTCAGATACTATGTTTCACTTCTCATCAGGTTCCCAGGCTAATTTCACACATGCGCAGTAGTTTGCATTCCTGCTCATGCTCAGTGTGTTAAGATTTAGACAAAGAAGTAACTTTATTTAGGCATTACGTAGATGTGTAAGTTTGTAATTGGTTAAGAAATTACTGCAAAGTCATATGGGATTTGTAGTCATGTGGTTTTCAATAAAACAGCCTTGCTGGGGTGCGGCAAGGGAATTGGGAATCGAGAATAAAGGGGAATCAAGAATAAAGAAGAGAAGAAGAAGCTGCTCCATTTTGCACCAAGAAGAACACTTGTCGGAGTCTTTATTTTTCCAACCCATTGGGGGGGGGGCTTGCTGGTTAAGCTTTCCTGCTGGGTTCCCACATCTACTCTCAAGCCTTAAACGTTAAGGCTTCCCTGGGTTTAATTCCTACATTTGGCAAGCAACTTTCCAAGCCTCACAGATTGGGGCTTCCCACGGGAGTAATTCCCACACTCATGGTGAGTTTGGATTGCCAGGATGACAGATATTTTAAACAGGGGACAGCCACGATCCATTTGGCCCAGTGTGAGTAAGACATCAGGCTCCTTGTGGCTGGCCATAGACCTGCCAGGGAATTTAGTGAGCATGGCGGTGAACTGGCACAGGTGGTTCGTGAACTCAGATCAGATTGCAGACTGCAGTCAAAACGCAGAAAGCTGCTCATGCGAGGACCACTCTGTTGGGTTTCTGGTTGGCCTCAGTGATGTTTCTTTTAAACCTGGGAATTGCATCATTTGAGTCTTGCCCCATTTGGTCTTTCCCAGCCCCCAGCCCACTTGGTTGTGACATCTTGCAGATGTTTAATGTATTCATTGAGTTGGACTAATCTCCTTCTGGCAGAATGTTCTCGCTGCAAAAAGCAGCATACTGAACCCCCCCCTCCACCTTTTGCTCACATAACGACACACTATGCATTGCCACACAACACTGTGCACTGATTGTAATACTTGGCAGTAAACCATCTCCTTAAGATTGGCTGCATTGCTCCTTGGGTTAGGTACCTGGCCATAGAGCCAGAGACTGGGAGTTCTCCCTAGGAAACCCTGGACAGGGTCACTATACATCATAATCACCATCATGGCTCACCATCATAATTGTCACTATTTGCCTAGTTTACAGAATTTGTTAAAACTGGACTGCAGATCTGAAACCTTTGATGCTGCAGCTGCCTATAGATTTTAAAATACACGGGGAGGATAGGACAAAATGCATGCCGGTGCTATGCTGGGGAGGGGCTGTAGCTCAGCGGTACGGTTTTGTGCCCTTTGCACACAGAAAGTCCCAGGTCTGTTCTCTCCAGGTAGAGTTGGGAAGGAATCCCACCTGGAAGTTGTGGCCAGTCGGTGTGTGGACAGTACTGGGCTAGGAGGACCACCATTGATCTGATTCATGGTGAGGCACCTCCCTCCCCTTCTTGTGAGGTGGATTTTTCTGGAGCCTCACAGCACAACAACCAGGGGTTCAAGCAGAAATCGCCTATGCCTATTTCTTAAAGATGTCTCTCTGGATAGGAGGACTGCCACAGTGTCATGTCTCCTACACCCAACTTACCATCCTGCTGCAGTGGAAGTGCTAGGTAAATGCTTACAGTCATGATATTCCAATGCGGGATAATTATCTTAGCAAACTCCCATTGAAACAGCACTTGATGCACAATACGTAGGTTGGCAGAACGGGGTATTGTGACTGTCGGCTGATATTGCTTCAGGTTCAGTTGAAGTTGGTGCCTCAAGAGCAATGCAAAAGCAGACCCATGTGTTCAGTTTTGTAGTGCTATTTGGCCTCTTAATACTACCGTATCTTTGAAAAGCCCTTAGCAAGGGCAGTCTCTCTCTCTCCTTTCTGCAGTGGGCAAAGGGTCTTTGCTGATGCTCCTCTTGAATGAACTGATTGGCCCATTAGTATGCAAAGGGCAACAGTGCTGTCACAGAAGAGGCAGGGTTGTATGTCAAAGACGAGCAGGGCAGGGCTGTGCAGGCAACAGATGGCACCCAGTGATCTGATAAATCTCACTGCTCTCTGCCTTCCTTCCTTCCTCTTGGTGTGTTTTTTAAACATAAGCACAGTGGCAGAAAAACTGAACTGCAAACTGGTTGAGAAAGACAATAACAGTGCAAAAACGTGCCTTTCGGAACTCTTTTCATTCTAAAACCAAGTGGCTGAAATCCAGTAGTAGGTCACAACTCGAGCAGGTCTACTTGACTTAGTGGAACCTCTGGAGGAGTTGATTCACCAATTCAGTGGGTCTAATCTAGCCACAAATTGCTATGCTAAGGAACAGAATTTCAGCCGATTCCAGTCTGTGTGAAACGTACTGGAAACAGAGCTGTGCGTGCTCTCTCATCCTCTGTTTCCTTGCTAGTGAGCACTGCTTGTTCTGTTCTTCCATCCCACAGGAGTTCTTGAATTTCAAAGGGAGATAACCTGGGCTCCTCCAGATGTTTTCTGAGGCAGCACACACTCTCCTTGAACTTTGGCCGTGCCTGTTTGTGCATGGATTAGAAGATGATGGCCTTGCAGACCCATGAGCTAGGTGGTGTTGCTTGCTGAAACATTTTCTGTGCCATTTTCTTCCTATCCCTTAGACATAACCAGAATAGAGCCAGTAGTATGTTTCTTTCCCACGGTCTGATTCTTGCCTTATTTGCCATTTTGTATGCCTATACTTGGAGGGCCCTCTCCTGCTCCTCATCTACAGATTGCCTTCCTAATGTTGACTCTGCTGACAAAAAGATCTGAAGATCTCAGGCCGACTATCCATTGAAGTTCAAGGGCACAATGTGCTGCCCAAATGTAGAAATGGTGATGATCTGCTGCTGGTTTTTGTTTGTTTGTTTGTTTGTTTGTTTGTTTGTTTTGGTGGTGGGGAGGTAGTTGTGCAACACTGTAAAGACAACTGTAAGGGTCACCTGTTAGGGAATGTTCCCCTATGCAAACATTGGAAAGTAATCTGAATTGTGTTGAGTTTTCTGGGTTGCTTTCTGTCTTCTAGACTGTTTTAGATTCTCCCGAGATCCCAGAGATCCCAGGGATGTACAAGGTACAATAAAAATACGCCAAATCATGGGGTGGGGTGGGGGATTAAACTTGGGTTAAAACTGATGTAACAAGGCAGAATCTGAATCAATCAAAATAGGTCCAAGCACAAGAAAAGGGATTTTTACAAAACTTGATGAGGAATTTCTTAATATTAGGGGCAGATCTTTAATGGCACAGACTGGCATAGAGCACAGACTCCTTTTTAAAATAAAAAATAGAGGACCTCTTATTGGATGCTGTAATTGGGGGGGGGTTTCCTATGACATCAAAGGGTTGGGCAAGATGAGTGTTGAGGTCTCTGTCTCTCTCTTCTGTGGTTCTGGGAGAATTTACCAACTCACCATTTCTGTAAGTTACACCAGACACATGGGGGGTTGGATTTCCCCCCACTTAACATGTTTCCCATGCAGAATGTGGACGCAACCTCTTGTAGTCAAATGAGCAGGAAGTCTATGAGAAAAGGGAAAGGCACTGCAGCCTTCCCAGACAGCTTGGCCACCATGGAGGAAGTCAGCAGATAAGATAAGATAAGATAAACCAAAAACAAAATAAATTGCCTGCAAAGCAATCTGACCATTCTTCTCATCATGAAGAAGGGTGAGAAGAACTGAGCTTGCCAAATATCTGTTTCCCAGTAGGTGCCAACGTCCTTAGCATGAAGATGGCAGATGTGTAAATTGGATTTCCACAACCAGCTCTGACATGCCTTTAGAAACGCAGCAGACGGCGCCAGAACATATTCCTTGCCTTTATGCTTCGCTCAGCCTTCTCCAGTATTCTCAGGAAACCTGTTTCCTTGTGAAGCTTTGAGAAGCAACTTCTAAAACATAAAGTTGTTGTTATTTTTAAGGGTCCCTGCTGATTCCCGTAGCCTAAAAATAGGGTCACATTTTATCTTGATTGCCTTCACACCAGCCCCCTGGGAGAGATGAGCTTGAGTGATGGAATACTGTAGTTCAGGACTCTGCAAAGAGCAGATTTGGGATGTTTTAGAAAGGCAGCATATCATTAATTTGTCAGTCTCCTGGGCTTGTATTTTATTGCCTGGAAGGGGCTGAAGTACTGGAGAGGCTTCCTGTGTGTGTGTGTGTGTGTGTGTGTGTGTGTGTGTGTGTGTGTGTGTGTTGTGTCATTACAGTCATGACTGACTCTTCAGGACTCCATGTCCATGGAGTTTTCTTGGCAAGAATACTGGAGTGGTTCCTGTAACAGGCATTTTAAAAGTTTGCCTGATCTTGACTCTGGTAAGTGAAGGCAAGTGTTCCCTTTTGCAGTTCTGTTTCAGGGAGAGAAATGTCTGGGGCTAGTCGCCCTGCCAGGAGCACCTCGTAAGGATCTTCTGATCCCTGCCATCAGGTCCATCCTCTGTCTAGTAGCAGAAAGTGTGGAATCTGGCTTTCCATCTCAAAAGCTCTCTGTGTTAACGAGAGAACAGCTAATGTTGTCCCTTGACCAGTGTTGGTGAACCTATGACACGAGTGCCAAAGGTGGCACTCGGAGCCCTTTCTGTGGGCACCCAACATCGCCCTTCACAGCCACAAGTATTCAGGTTAAATTTCTGTATTTGGCACTTTGCGAAAAATTAGTGGGTTTTGAACCACAGTTTGGGCACTCGGTCTCTAAAAGGTTCACCATCACTGCTATAGACCTAGTACAGTATATCATGACTTCAGCAAAGCTTTTGACAAAGTGCTCCATGATATTCTGATTAACCAGATAACTAGGTGTAGGCTGGATGGAACAATGGTCAAGTGGATACACAGCTAGCTTATAGAATCAAATTCTCCTTCTCTAACTGGGTAAAAGGTCCCCCCCCCCGCACATGCATGCTTGTCATTTCCGACTCTAGGGGCGGTGCTCATCTCCGTATTCAAGCCGGAAGCGACTGTGTTGTGCAAGTCCATGGCCATGTGGCTGGCATGGCTGCAAGGAAACACTGTTTTTACCTTCCCGCCTTTTATGGCGGTACCTATTTACCTACTTGCATTTTACATGTTTTCGAACTGCTAGGTTGGCAGGAGCTGGGGTGAACAGTGGGAGCTCGCTCCACTGCGTGGCACCCGGGATTCAAACCGCTGAGCTGCTGACTTTGAAGTCAACAGTTTTCGGAGCCTTATTCCACTGAGCCACCAATAACTGTACTCTCTAACTGGGAGGAAGTAACAAATGGAGCACATCAGGGCTCAATTCTGGGCCCAGTGCTCTTCAACCCTTTTATTAATGACCTGGATCAGGGGATACAGATTTGCAGATGACACAAAACTGGGTGGAAGAGCTCATACCCTGGAAGACACAAACAAAATTCCAAAGGATCTTGATAGGCTTGAGTACTGGGCCAAAAATAAGAGAATGAAATACAACCTATATAAATGAGAAATATGGCACCTAGGAATAGAAATCAAAGACATGTTTACTAGATGAAGGATATGAGCAAGAAGGATCTTGGAATAATCACAGATCATAAGCTGAATGGGAGCCAACAGTGTAATGTGGCTATAAAAGAGAAAAATACAATTTTAGGCTGCATGACTAGAAGTAGAGTCTCCAAATTCAGCAAGACACTAGCTTCCCTTTATCTGGCACTGGTTAGGCCTCATCATGAGTATTGTGTTCCGTTCTTGACATGTCACTTCACGAAGGATGCTAAGAAACAGAAAGAACTTCAGAGGAAGGCAACAAGGACAATTGGGGGGCTGGAAACCAAGCCTTATGATGAAACACTGAAAGAACTGGGTATATTAATCTTGAGAAAAGGAGACTGAGGAGAGATATGATAGAACTTTTCAAATACTTGGAAGGTTGTCACGCCAGCTATATCCCTCTCTGGAAACAAAGCACATGGCCGCTTTGATCTGGCAACTCATAAGTTAGATGACCACAGTATGTTGCACAGAGTTGGCCTTGACAATTCTCCAGGTACAGTTCATTTGAAATCTGGAGGCTGTTAAGTGAGTCAAGTGTGTTAAGATACAATCTTCATGTGTTTGTACTGGAGAAGCTTCAGTGGCAGCCAGTTCACTTCCAGGCTCAGCTGAGAGCGCTGGTGCTTGGTTCAAAAGCCGGACATTGCAAGTACTTACGGAACTCTCCTTCTCCACCCAATCACTGGGTCACGAGTCAAATCAGAAGCTATAGTTAGCATGTCATTAGAAGACAAAAGGATGTTTTAGTATTTCGGCCACTCAGCCCCCTCTGGGTGTTCTGTCTGCAATCATAGGCTAAATTAAGCCCTGAACTCCTGATGACCAATCACAAAACAAGAGCAAGCTAATTTGCTGTCTGTCTCCATGGCGGCAAGCTTGCTGCCCCTTTTCCTTTTCCCGTAGATTTCCTGCTCATTGGATTGCAAAATGTTGCAGTTCATCTTTTCTGATCTCTCTTGAAATTCTGAGCAGACAACTTTTCATACTTGAGGCATGGTTGCTTTGTGCCCTCTAGTTGAGCCCTCAGGTTGCCGTAATTCATTCTTCCAGATTTGAACAGTATCTGAAAGAAAGAGCGTGGTGACTCAGTGAGAACTTTCTTGGTTGCCATACCTTGTTTCTGGAACAATAGGGGTGTGAATACTTTGTTGCCAACTACATTTTGTAGTTATTTTCAGCACTGGACAAAGACCTTTTAATTCGTCTAAGCTTAACATACAATAATTATGTGTTATTGCTCTTATTTGTAACTGCCTTTTTAAAAATATTTTTCTTAATTTTTTTTATGAGAACATCATTTTTAAATTTCCTTCTTGGCATCCCAAGAGTACTTGTGTCCATATTTAAGAAATCAAGTAAAATAAGCACTTGCATGCAACAAATTAGTCAATTCCATTGGGGCGATATGTTGAAAGCTCAGCAGACATTGACTGTATATTAAACAAACTGTATCTTCAGGAAGGTGCTTCCTGTGGTTTTATACTGCACTGCTGTTGGTCTGACACAGATACGGTCTGTTCTGGCTATACATTTGTTTATATGGCTTTTTAAATGTAAAAAAAAAATAGAGCAAACCTCATGTGAATTCACATCTCCGCTTGTGCAAAAAGGAAGCAGGGTGTGTGTGTTTCACCCGCAAGCAGTGCTTGAACATGGTTGTGAAGGAGAGGCCGCAGCAGAAAATCACTGGAAATGGCACAGCTATTTGTGATTGTGTTGTCAATGTTCTCCTGAGCTAGGCTCAGAAAAACAGGCTGGGAGCTGATTAAAGGCTGCCTCAAAAGAGAAGCAAGCTTAACAAACCACCCAAAAGTCTTCTCATTGCTCAGATGAAAATGGCTCAGGTCATGTCCAACAGGGGATGGGCAGAGTTGGGTTAAGAGACTGTGGGGGCTATTCCTGAGAGCTCCTCTCCTCTCCCAGGTCCTTGCAGGATCTCGTAAGAACTGGTTTAAAAGTTCTCCTTTACTGGATTCTGTGCTAGCTTGTCCTCAGGCCTTGCCACTTTGCAAGGAAAGGGCTGCCTGTGCCCTGCACAATACAGGCGACATGAAAAAGCATTGTGCCAAGTTGGGACAGGGATTGAGGATAATAAGGGCATGGTTGCTTCCTCTTTGCGCCCTTGTGGTACTGGAATCCTACATTGCTCAGGAATGGCTGTGGCTTAATGGCAGAGGACCAAAGGTTTTGCAGGCAGAACATTTCAAGCTGAATCTCAGGCATTACAGATGTTGCTGACTTAAATCTTGGATAGCTCCTTCTAGTCAACTCAGGTCAACAACTCGGTTTAATATTTATAGTAAAAGTAACATAAGATATCCAGTGTGGTATAGCGGATAGAGGAATGGCTGAGGACTCGGAAATCCAGGATTTAAATCCCTGCTTAGACATGGAGTGGGGAGTGGAACTGGTAAACCACTCCTTAAAGATCCCACTTACCATGAAAGCCCTGTTAAGATTGCTGCAAGTCAGTTCCATCTTGGCAGCACATAGCAGCAACATTAATCTTAATATATGGCGCCCTATGTTTTCTGTGGAAGTTCCTGTAAGACGGCCAGAGCAAAGTGAGAGGGATTACTTTTTCTGGTTCTGACCTGATTCCTGGGCAAAGGCATACATGGCATATTTTTGCTCTAGTGGATGTTAATCCTTAGAATTGTGCTAGAAATACTGTGTAGGAATGATTGTTTTTGGCTTCTGGTTTTGGGAAAGCTATGTTTCTGATGGTAGGACTTTTAAAAACAACAACACAGGGAGGTCTTAAGCGTGGTCTCTGGTTAAAGAACTGGTGGTGGAATGGGGAGGCGCATTTGTCAACTTAACAAGCAGTCTTAATAGAGAACTTAAATTGAATGGAAAGGTGGCTGGAACAAGGCTAGGATTCCCCTGCCATATGCCGTAATAATGTGTGTCTCCTGTACTGGTAACATTTTACTCTCCACTGTTTGTAATCCCTTGCCTTTTAACCTACATAAGGCTGCATAGTACAGATATTACTTAACTCCGGGTTCATTTGTGGTGAAATGGGCTTGATGGAAGCCTGAGCTTGTTTCCCCCCCTAGAACTAGAACTTTTAACTACGTTATAAGTCAAAGAAGTACGTCCAGAGGTTTTGATCTGCCAAACTGTATTTTGTTCATTGACTTGAAGAATATAAATGAATAGTTCTCCTCTTTGCTTTAAAAAGTCTTTTGACTTTTTCATCAAAAAGCCATGTGGTGTTTTATGTTTGCAAACATGTAAACAAATCCCCAAACCACTTTAATACTGCAGGTATGTGCTGTACATGTCTTCACTGAACTGAGCCCTCTGTAATTCCGTGACATATATTCCCAGGTACACGTGTGCATAAAGTGGCAGCCAAAAACATGTATTGGATTGGATAGCTCAGTGGTCTAGGTATCTGGCTGCGAAACCAGAAGCTGTCAGTTTGATTCCTCACTCTGCCTGTTTGACAAGAGCTGGCTTGTTATAGATCATTTCAAGCTGCAGTTTGCGGTGAAAGGTGTGATAGCAACCTAAATGAATTAGTAAATATCTGTATTATACTAAGATGTACAGTCCCAAACATGTTAATCTTTAATGTGGCATTTTGAGGTGGCAGTGTATACAACGGCTGCGGTTAACAACGCATCATGTGTAAGATCGACAGTGGTGATGTCCATTTTGACACAAGGTCTTTCTTCAAGTAGATGTCAAATATCCTCTGATTGCTCAGGGGGATTCTTTTTAGCAAAGTCTAGCTGGAGTTTTTAATAAGCCCAGATCCTCCCACAGTAGCTTTGCAATAACTCATCCTGTGGCCACAGTCTAATAGCAAAGATCCACTGGTGGAAGCAGCTCCATTGGCGCAGTGGGGAAGGGGAAATTCCCTCTCCTCCGCAGCTCCCACCTGCTTCCTCTGGCTGGAAGTCCCTCCAAAACAGAGTTTCTTATGGCATGGAGGACTGAGCGAAAGAGGGAGGAGAAGAACGGCTGTGAAGGATTCATGGGGGAGCAGAGGGACAAGGAAGAGGAACTCTGTTTTCCCTTTGTGGACTGCTGGTATCAGCAGATATTCCTAATTGGATCTTGGCCTGTGTACAGACTTGAAAGAAAATTGGCTTTGATTTTTTTTCTTTTAAGGGTTGCTATATAGTATAATTCCAAGAAGCAGAAGGTATATGTTTTGTTGGACATGTTCTTCGAAACAGCCAGCCTTTAAACAGGGGGAGTCACACAAGATTTGTATATCACAAAGTAATTACGGAAGGAATTGGTGCTTGATAGCAATTGTGGTTGAGGGTTTTTTGTGTTGTGTACTTAAACATTTAAATGTAACAAAATACTTTTGGGGTCTTATTGGGACTAAAACCTAATCAAATCAAATGTTGCTGGAGGGCTGCATAGCTCAGGATCAGACAGATCCTACAGGGTAGGACTGGGTTAGCCTAGATTTTCAGTTCCTGTATCAGTGGATTTTTCAGTGACCCTTATGCTTCTGATTGTGTCTCATCACTTGTGATGGGTTGTTTCATCTGGGAACCCAGAACAGATTTTCACTCTTGATAGTGCACTGGTCTTGAACCTAGTCTTTTTTTCTTTTCTTTTCTTTTATGGGATTAGAATTGATTTTTAAAGCCATTTTAATATCTTGCTTTTTAAACCTTCCAAATTAAAAAAATATATAAAATCTTTACTTTGTCTTTCATTCAGTCCATGGCAATTTAGACCTTTTAAAGCATTGAAAACAAAATGTAATAGTGGAGTAACATGGCAACAGACAACAACAGAAACAACAAGAACAACAACAACAAAATTGGGATAATCTGATTTCATAGAGTACTTCATGCCTTAAATAGTGATGCCAAATAAAATTTCAGGGGTGGAGCATAGGATAGGCTTGGCCAGGAAATGAGCTATGATCCTGTACTCACTGAGCTTGGAAGGCACCCCACAAAACTCAGTGGGGCTTTCTTCTGAGGAGACACATGTAGGGTGGCACTACAATTTGTAGTGCAAATTTAGAGGAATGTGATGATGGGGTTGGGAATGGGCTGGGTAATAAACATAAGTAAATGGAAGAACTAAGAGAAGTTAGTCTAGATGCAAGGAGTGTGAGCAGTGACCATAGGATTAGGAGGGCTACTTGATTGTAAGCCGCCCAGAGACCTTTGGGTAGTGGGTGGCATATAAATTGTAAAAATAAAAAAATAAAAATATACTTGTCAAAGAAGCAGTTTTCCCCATGCTGTCTTTGATTTCAGTTTATTTCTCCCCCTCCCCATTATAATTTAATCTCTGTTTTCTCTTCTGCATCAGTGTTCTCTTTAAAGTTCCTGCTTTAAGGCAGACATTTGCAAGCTTCAGTTATCCTAAAGTGCTGAAGGCAAAGTGGGGTTGCTGGATCATTAGACGGTAAGCATTTAGAATAGGGATGGGCATTTCGTTTCAGAACCAATAGGTTCTGAAATCAACCATGTGAGCCCCGGTCGTCCTCAGAACCTAAAGTGCTGAAGGCAAAGTGGGGTTGCTGGATCATTAGACTGTAAGCATTTAGAATAGGGATGGGCATTTCGTTTCGGAACCAATGGGTTCTGATAATCAACCACGAGAGCCCAGGTCGTCCTCAGAACCAGCTGATACACGAAGATCCATTTGTTTTACCTTTCTCTGTCTCGCACAGGGTTAAAATCCAATGAGGAAGCACGCTGCAACGTCATCTGTGATCTGTGATGCTGGTCATTCAGGAGCTGTGCAGGGACAGGCATCATCCCACCTCCCTCTCTGATTGGCCAGCAGCATGAAGCAGGAAAGATGATGTTGCAGTGTGCTTCCTTGTTGGATTTTAACACTGCACGAGACAGAAAAAGATAAAACAATTGGATCTGCATTGATCAGCTGGTTCCGATGATCTCCTGGGCTTGCGTGGTTCATTTCATAACCTACTGGTTCTGAAATGAAATGCCCATCCCTAATTTAGAATATAAACAAAAATGCTACCCTGACATTATGAAATACTACCACCACCAATCGAGGATAGCAGACTTGTTTTATCATGTTTACTGACCCCTACTGTGGGTGCCTGGAGTTGGAACTGGCAAGCCACTCCAGTATTCCTGCCAAGAAAACTCCATGGACATGGAGTCACGAAGAGTCAGTCACGACTGTAATGACACAACACACACACACAACACTTAAAGAGAAAAGCTATGCTGACGGTATGACATACAAAGGTGTGTGTGTGTGTGTGTGTGTGTGTGTGTGTGTGTGTGTTGTGTCATTACAGTTGTGACCGACTCTTCGTGACTCCATGTCCATGGAGTTTTCTTGGCAGGACTAGTGGAGTGGTTTGCCAGTTCCTACTCCAGGCTCCTACAGCACCTGGTATTCCCTGGTGCTCTCCTATCAAGTACTAACCAGGGTCGACCCTGCTTAGCTTCCGAAATCAGGCAATGTGTTGGGAATGATAACTTGATTTTTCTCTCATGACCCATCTTTTCTGCACATACAGAGAGGCTTTGCATGGGCAGCACTGAGTTTTCCACACTCTGCTAAGAGGGGAACTTCTAAGAGCATGCATAAGAAGAAGTTTATTTTAAACACTGACATAGAACATGAGGTATGAAAGCTTGCTTGGTCTAGGAATTATATTCTAGAAATAGAAATCCTATACCCTCTCAGACATCTTTCTTTGAACCCCTGTGTTATTCTGATAACTGACTTTCATATCAGAATGGACTGCAGAAGAGAGATCTTTTGCGCTAGTGGAAGAGTGGATATCTTTGGATTTGTTCAGAAACAGCTGAGCTCACTGTCAAGTTTTCTCCTCATCCATCATGTTGGTATATACTCACTGGTGGTGCCCTGTTCATGAACCTTATGTCCTCTCCTGTCTGTGAACAGGAGAAGCCCACTGGGTCTGGCAGATGCCTGAGTGAGGCTTACTCAGGTGGCATGAGGATTACATGTACTGTTCGGTATATGTGTGGGTGTTACAGGACCTTGGACAGCAGCAAGCACAGGGTTTGGTGATCAGAGAACTGCAAAGCTGGATAGTAAGTTGTCAATCTTCTCTATTACATTCTTGTTGTTCAGTTGTTTCTTCTGTCCCGTGTTCGTAGGGTGGGTGGCAACCTGTTCTACTTTTACAGGTTCTTTATATGATCTAAAACCCAGGCCATCCAGGGCTGTCCATTGTGTTGCTTTAAGGGATACCAGCCCTCCATTGCAACAGAGCAGAGCAGTGGGAGTCTGACGGATGAGGTAGAAAGAACAGGCACTCCCTCCTGTTCACCTCCCCCACATTGGTGTGTGTGTGTGCGGGGGGGGGGGTTAAAGTGGACACCATGAAGTGTGGAGTTCAGCCATATCCCCTTTCCCTTCTTGGGCCAGACCATCCCCTTCTAAAGACACACTCTGGTGATCCACTGTCTCTTAGTCAGTTCCTTCGTTGTGCCTTTTTGTTCCATTTTGTTCCATTTTGTTTTGAGCAGGAACCAAAAGAACGTGAGGCCTTGTTGAGGACTGGTTCATGGAGAAAATCTCATTCAGGGCATGTTGTTTTCCAAGGGTCACCATTATGGCTACTTCATTTTATAGTGGTACCTTGTATAAAGGAATTAATTTGTTCCAAACGAAATTCTGTTAAGCAAAATTTCCTTTATACAAATTTCCCGTAGGAATGCATTGAAAACAGAGTTTTCCTAATCAGGACATACATTTTTATGTTGTATGGATTCGCCCCATAGGCGATTATGTTAAGCAAATTTCCCCTATCTCCGGAATTCTTTTTGTTATACAGATTTTATGTTATACAAACTGTTTGTTATACAAGGATCCACTATATACTATTTTATTTATTTAAATTTTTACCTCAACCATCTAGTGGCCAGGTGGCTAGGTATCTTACAACATGGCAACATAAACATAAAGTAAAATTCAGTAATGATCAAATTAAAGCATCAGATTAAAAAGAAAGGCAAAACTTATAGTAACTATATATAAAAATAGCTGACATAAAAGATGGTAGCAAAACAGAGGGCTTCTCGTTGACTCTTGTGTCTGTGGCTCAGTATTTGGAGGGCTCAAATCAGGTTCAGCTTTGTGCCCCACGTTGTTCCTCATGTTGGTCATGATGTCATGGGAATCTGCAATACATAGAACCAGCTCATGTGAAAAACTGGTTAGAAATTCAGCCTTTCCTGCCTCTTTCAGTGGAGAATATTAGATGTGAATGCTGAACAACAATGAGAGCAAGAAACAATGGAGAGAACTAACTTGGGCAGAGAAGATCTTCATCAAATAAAATAACAATTGGGTGGATGATCTGGTCACATAGTTTGCAGCAACTGAGAAGATCGTGCAAATTGGCTGACCTCTGTACCATCTGGCCAACCATCCTATTGATAAAGGTGTTTGGGTTAAACATGTGCCGTAGGTGCAGATGGGAACTAGGTTTGCTAGACACTTTCAGACAAACAAGAATCTTTTGTAGGATGCTAATGGAAAATAAGCTGAGCCCAACTGGTCTGAATTGATAAATGGCAAATCTAGGGAAGAACAGCCTTTTGGGGGTGGGGGTTGTTTGTTTGTAACTGAGTATACTGATATTCATAACTCACTTGCACTTTAGGTCTGTGTGCACTAGATTTGAACCAAGATCATTTCTTTTAATGAAATGTTTTGCTTCAGATAATTTTTAAAGTAGCAGAGCAGAGGAAGGTAGATGACAAGTGCTGAAGTATTGTAGAGGTTGTTCATTTCTATTTTGGCAGCCTTACTTTAAAATTTTACATAGCATTTTCAGTTATTGGTTAAAATCCTGTCACTTAGCACAGTAAATTGCACTACAGTAGACCCACTGAATTAAATGGGGATTTGGTAAATTGCAGTAGCTCCTCCTTAAGTGTCATTGATTCAGATAAGTCTACTCTAGTTGTTACTTTAGTGTCGTAAGTTAGAGTAGGCCCCAAGGTCTCCTCTAGTTTTCAGTTCTCCGTCTACGTGTAACTCTCCCCCCCTTCCCCAGCTGCACAAGTTCTACTGTGATTGGACCAAAAGTGATCTCCAAAATACATTAGAACTTATTTTTTAAAAGTCCATGTTTATTATTTTCTATCCTAAATAAAATAAAACAAATATGTTGCTTGTCTCCTGTCATGTTACAATGTCAGTCACAATTTCCCCAACATTTCAGCCCAATATAATTCATATCTCCTTTCCCATCTTAAAATAACATACTTTCATACTTAATTTCCTTTATATCCCATCCATATTCTATCTTCACTCATATCTATTTCCATCTAATACAAAATATACAGATAACAAAATACAATATTGAACTAGCCTGTCTAATCTTAACAGTATACTCAGTCATGGTATTTAATTCTTCAATTAGCCAAATAGGTTAGAATATTTTAACTGACCAATATACAATAAGTGTCATAAACAAGGTATAGAGTATTTACCTATTATTCTAAGATATACCTAATTTCAAAAGGGTTCTATAACTCGAATTAGTATTTTATGGACTATTATAAAAGAGTTACACCTTGGTTTATAGATTTCACTTTACATTTAAAAGTTCCCATCTATACCTAACTACCACAAATTTTTAAAGGTCTAGCAGATTAACATTTACCTATATTTCTGGTTGGTCTTCACATTTCCATTTATCCTTTCCCATATCATGACAATCAATTCATACCTTTAGACAATCAAATTCAGAGAACAAACTTTTTACGTAATCGATTCATTGGAGCTCATTTTAAAGACACAAAGGGACATGTTGTAATTTGTATCATTAAGCTGACACAAAGATAGGAAACTTCTACCAAGGCTGTCTGAAGCCACTTTGATGCCTGATGTGAAGCATAAAAAATGGCATACATACCCGACCCACTCGGAGTACCCAACACTAAGTAAACTGTTCTGTCCCATGAAGCTCAAACATACCTCTTTACCCAGCTCTTACAATAAAAGTAATAACAGCAATGTAAATAATTAAATATTTGTTGCCATTTCATGACATTTATAAATCTTCACTGAACACAGGCAAGTCATCCATCTCACTCTACCTAACAGTACAGTTGATCTGAAACTGACACCTCTGTGTTCAGCCCCTTTGCTTGAAAATAAGTACCAATAATGCCAACTGAACTTGTGTGTCAAAGTCCTGTTAGGTGTTTGTTTGTCTTATTTTTAGGTGATCCTGGGTGGCTCTCAAGGTCAGAGAGCTCTATAGCAGTAAAATATAGACTTTTTAGGGGGGCAGTGGCTAGGCAGTTATTTTCAAAAAAATCACCATTGGCAGATTTGCAGACCTTCAAAGTTGAAACTTTGTTGTTGTTCAGTCGTTCAGTCGTGTCCGACTCTTTGTGATCCCATGGACCAGAGCTCGCCAGGCCTTCCTGTCTTCCACTGCCTCCTGGAGTTTGGTCAAATCCATGTTGGTCGCATCGATGACACCGTCCAACCATCTCATTCTCTGTCGTCCTCTCTTCCTTTTGCCTTCGATCTTTCCCAACATCAGGGACTTTTCCAAGGAGTCCTCTCTTCTCATGAGGTGGCCAAAGTACTGGAGCCTCAGCTTCATAATCTGTCCTTCCAGTGAACATTTGTGGTTGATTTCTTTCAGGATGGATAGGTTTGATCTCCTTGCAGTCCAGGGGACTCTCAAGACTCTCCTCCAGCACCACAGCTCAAAAGCATCGACTCTGCAGCGATCAGCCTTCTTTATAGTCCAGCTCTCACTTCCGTACATCACTACTGGAAAAACCATAGCTTTGAGTATCCTGACCTTAGTTGGCAAAGTGATGTCTCTGCTCTTTAGGATGCTATCTAGGTTTGCCATTGCTTTCCTCCCAAGAAGCAGGCGTCTTTTTATTTCGTTCCTGCCATCGCCATCTGCAGTGATCAAGGAGCCCAAAAAAATAAACTCTGTCATTGCCTCCATTTCTTCCCCTTCTATTTGCCAGGAGGGGATGGGACCGGTGGCCATGATCTTAGTGTTTTTAATGTTGAGCTTCAGCCCATTTTTTTCACTCTCCTCTTTCACCCTCATTAGGAGGTTCTTCAATTCCTCCTCTCTTTCTGCTATCAGAGTAGTATCATCTGCGTATCTGAGGTTGTTGATATTTCTTCCAGCAATCTTAATTCCGGCTTGTGATTCATCCAGACCTGCCTTTCGCATGATGTACTCTGCATATAAGTTAAATAGGCAAGGTGACAGTATACAGCCTTGTCTTCTGACAAAAGTAGAAAGCTGAAGAAAAGAAAAGTGGCAGCACCAAGACAGGTCCAAAGTGATCATTTTTGAGAAATCCCTACCAGAGAGTATTGAAATGTTCTGATGTCACAGTGAATGGGTTGTGTGGTTCATAGCAGTTCTCTCAGCATTTGTACCTCTCATCGCCTAGCTGATTGTTCTTTATACATCCCTTTAAGGCTTAGCCTTAAGAAGTGGTTTTAATTATGTAGATATTGATGTAGAAGATATCTGCTGTTATGTGGCCCACACTGTAGGACCTGACTGAGATCTCTTGCAACTCTGGTGCCTGAGAGCTTAGGACTGTTCAGGAACCATCCCCCTTGGTGAATTTCATAACAAGGTGTTTGGCAGCATTCTGTTCCACCTCCGCCCGCTCTTGTACGTTCAAAATTAGTCACTTCCCTTCCCTGTTCAGGAATGGGCTCCAAGTTTTATCAACTGTCATTTGCTTCTTAGTTTTCTTGTTTCTCTCAGCTGTGATTCAGGAACATCTTATGCATCTTGCCCTTTGCAGTTAGTGCTGGATGATGATGACATGGCGCAAAGGGCCCTGAAGTTGCTTTACGACTGTGATCTTCTGGCCATCTAGACATTGGCCTCAGCCTTTATATATTTATTTAAGGCAGGCCTGCCCAAAGTCCGGCCCGGGGGGGGGGGGCAAATCCGGCCCGTCAGGCCATTATGAGTGGCCCGCAGCTGGCTGGCCCGCCACTCCCTCCCCCTCCCTCGTCCCATGTTTTTTTTTAAAATATCTTCTGCCATCACTGACACCGCGGGGAAGCTTGGGCGGCCAGGCGGTCTGCTGCCACCAGCACCGCAGGGGAAAGTGTGGGGGTGGGCAGGCCAGCGGGTCTCTGCCACCACCAAGGAGCTTTGGGGTGGGCTGGCGGGCGAGCCGTCGCCACCACTGGGGAGCTTGGGGGGGTGCAAGGTCGCACAGATCACCTTTCAAGAGGCGACCTGTGGTCACGGCTCCCTGTGCTTCCTTTGGTCCCCACCTTCCTTCTTTCCTCCCTCCCTCCCTCCCTTGGTCCCCACCTCCCTCCCTCCCCCCCTTCCTTGTTCCCCCCTTCCTTCCTTCCTCTCTTGGTTTCCACCTCCCTCCCTCCCTCCCTTGGTCCCCACCTTCCATCCTGCGGGTGGGGTTGCAAGGGGTCAGTGGGTGGGGTTTGCAGTGGGGTGGCAGGGTCGGGGAGCAACCGGCCCCTAACACATTCTCAGCCACAAAATCTGGCCCTCCTTACAAAAAGTTTGGGCACCCCTGATTTAAGGGAATCATCAAAGTTTGGTCAAGGCGCTCCATGTCACATACACCAAATCTGTCTTTATGGTCTTCACCCCCTCCTCTGCTCTCTTCCCCCTCAGCACATAAAAACCAAGCAGCCATTTTGGAAGCCACCAAGAGAGTGAATTCACCTTTCAATAGTTTGCAGAACCCTCTGCACCATTAAGCACCACAAAACACCCCATGTTTTCAAGACTAAAAGTGCACTTCTGGTTTCATTTTTTTCCTGGGGAGCATTTTTTGGCAATTTGAACATTGCCTCAAGACCCACCAAAGGTGACCACCTAATATATACTAACAAGGTTTTCCCAAGCTGACTATAGCAAAATGAGACCTGCTAGCAACATTTATTATAGCATATTGAATTTTTCACTCTAAATTGGCCCTGGCCAAGCACTCCACTGGAGATCATGCCTCTAACAACCTATTTAAGACCATTCCTCTTTGTTTGCTTCCAGTGTTACCTGTAATTTGAGTTGTGAAACAGAATTAACTACTGGTCTTGACCTCCTTCATACTCCTTACCCATGTGGGGTAAACTTTGACCTGGGGGGGGGACTCCAGGCATTTGGAAAGGTCCTAATTTTTATCTGCTAAAAAGCACTTATTGTACCTTTCAGGAGAACATTTTTTGTTAAAAAAATACATTCAGTTTTTCCTGAGAATGGCTGCTTTTCACAAGGGTCCCCTTTGTTGTATTCACATGGTATATTCACCTTTAGAGGTATTTTTCCTCACACATTTAAACTTGACCTATTTTGGGCAAAAATGGACATGATGTTACTTGTGTGAATTTAGTGAGCCGCTGTGAAGACTTAGAATCCTTAAGATCATCTGGAAATATGGAGCAGGAGTTTTATACCATTTCCCCATCTTCAGCTGGGTTTTTTTGGGGGGGGGGACTGTAGCAAGAACATCATTGAACCGTATTTTCACACACAGACACCCAGTCATGAGGCAGCTTCGGTTTCCTTTTGCCTGCTTTTTACATTGGGGGGAAAAACAGTGCATGAAAAAGATAATAATGGCAGTTTATGTAATTAGCTTTCTGTATTACCTGGCCACTTTTTGGTTGTCTTAAGGTGACTTTTATTTTTACTTTTGGATTTTGCTTGGATTCGTTCCTGCTGCAGCACAGGTGAGTTTATTTTAAATTGCCCACCTTCCTTTGTGGAGCAGAGTTATCTAATCTGTAAAAAGGAACAAGGTGCAGAAAGATTATGAATATCTTCCAAGCTACAAGTGGGACTTCTACAGGCTGGTCTTCCAAGTGGAATGTGCTGTGAATGTGCATGAAAAATAGGGCAGCATTTGGCACAGGCTTCCTTTCCACATTTCCCAAGCCTAATATCCCACCCACTTTTAATAAGAAAAATGAAATGAAAAGAAAAAGAAAAAGAGGGCGAAGGGATGGTGTGTGCCGTCAAAATTCGTTGCAAGGCTGTGATTTGAAATAAAACTAGATGTCCTTTATCCAGTGTTTGTGTTTGTGTGTGCCCTACCAAATAATTTATTTAAAATTATTTTTAGTCTTGGTTTTTAATTTTAATATAGGTGTAACCATTTTTAATACGTTTACATAGTCTTTTTAAAGCAGTCTTTTAAAGGTTGATCTGTTGTAAGTTGCCTTGGGTCCCCTATGGTGAGAAAGGCAGTCTATTAATAATGTAAATAAATTTAAAATTTTGATTCAGGTTTGCAAACATTTCCCAAATGAAAGCAGAGATGCCTGCATGAGTTCAGGAGTTCAGAGACCGTAGAAAGCTTACAGAGGCTTTCCAGCAGCTTCTGAGTCACTAAACAGAAATCACATTTCTATATGGAAGTTTATATAAAATTTCACATTGCTCACTGTACTGCCACGCTGGGCATAGAGAGGCATGGGTCTAGAGCAGGGGTGGGGAATCTTTGGCCTTCCAGATGTTTTAGACTGCAGCTCCCAGTATTCTGAGCCTATACTGCAAGTGATAAAGAACTGTGAGAGTTGTGGTCCAAAGCATCTGGAGGGCCGAAGGTTCCCAATCCCAGTTCTACAGAGACGCAGGTTCAAATCAGTTATCAGTCATGTAACCTACTAGATGCTCTATGGGTCTAGTTGCTCAGCCTAAGTATCCCACCTTCCATGGCTGGGCTGAGGGTTATGCCTGGAGAAAAGGCAGGCTACAAATGTCAGAAATAAATGTGGAAGGTTCTGAAAAGTTTGGCAATCAAGTATCACCTCATCAAATGGCCAATTCAAGAATCACTTACTCATAGGTCCGCTGGCAGATCGCACTTGGATGAATGGGGTGATGAGGAGGGCTTTTTGAATGGATCAGCATTAACTGTACAGAGGTAAATTAACTGTACAGAGATAAAGAGAGCAAGCTTATCTTTCCTCTGCTTTTGTATACATCTTGTCATGGTAGACGTGGAAGAAGCTTCTTTGACACATCTGCCAGGATTGATCTTTCCACCGTGATTCTCCTGAGATGCTCCCAGGAGCATAGTTTGAGAATCAGCTCTTGATGTGGAATTACAGCAGGAGCCTGCAGAAATACATTTCTTCCTTGCAGTTTCAGATGGCCACTGATTGATTGCTACAGTCAGATGGATGTTGGCAACAGCTGACCGGGGGGAATCCAGGATCAACCAAAGGCAAAGTGCAGGGGTACTATGTATTCATGTACTCCTTGTAGTGTTCCCTGCTTGACAGCAAGGACTGTCAAGCAAGGACTTCTAGACTCTTCCTACCATCTTAAATTTTGTTATGTCATTATTTTATTCATCTGCACTCAACTAAACTTGTTCCCTGGTTCCTCTTGTACCCCAGCTCTACTCCAGCTGTCTCCCTGTCCCATGCTATTGGGAGCCTTCTAGAATGGGTGGTGATAGTGGATCCTGTTTCCTAAAAGTGGAGGAGAAGAGAAACTGAATAAATGTCCACCATCACCACCCATTCTAGCAGGAGCCCAATAGCATGGATAGCTGTGGGACAACCAGGTTGAGAATAGGACAGGGAGACAGCTGGAGCAGAGTTGGAGTATACACACAATGTCCCTTTTATGATAGTTTAGTGCAGTGGTTCTCAACCTGTGGGTCCCCAGATGTTCCTGAACTGCAACTCCCAGAAATCCCATCCAGCATAGCGAGTGGTGGAGGCTTCTGGGAGCTGCAGTCTGAGAACATCTGGGGACCCACAGGTTGAGAACCACTGGTTTAGTGGTTTAGGTATCTGGCAGAGGAGCCTATGGTTGGGAAATTGATTTCTCACTGTGCTTCCCATGAAAAGAACCAGCCTGTTTGGTCTTGGGCAAGCTGCACAGTCTCAGGGTGCCCCAAGAAGAAGGGAATAGGAAACCATTCCTGAGTACTCCCTGCCTTGGACACCTTGAAATGGGTCACCATAATTCAGAAATGACTTGATGGCATATGATTATTATTTAACTATGCTAGCCATAGTGTCCAGATGAATTCATGCCTTTGGAAAACCTTGACACCTAGGTAAGAATTTCAAGTAGGTTCCCTCCTCTCCCCCGCTCCCCTGGTTCTCTGGTGAACTTTGTAAATATATTAGCATCCATTTTAATTCCAAAGGTTCCTGATGGACAAGATGTCTGGAACTCTGTGGTCTTAATTGGATTGTAATCCTGCTGAAGACCAGTTTTATGATATGTGTGTTTTGGTACGACACTTTGTTTTTAGGTGCTTCATAAATAACGCAGCTGATATCATAACAATGATTTCTCTTCTGGCCACGTGTGGCCACTTCTTATTAAGGAGAGAGTTATGAGTCCAGGCGGAGGATGGGAGAACAGTCAGTCGGTTCAAAGACTGCACGTTACACATGCCGGAGCTTTCAGGCTTGCTGTACCTTGTCCCTGAATCAACGCCAAGGAGGGTCTAATTGACTGGAAGCCAAAGGGACAATCGTACGGCCTCTGCACCTGTCATAAGAATTGGCTAGACTTCTGTGGCACTGCAGTGCTGCAGCCAAGACCCTCCTCTCCTCACTCACACATCTTCGCAGTCACATCAAGAGTCCACAGAAGAGGAAAGATGAATTCCGGGTGAAATTGCCAATGCTTCCCTGCACGTCCACTCCGTCTTTTGCCTGTATAAGAGTTCTGAGAACACGGAAGGTTTACCCAGTCCCTTGAACAGCATTTTACCACTTGAAAACCTTCCCTCCCTGATAGGATGGGTAAGATTGAAATATAGTGGTCGGCCTCCAGTCCAGATTTCATCTCAGCTACACATTTGCTATGCAGCAGTGAAGCCAGTGGGCTTACCCCTGATGTGAGAGGAGGGTTTCCTTGACAATTGTGTTCAAGGCACGTGCTCCTACTTTCTCATTTGGCAGTAGGACCTAACCCTTGTCGCGATTACCATCATTTCAGTTAAGTGAGATCTTGTGTATGTTTATATGAAGCTGATAGAGTGCAGTGGGTTGGAGGCACTGGCTGCAGGACAAGGAGTTGGATTCCTCCTCACTGTTCTGACCAGCCTACCTGGTTTTGGGGAAGTGGCACAGTGCCAGAGTGACAGTAGAAGGGCCTGTTGAACCACTCATCCCTGGAAGGATTGTGCATTCTAACTCTCTCTCTCTCTCTCTCTCTCTCTCTCTCTCTCTCTCTCTCTCTCTCTCTCTCTCACACACACACACACACACACACACACACACACAAACCCCAAACCATTACAATCTAATCTGAATTTTAAAATCCTAAATGGAGCTCCCTCAGTATATCATTTTTCATCCTTCCAGAATTGCTTTTGTTTTAAATCCACAGTATTGTGTTGTATTCTAGAATGTGTACAGATAGTGGAGGAAATCATGTGTCAGTCAGTGCCATCAATTCTGACTGACACTGACCCTATCCAGGGTTTTTAGGTATTGTGTGCTCAGAGGTAGTTTGCCTTCTCCTGGGGTTGTCCTGGAACTTTGCAGCTTGCCCAAGGCCACTCAGGTTGGCTCTTCACCTATAAGACACAGTAAGGGATCAAACTCTTGACTCAAAGACAGATACTCTTTCTGAAAGATCTATCAGATAATCTCCATCACAGAAAATCCAAGTAAACCAAGGTACTATGAGAAGCCAGACCCACATTGTGGTGTGCGTGATTTTTCCTCCCGGTGGTGGTGGGGCTCTGGAGTAGGTAGCAAAAAGTATGCAGCAGGTTGAGAAGTTATCACAATTCCTGCTAGGACTCACATCCCTCATGGCTATAACTTCAGTGCACAAGATATGGGAGTTGTATGCCCTATGCTGTGCGCTCTCTCCCCAACCCCCTTTGTGTGTTTGGTATTGGCCTGTGAGGATTTCTCTCCCTCCAAGCCCTGCGCTAGTGATGTTGAGGCTCATGAAACAGGAAATTTGACTGGTGACAACACTGCCCGTCCGCTCTCTTCCTTGCTCCAAATAGGACAAGGGGCCCACTGTATGTAACCCCATGTTTCTCCCCATCCTTCATCTCCTTCCCAAGTTTTGGTGCACTGAGATTTCACTAGCAAAACACACACACTCTCAAACATCTTCCTGGTGATGACTTCTGGTGACAGCTGGGAATGTGAGGAGATGGGTGCCATGCCAATACGATAAAACTGCCTTACACACACACACGTACAAAAAACCCGTCTCTGCTTCTTTAGAATTTTTTGCTCTGTGAATTCTCTCCCTGCTGGGAGATCCAGAGAGGTATTTCAATTCTCCAAGGCTTAAAGCACCATCCTGAGGCTGGGCAACCTTAGTTAGGTGTCCTTCTCTTTCCAGCTGCTGATGCTTCCTGAGTCTTCATCCTCCACTGAGTACATTTCTTGGCTTCCTCCCCAGAGAATTGCCACTTCTGCTCTCTGCTGAGTGTTTGAAAGATCAGCAAGGTTTGTTTTTGTTGTTAAAAAGTAATAAAAATAGCTACAGAGACATCTTAAGAACAGGAGGGGGGGGGAAACCAATGACACCTCCTAAGAGATCAGGCTCTCAAGCCCTCAAGAGGGCAGTGAAAGTTGCTAACTCTAATTGTGGGTCAAGAGGGTTGTCTGGTTTTAGTCTGAATTTTACTGGAGCTACCAAGCCCTGTATCCAAGACTCAGTGCCTTGGAGAACTGATATAAGGTTTAGACTAAAACCAAACCCATGGAATCAGGTTTACCAGGGTTTCAAAAAGCTGAGGAGGCTATGAAGTAAAGGGGTGGGGAGGGACCATGAGTTCCAAAATAATGAGCAGAGAAGAACAAACTACTTGGGCCACTTCACAACAGTGAGGCGAGTCCAATGCTCCACAGCCCTGCACTCTGTGAAACTTCTTAAGAATTTTCTAACCCCTTTATACAATCTGCAAAATGCCATTTCAATTTCTCTCTCCCAAAAGGTAATGAAAATTACATTACGGGGACATTTCAGCACAGCATGTATGCATGCCGATTGGTAAAAATAAATAAATCTAAAGGGTAACATGGGAGGAAAAGGGTTCCCCCTACCTGACACTGGAAGGCCAGAGTGAAGAGGCCAGATGTGACAACTTGTGGCATGTGTTCCACAAACTGGCCACCACAACCATTAGTTATTGACCTCACTTCTTCTAGAGGAAGAGAACTTCCAGACATGAAGTTCTAGGTCAGGGGTGGAAAAACCTTTGCCACTACTGATGTTTTGAATGACAACTCTCACAGTCCTTTACCTTTGGCAGTACAGCCCGGGGATTCTAGGGCTCAAGTCCAATAAATCTGGTGAGCCAAAGGCCCACCACTCCCGAGCATGGTGTATGTGTGTTCCTTGAGGTGCTCCATCTGGCAATATGTTCGTGGCTTTGAAGGTCAACACCAGCACCTGGCATGGGGCTTGGACCTGATCTTGGAGCCTGGGCAACAGATGAAAACCTCTCCATGATCTTATTGGCCAGAACTAGTTAGCTTCCCACGAACGTGAAAACTGGAAAGATGCATGCCCTCTAGATATGCTTCCAGTAGCAGTTTAGCTATGGAGGTCCTGTTGAGCACTCTTGATCGCAACATCACCCTGTCTTCTTCAGAGCAAAATACCCAAGGCCAAAGGGGAGCAGGGAGAAAATTGCTGGCCCAGAAATGGGGACACGTGCTCTCTTTTTCATGAAGCTGCTTCTTACCTTGGAAGAAGGTGTCACAGTGCTCTCCATACATTGAGGTTTTTGGAAAGCTAAGGAGCTTATGAAGTACATGAAAAAGGCCCATGAGTTGCCGGATAAGGAGCATACAGGCATACCATGTATGGCCACTTTGTGACAGTGAAGTTTGATGCAACTTTTCTTACCATGGCACCATTGTTCAGAAGTAGGGGATTTGTAGTTTTCCAAGAAATTTAGAATATTCTTCAGTAGAGCAGAGAAGTATACGGCTGCTCTTTTGCAGATAATTTTTAAGCTCACCAAGCTATTAAAACCCAAGCTTCCACAGGATGAAGCCAGAGTAGTTAAAGCAACGTCAAGCTGCCAAGGAAGGAGGAAAGATGCTCTCTGGGGCTCGTACACCTGCTTGGATGAAGGAGTATGTCATCTTGGAATTAGCATTAAATGTTCCTTAAAATCCCTCGCAAATGCCCTTCCTATTCAACCCTGAAGGAGCCTGAGAGGTTCAGCAGCTTCCGTTTTCAGGAGCTTTTGTACCATGGCTCCGTTGCACGTTTCCTTAAAGGGCAAAGGTGACAGAAGCGATAATAACAATGATGCATAAAGAAAAGACGGATACCAAAGAAATATTGACCATTGGGCACAGATATGGAAAAGTAACACAAAAATGACAAAATCTGGGAGCTCTAATGAAAAAAATATAAAAACTTTTATGATGATATTTGACACCAGGAAAGTTAACCAAAATGTATCCAAATATATCAAATACGTACATATTGGAAGTGTAAGAGACAGGAAGAAAGTTTTTATCATATGTGGTGGATCTGTGCTGCAGTTAAAAGTTATAGGAACATGAATTGTTAGAAAAAAATATTTTCTACCGTTGTACCTTTTCAACCAGAAGTGCTTCTGTTGAACATTATACCCAAAATGTCAGAGGTAAAGAAGAAGCATTTAATAGTACATATAGTTACTGCAGCAAGGATACTACTATATATGCAAGACATTGGAGGAAAGCCGTTGTCCCAAAGAATAAAGAACTGCTAGAAAAGATTTTGAAGGTCACAGAAATGGACATTCTAACAGAATTAAAAGAACAAACAGTGCAAAAACAATAAATAAATAAATAAATAAATAAATAAATAAATAAATAAATAAATAAATAAATAAATAAATAAATAAATACTTGGGAACCAATATATAAATGGATCCAAGAGATGCTTGGAAAACCACCTTGAAATAGATAAAGCTGTAAAAGATGTAAAGTGGACACGGAAAGCAACAATGACTATATTTAGGGTAGGAAATATAACAGTGGTTAAGTGATTATTATAATAGTGATGCATTTTGTGTCAAACCTCTCCTTATTCTGTTTCCCCCTTTCCACTTTCACTATCCGTAACCTTTATATAAAAATAAAATAAAACATTATAAACCACATAAAGAAGAGGGCAAAGGTCCCCGTGCCCATCCCAGTGAGTAGCCTTTGTGTTCATGACTAACATCCCGGCTCTTTTCTTTTTTGACCTAGGAGCTCCCTTCTGCCTCCCTGGGCCCTGATGCTTTTGGGAATGAGCACTTGCGGCAGAAAAGCCCTGACCCTGCTCAGCAGCGTGTTTGCCGTGTGTGGACTGGGGCTCCTGGGGATCGCTGTGAGCACGGACTACTGGCTGTATCTGGAGGAAGGAATCATCCTGCCGCAGAACCAGAGTACTGAAGTAAAGATGTCTCTGCATTCTGGCCTCTGGAGAGTTTGCTTTTTGGCAGGTAGGGCGCTTCAGAGAAAGGTCAATCTGGCTCCCCCCCCCAACTTTGTTGCTAATCCTATCCGGAGCTTGTGAAACTGGCAAGATCAGTGGATGTGTCAGCCAAGGTGTTCTGTGGTCTGCAGTCCATTAACGGAGCTTCCCCAAGCTTCAGTGATGTTAGCAAGGAGTGTGCACAATGTATTAAGGCGAGGTTTACAGTTTATGATCTGTCACGGTGGAATCATATGAAACGACCCCAGTTATAGTGGTCGCTAGCACTTGTCTTCTTCTCCTGTTGCCTTTGTGTATCCCTTATGCCACTTTGTGGAAATCCTGCATGAAAAGTTCAAGACGGTCTTTGCCAAACAAACCCTCTTGGGAAGGCAGAGCACCGAAGAGTTTTCTTGTAGCTTCATCTGAATCTGTTCATTTGCACATGTGCCAGTGGGCCAAGTGCCGTGGTGCTACAGCATCGGACAGACAGGCAGCAACAGCAACCTTGCTGCTTGAAACCCAGATCAGTTTTCTGACCTTTCCCTCCGCTAAACACAGATTCTGCTCTTCTGGCTCCTTTCCAGAGTCTCCAGACTAAGACCATGGGACATGTTATTGTTGGTGTTGGTGTTGCTGTTGCTGTTGTTGTTGTTGTTGGGTCCTTGAGGCAGCAAAACATCCACTTCCTTGCTGTTAGAGATCCCAAAGTGCAAAATAGGCAAACTGTTAACATGGCTAGGAAGAGCGTTAAATCAGCACCTTTCTCTTTTCCTGCCCCCAGTTCATCCATGTTGTATTTTTTCAGACCACTTAAAAAACCAGGTTCATTATCAGTCTCAGTGGCTTAGGGTTCTGGCTGCCAAACCAGAGGATGGCAGTTCGGTTCCCCACTATGCCTCCTTGAGAAGGGCTGGACTAGATAAGGTCCCTTTCAGCTGCCTAGATGCCCTAAGCACATCTGATCTCATCTGCTTTCGGAAGCTAAGCAGGGTTGAGCCTGGTTAGTACTTGGATGGGAGACCACCAGGGAATACCAGGTGCGGTAGGAACTTGCAAGCCACTCCAGTGTTCCTGCCAAGAAAACTCCAAGGACATGGGGTCACAAATGTAACAACACCACACACACACACACACACACACACACACACACACACACACACACACACACACACACACACACACACACACACACACACACACACACACACACACACAGGTCCCTTTCAGTTCTGTAGTTCAATGGTTCAGAGGTAGTCCAGCAAAATCCAGGTGCTTTTGAACTGCAGTTCCTTGAATCCTGTGCAGGTGAGAGCTGATGGAAGTGTTGGGCCCTGGTTCCTCTCCACTCTTGACTTGGTCTGTAGTCCTTTTAAAATTATGCATTACATTATAAATATTTAAATTATAGAAGACATGCTCTATCAACAGAATGTCCCTAAGCACCACATACAGGTCATGTATCACATCCACCTCTGTGATTCTCCATGCTTTGACTAGTGGCATTTTTAAGGGTCAAACAAGGCCAGGCTCCATTCCATGCAATGAGCAACTGTATGAATGACATTTATGAATGGCACTGAAAAAGGGAACTGCAGAGGCAGGGACTGTCACCCCGTTTATGACCCTTGGGAGGAGGAGGAGGAGGAGGAGGAGGAGGAGAAGGAGGAGGAGGAGGAGGAGGAGATAGAAGAAGAAGAAGAAGAAGAAGAAGAAGAAGAAGAAGAAGAAGAAGAAGAAGAAGAAGAAGAAGAAGAAGAAGAAGAAGAAGAAGAAGAAGAAGAAGAAGAAAGAGACTTTTCATCTTTTTTGCCCTCCCTTGCAGTCCTGATCTGCAAGGACTTCCTGTTTACCTTGGGAGCAGATTTTCCTTCTGCATCCTTGGGAACTTGGCCTCCAAAACAAAGAGACTACGTGGGGGGTGGTCACTCAGCTGTGTGTGGGGGACATGAGAGGGGACGGTGGGAGGGGCAACATGTTAAACCCCTGCTTTAAAAATGCTATTCCCTCTTGTCCAGTTTAGATCTGAACCCTCTCAAGGAGGTCAGAAGAGTAGTCGTGGCCAGTAGCAACCGATTCAAAGCCCTCAAAGCTACTGGAAGCAAATGCATCTTGCGTGTTTAACTGAAGCAATCCATTTCTCTAAATGAAATGTAAAACCAACTTGTCCCTTTGCAGGTGAAGAACGTGGGAGATGCTTCACCATAGAGTACGTCATGCCCATGAATGTCCAGATGACATCTGAGTCGACCGTCAATGTGTTAAGTAGGTGGTTTTTCTTACATGGGGCAAGGCTGCAGGATTCCATGTGCCCTTTCTGACGTGGTGACTTTTCACAACCAAGGAAAGAAATAAGATATTGCTCAATTGCACCTTCAGCAGTGGGCTACCTGATCCCTCATGCGTGTAGGGGTGGTAGACAAGGAGAAGCTGCTTCCTGTTTTGTAGCTCACATGACTTCTCCACAGGCAGGACATGAGGATGTGTGAGAGGGAGACAGAGGTGAGCAGCCATTCCAGTGGTCCTGCTCCATGCCCTAGGGAGCTGCTGACTACCAGGGAGTAACTATATGATGCAGTTGCTGCCTTGCATGCATCAGATGGCAAAATAGGAGGCAAAATGATGCTACTTTCTACCAGAGGTAACAGACAGGTACTAAACACACTGTCCATGGCAGCTGTTTCCATCACTCATCAGACATAGTGTTGTGCCCAAGCTACTTCCCGTGTTAACTAAGCAGGGGAGAGATTTATTCGATGGGCAAATACATGGCAGTGCCAGCTGTATGAGGTTGGATAGGAGAGCCTAGGACTTAGCCTCCAATTTGGACTACAGGGTACCAGTTAATGGCAGAGTAACACCATGGCTTTTCTCTAGATGTCTCTTGCACAAAGTATCGGCAGGGTGCCACAGCTGCAAATCTCCAGGACCCTGGCCGTGACCTACCTCACTATTTGCTGGCATGATTTGGAAATCCCTCTCCAGCAAAAAGAGTCTGCAAAGACCCTAAATGCCTTTCTATGGAGGAAAGAGAAGACTGACGTGGCTGTCACAACATTCAGGAAGCCAGAGGCTGAATATGTTCGTGGTTTTTTGTTTTTTGTTTTGTTTGTCTGTGAGCCTGTCCACATTGGCTTATAGCTACAGAATATGGTTTCCTGATAGCACTGTTTAGGATGGGGGAGAGACCTTGCCTGCTTTGTGTTTCTACTTAAAAAGAATCTGTCCACCTTAAAACAATGCATGTTTCTGGCACATGGCATGCAATCCTTTGGGGACAATTCACTGAGGTGCAAAATAGTCCTTGGTTCTGCCTTCACAGATGGGTACCAGGAGTTAAAAACAGATTCCTTTCAAGATAAGGACCTTTTAAGCGTGGCCCAGTTTGCACCCAATTTCAGTGTGAACAGGCCCTATATGACACCCATAACCAGCCAGGCTGACCATGCTAGTTGGAGGGTTCTGCGTGTTTGTAGGATGAAAAGCCCCAAAGCTCTGGGCTGGTTGGAACCCCCATTGGGAGGACCTTTGCCAAAGGAACAGTGGCCAGGAAGCATGGAGAGCTGGTAGATTTCTCAAGACAAAGAGCCACCTATTACAGAATATCTCGGGAGCCTGTGAGGGCACAACACTTGACTGGGTGAGGACGGCTGCTGTGATTGGTGTCCCTTTGGCCTGGCAAAAATAAATCCACTTGGTCCAGTGCTTCTGTGAGAAAAGCAAGCTTTTTTACTGGCAAGAAGGCATCAGGCAGCAGCATGAGGCTTCCAAGCCATCTTTCAATGCAGCTTTAGCGGACAGAGTGACAGAGTCGGCCACAGGGGATTTTTAGTTCGATTCCCTGCTTGGCCATGGAAATCCACCGGGTGGTGGTGGGGAGTTGGGTTGGGCAGCAGTGGCAAAACCATTTCTTAAATATCTCACTCGCCTTGGAAACTCTACTAAGGTTTCTGTGAGTCAACTCCATCTGGATGGCACCTAACACACACACACACACACACACACACACACACACACACACACCTGTTGTGTGGCTGTAAACAAGTCTAGCAGTTACCACATGCATGAATTAGTTCTAGAAACAAGTCTGCACTGCCTAAAAAGGAGGCAGGGTTCCCGGCGAGTCATTTGAGAAGCGTGTTCTCGGTGAAATTCTGAGAAGTGCATCCATTGGGAGGTTTTGCAGGGGAGCTGAGGTCACTTCTCTTTCCTTACCCTGTCCTCCCATTAGTCACAGGTGAGAAGAAGTACAGGTCCCTCCATGTTCCACATTATGGAAAATGTGCTATCACCAATGTGCATATTTTTCACTATTGAGCGATATAAACTCATATTTTGGAATTTTATATTATATTTTATATAATAGACTGTCAAAGACAGTTTGTTCAAAACAATACAACACACACACACAAGCTATCCTCTCCTTCCCTCTTAACAGAAACCATTATTTCAGCAAAACCCAAATATGAAATGAGTTTTTTAAAAACCCAACACCTTTTCTCTCTCTCTCTCTTAAAGCTACTTCTGTTGCTATAGCAACCCGTATCTCTATTTCTGGAGAAAGACCGTTTTATATTTGGTGGTGCTCACATGTGAAAGAGAGGAGTGAAGTAAATAATGTGCAGGAATTCAAGTTGTGTGCCAGCATCGCAAGCTTCCGTCCTGTCGTTGCTGGCAGGGCATTGTTGTTGTTGTTGTTGTTGGTGGTGGTGGTGGTGGTCACTCACGGACGTACCTTTCCGTCAGCCCAGAGGGGGATCCAGAGCTTGGATCACTTGGAAAAAGTGACCTCTCTTTTTTTTCAGACTACAGCTCCCAGACTCTTACTAGCTAACATGGACAATATGTTTCTGTCCAACATGTCCCTTTTCACAAGCTCTGGGAGGTCCTCCCAGTGCCTGGAAGGAGAGAGATTCACAGCTTGATCTCTGCTGTGTTGTTGCTGAGGGAACAAAGTTGGGTTGATGCCTTCTTGGGGAGAGTGTGAGGAAAGATTACGTAGTGGCGGCGGCGGGGGGGGGGGCAGGGGCTCTGGTTAATTAGGAAGAAGGGCCCAGGGCTGGTAGAGTTATTGTTTTTTCCTCCCACTGGATTCTTTCAGAGGAATCTCTTCAAAAACAAATTGGGGAGGGAGAAGTAGGTGGGTGGGTGGGTGGGGAAATAGCATGCTCTTCCTGAGAATCTACAGTCCTGGCCAGGCTGACTTAGAAAAGAGTCGATTCCCCCCCCCCCCCCCCGCCAGAGACCTTTTATCTTCACTCCTTCTCTAGTGTCTTCTGTGTCATTCTGTGTTATTACCTTTCACAGAGGAATGCACTAAAAGCCAGAATGACAGGGCTTTAAATATGCACTCTTTGGCTGTTGGCAGTACAGCTGCCAACCTGAACCACAGGGGTGATATTTGGGCATCGGTGAATGAACATTTATCCAGCAACACCAGAGGAAAACATGGCATTAGGTTGCAGTGCCTTGCACACTTCCTGTGTCCTGCAGGGTGTGTAAAAGTAAGGCAGAAGGGGGGGTGAGGCAGAGCCTTTGACACCATCACCCACAGCTTTGCCCTTCTTTGCTATTTTGTTTTCTTTTTCAAAGCATCCTTCCTGTTACTCCCAATGACACTATGCCAGATCTAATATCTGAGTGCTTCTGCACCCTTCCATTGTCTTGGGAAGAGGAGGGGGTCCATCTCATTCAGACTCGCTCTCCCAGTAATGCCTTCGAGATGCCTCCTTTTTTTCTTCCTCTGACTTTGGAGTTTTGGCAGAAGAAGAAGACAGAACTGGGAGAATTACTTTCTATGATGGATGGATATAAGGGCACGCTAAAGTTGGCCAGTGGTGATATGATGCATTGCTCTTTCATTGCAGTTATAGATTTCTTCAGCGTGTTCTTATATTTATTCTTCTTGATGGCATCTGTATTTGTTTTTGTCTCTCTTCCTGATTTATTTTATTTATGCTTAGAGAATGGCATGAAGCTCGACAAACCGCTGCTTACAGAGGGTGGGGGTGGAGAAGCAAAGCGTGGCACCTGTGGCGCTGCACTGACCGCTTGGTACGAAGCAGTTTGTTGGGCTCTGTGCCCATCTCTATTTATATCCCTCTTTCCTCCCAAAACGGGGACTGAAGGCACCTTTAAAAGGTGTGCGGAGAAGTCACAGTGGCAGCCCTGCCCACCAGTGGATGAAAAAGAGCAGGCTACCTCCTCTCCACATGATCTTGCTCCACATGGGACCCTTGGATGTCCTTCTAAATCCTTATACCCGTACCCAGCTCTGCCATTAGGCTCAGTCAGGAAGCCACACTGGGGCAGTGGAGGCTGTGTGGAAGGGTAGTGAGATGGCTGTGAGATGTTGCCAGGTGTTCTCTTTCACTCCCCAAGTTAGCCTGCTGGCATCAGGTGTGTTATGGAGGATACTGCCCCATCATCAGTTTTCAAAAGAGATTCCGCAAACCGTCCAATCACCTGTTGGGAGATCATCTTGTCCTTTGTCTCCGGCAGCAAAATGTCTTGGGTTAGCTCAGCCTTTATTCCCCAGGATGTCTTCTGCAGTACAGCAATGAGGTGGACTTAGTTATTCAGAGGGAATCTAAAAGTTTCCAGCAATAATTTTCTGGTTGAGGCTGACAAAAATAGAATGAGAAAAGGAATTATGTAGAAACCAGAGAAAACTGGCTAAGAGCGGTCTTTTCCTTTCATGTTTCTCTTTCGTTTCTATGTGAGAAACAGAGCATGCAAAATTTTAAAAAGTGAGATGCAGAAATGTGTCTCCTCCCCAGCCACAGTGTGATTGGATGGGGAGGCATTAACCCCTTTCCCTCCTTCCCTTTTGTAGAGATGATTCGATCTGCCACTCCCTTTCCTCTGGTCAGCCTCTTTTTCATGTTCATTGGATTCATTCTGAGCAACATCGGGCATATCCGGCCTCACAGAACCATCCTGGCTTTCGTGTCTGGAATCTTCTTCATTCTTTCTGGTAAGTTTTAAGATGGCAGCATTTTAAAGTCTACATTTCTCTAGCCCTAATCTATGGGTTTGAATTCAGGGCCCTGGTGTTCTTAGATATGGAAGAGGAAGCATACAACAATTAGGGGGGGAAGTGGTAGTTCCCTACGTTTGGCATAGCTGTGCATTATGAGAAACCTGCCTTGCTCCACTGTAACAGGATGCCATAGTTTCATATTAGCCTCATACACCCTAATAATTCCAAGTACTGGTAGAGGGACTGTGCAGTGTATTGGTTAGCAGGCTAACCTACTTAATCCTACTATAATAAAATAGAGGGAGGACCCTTCATGTGACCCAAAGCTGCCTCATGGTAAGACAAGACATAAGTATACTAAATGAATGAATTTCCCCCATTCAGGCCCAGATAGTAACACTGATGAAAAACAAAGGAGACTCCATACTGTGGCTAATTAGAATCCACACACATTTTAAATTTAAGGTCACATTCCCCAATTCAAGAGGGACTATCGGTGCATTAAGATTTCTCTACTAACAAGGAAACCCAGTGTGGTGGAACAGAGTGAGTGATGGACAAGGACTTAGGAAGCCTGTGCTTGGATCCCTACTTGGCCATGGAAACCCATGAGGTGAGGGTGGAGCTGCTAGAACCAAAGGGGGTTGGAACAGTCACTGATGTACCTGGATTTTGGCAACCACACAGAACCTAAGGAGGGCAATAAACCAGCAGTGTATTGTGCAGCTGGGTCCAAGGGTTTGTCTCCTAAATGCCTACACAGTTTGCTTCCCCAAGTACCAAAAGACAGCAAAACACAAAGGAACATACGCTCAGCTGAGTGTTCAGTCCTGCTCATTCATCCCACCATTGTTCTCTCTCCACCCCTTTACGTCTGACAGTCAATCCCTTAGGAAACTCCCAAGTTCTCAGTTGAACTGCTCCAAAGAACAATCAATTTAAACAAAAAAATGCAAGTGTGAGGAGAGCAGATTAAAGTACCTCCCTGAAAGGCAGACCAGTGGGCACTGGGCTGGGTAGGCTGGCAGGACGCCATGCTTGGCAGAGAAGACCAGGAAGCTAAACTACGGATAATCATTCCAGATGGACAGGATTCCCCTGCGGCTGTGGGGCAGGGAGGGGGTGGCAGGCTTGATGCCAAAAGGATATTGCTGTGGTTCTAACTTCAGAAGGCGCATCCTGCTATGATAGATTAGGCTAAGAACAGGCCAATCTAATGGACTGAAAGGGAATTTTTTTGGTAGAAGAGTGACAGCATAGTCAAAAAGTCAGAGACAGGTAAGCAAAGACGTGAGGCAGTACAGAGCATCAGGCACTGGGCCAGCCTGAACAAAACAATTCTTTAGGCCGGCATAATCCTGGTCCCTGTTTAAGAGACAATATGTTAGATCCCCTGGGTAAGCTCCCCCCCCCCTCCAGAAGTCCAGAACTGAACAGAGATTATTTATCACATCATCTAGTGCTGCCATCTTGTTGTGATTCGCATTCATGCAGGATCGTCAAAATTCACATTTTGAAGGAATGAAATAAATTGTCTCCCAGGAAGAATGTATGCATGCAGTCTTGTATGTGCACACACACGCATGCATGCACGCACGCACACATGCACACGCACACACATACAGAAGAAAAAGATAATTTTAAAAACTGAGCCACAGAGTTCATTATTCATTCTGGATTGTTTGTTTGCTTGCATGCTTTTGTATACAATGTGTTTTGGATTCCAGCTCTCGTTTCTTTCCTTCTTCTGGTCTCACCTCTGCTGATCCTTGTTGTTTGGGGAACTGATTGGTTGTAAATTTGGGAGATAATAATGGTGATGTCCTATTGATAAGATAATAGGGTGTCTAGCGCTAATCTTATATACATATTTTTTTTTAAAAAAATGTAAAAACCAGAACATGATTAGGAGGAAATAATGCAGAAGGAGGGTGTTCCCCTTATCCTGAACATCACACCTCAATTGCCTTTATCACTGAAACACCACCTACAGACATGCCTCAATTTTTACAAGAACCTAACATCCGATCTGGCTTGATTTCGGAAGCTAAGCAGGGTCGGCCCTGGTTAGTACTTGGATGGGCGACCACCAGGGAATACCAGGTGCTGTAGGCGCCTGGAGTAGGGGAACTGGCAAACCACTTCAGTATTCCTGCCAAGAAAACTCCATGGACATGGAGTCACATAGAGTCGGTCACAACTGTAACGACACAACACACAAAACACAATTAACCACATAGGGAAACCTGTTTGAATTCTTTCAGCTTGAAAAACTGAAAGACAAAAAAAAAAAACTTTGGGAGCAAAAAGTATTGGACCAATTTAAATTGTGTGGTCAGTTAAAAATATTTTGAATTCACCTGTTTTATAAGAGGAGCCAATCTCATGAGTCTCTGGAAAAAACCCAGATACTACTTCTCAAAATAAAAAAGTATAACGGCAGAGTACTGCTGAAGCCACATTCAAAAAACAAAATACTGTATGAAACAAGGCTGCTGTCATAAGCTTAACCCACTGTCAACCCAACTCTTTGTCAGATACATTTCTGTCTGATGACATATTAGTATTTCTAAATTAGCAAAAGAATGACAAAAGGGGTGTGGGAGATAACTTTGTGACCTCACATATTACTTTCCTGCTGTTATTTGATGCTTGCCTCAAATTTCATGTTAGACGTTATTGGCAAAGTCAAGCCCCATCCCCATCACACAACCTTCAGGGCTCCCCCAACCCACTGCAACAAATTCAGTTGCAACATTCAAAGCTCCAGATCAGTTTGGGACATGCCAGACACTTTTGCTTCTGCCTGGAACCAAATCTAGCCGTTCTGCTTCAATTGGACCTCATCTAGATTTGCCCACACTGCGCTGATTCCATTCAAGATTCAGGACTTGGCCAAAGCTGATGTACAGCCCAGTTCTGCAGCTCTTCTGTCTTCTTCTGTTGCCCTGTTGAAGCTGTGCCAAGGATTTCAGAAAGCAGCAGAGAATGATTGCTGGAACTTTTTTTTTTTTTGCTGCTCTGTTTTGCCCCAAACCCAGATTTTGTTCTGCTATCTTTTCCTCTCTCATAGCCTCCTCCTTCCTGTTTCTCAACATGTTCCATTATTGCACATATCTATAGATGGATTTAAAGAAATATCCCTCCCTAAGTCAATTCATCTGGTGATTAGCAAAGACAAGACCTTTTTTAAAGGTTGGTGTTCCATTTATGCTGCTCTCCCCTCTCCAGAATGGCATCCATTTTATGGTGACCAAACAGCTCCAATCTTATGACACCATGTGAAAGGCCTTATTTAGTCACTCTAGCTTTCCCACTATAAATATATTTAATATTTGCATAGCAGAGATGAATCTTGCAGCGCTTCCAAAAAGTGTTCGGGCCTAGACGGTGCAGTATCCAGTGGAAAGGAACTCCATTCCATCAGCAGTTCCGTGTGAGGAAGGTGATTTAGAGTTAAGAGGACCACCTTGAGTTATGGAGAAAGTCTGAAATTTTAAAAAATGAGTGTCTTTCCATTTGAAAAAGAGAAGCCCATGTTTTATTCATGGCATTAGGAGAAAGTTCAATAAGCAAATGTGACTGCGGAGCTTAAAAGCTTTTACTTACATGGTGTACTTGTAGCTCAGAAGAACCCTGCCTAAGAATATGTGTCGGTTGCTTAATTCAACACAGGGAGTTTATTTCTCCATGAATGACTGCAGCTCAGAAAGCTAACATGTACCCAGGACCTCACTTCTCAATGCAGATGCCCCGAGTCCTCATCACCATGGCTGATTTTCAATGACAATAGGAGCCAAAGTCCCAGAATGGCTGGCTAGCTCAGTAGATTGGTGGACCACCAGACAAAGGGTACAGTTAATCACAGTGTACCTAGAGAGTTGGATGGGCATGATCTATGCTTTGGTGGCTTAGCTTGGTTCGGTGTGGCACCTGCACACTTCCCTTCCCCACCCCCTCTGGTTGATCACCCACTCACTGGCATCAGCACACTTCCCTCTTCACCTCCTCTCAGAGACTGGCCACTCAATGGCAGTAGTGCAGGCTTCACTGCCCCACCTCCTCACCTGAGTGGGGGATTGCCCAGAGGGAGCAGGGAAGGGAAGTGCCCTTCTGCTGGTGAATGAGTGATTGCCCAGAGGAGGCAAGGAAGGGAAGCATGTAGCGCCCATGGAACACCTGTATAGGGGCAGTGCCAAGCCAAGCCACTGGTTTGTAGATTCTGCCAATTTCTACATAGCACTAACTTGATGGCACATCGTTGTCATTAGTAGTAGGTCCAAAATAGCTGGAAGGCTGTCAAAGTCAAAGTTACCTTTAATACGGTCAAGGACCAACACCCAAGTGCTCAAATAAAAACAATCCATAGAATACTAGATTATTTTGTATAAAAAACATATGTCTAAGAGTTAAAAATACTCTGACCGAAGTGATAAGTTATGTTGGCCCAAATCCCTTTTAAGGGTTCCCCTAATAGCTGAACCCTATCATTAATTTGTTAAAACCTTCCTCTTATGAATTTTAATAGCAACTGCTGTAATTGTGCCACATCATATAAAATGCCTCTGTTATGTCCTGACAAAAGCAAAAGGATATATAATGCCTCAGAGTATCCTGGGCGTAATTTTAAATGAGCCACAATAGGGGTACTCTGAAAATCATAGTTTTTTTAAAAAAGGCAAAGCAGAAAAACATGAATAACTGTTTCTATTTCACCCAAGTTGCAAGGACATTTGTGTTGCAAGTACAGTACAGAATATTATACTTTTATTTCTGTACTGCAGATGGCAATGTGTTTAGGTAGGCAAAGGTGCGTAGACTCTGCAATGTTTTTGTTTTAGCATTGAGTAAACATAACTGGCTGGTTTGAAAGGCAGTAGCACTTTGTCCAGAGGAATATTGTTTGAAGTTGTGGTCAAGTCACGCTGCTTCTCCACCCCCATGATACGTTGTTTAAGAGTTTGGTTTAATGCAACATATCTCTTGTGGATTATACAGCCCACTGAAAGGCTGTAAGTTCTCCTCACCTGCCTAGACAGAAGGGAATGCATACCCTTCCCTTCTGGTGCCATTTTTGACCCCAGTGCTCTTCCTTTTTCCAGGTTTATCTCTGGTTGTGGGACTCGTCTTGTACATCTCCAGCATTAATGATGAAATGTTTAACAGAACCAAGGACTCCGAGACTTTCTTCACATACAAATACGGATGGTCTTTTGCTTTCTCGGCTATCTCCTTCCTTCTGACAGAGGTAAGGTTGGTTATGAGTTCATTGGCTTGTCTGTGAGGATTTCAGGTGCTCTTTAGGAGATGTGAGCACAATTCATTCTGAATTTCTGTGCTCAGTGCATGGGTGCAGAGAGTTAGACTAGTAGCATGTCCAATGGTGAGGGCAAGACTACAGGCATGGCCCTGGGTCCGTGGTAACAAGTTGCAATTCACTGTATAACTGGTCAGAAAATATTTCTTTAGATAGGTGTGAAATGCAGCCCTATGCATACAAGCTTACATTCCAAAGATCACTCTTTGATCATGGCATGTTCAGTTGGACAGTGGTTGAGTTTAAGACTCTGAGCTTTCTGGTATTATCGGGACCTTCCCACTGCCAGTGAGGTAATGATTATTTCATTTGCTTCACAACATGGCTAATCAGCCCTGCGATATACCTCCCTACACACTCCTGCACTGCTCCTTCTGCTTAGTGAAGCCATGGACTTGGTCTCAAGGTCTTGGTCTGACACCATCATTGTCCAAAGGTAGTGTTATATTTTGACATCAGAATCCAAGTTGTGAAGATGGAGTTCAATACCAGATTTTGAAATATTTATGGAATGTTTTAGTTCTAGCCATGATCCACTATACTGAGCTTTATCACAATCCTTTTTTATCCTGTAGCAAACTGAGACCTCAGGCAGCTAAAATGGGTTTGGTCAAACAACAAAATGACCACTGAACGTGGGTGTAATCAGCGGGATCGTTCAGTGAGTTGGGCATCTGGCTGCACAGTTAGCTATAATTAACAGTCAAAGGAGAATCTTGTAGGCTTCAGTAAATCACATTGGGGTTACTCAGCCCTATTTAATTCACTAGAAGACTATGGGAATTCAGTTCTTGATTGTGCTTAATGGGAGAAGAACTAGCCTTGGTCAAGCATGTCTGTGAAGATTCTCAGTCATCCAGGTGAGTTTATCTGGAAGTTGAGTCATGGCTACTGGACTTCTTTTTGAGAGATAGAAACATTTTGCTGTTTGGATGAACAGCGAAACGTTTCTATCTCTCAAAAAGAAGTCCAGTAGCCATGACCTTGGTCAAGCAGTATGGTTCCAAAATGCCCTCAGAAGAAGGGAATTGAAAACTACATCTGAGTACTTTGTACCTAGAAAACATGGAAAGGGTCACCATAACTCTGAGTTGACTTGGTGGCATGCAGTTAGTATTATGATGAAGCAAGGCAACAGGGGGTACATTACTTATGCCAGCAGAGGAGGAACAAGTTATCCATGCCCTGTCATTAAATGTGCAGCCTCTCCTCTTATACATCTTAGCTAGGCTGTTTCTAGCCATCCAAACACCAAGAATGCCTTTTAATAGTAAGCAGCAGCTGTGAGATGGAACGCCAAGCATTGCTAAAGCCAAGAAATGCTTGTGTGGCTCCTGACTGTTCCATAGCTCAGAACTGAAAGTATTTTTTTTCCTTAGGGAAGGGCAGGTGTTTGTCAGGTCAAAATATGGGCTGCCTTGATCTTGAGGAATTCCTCAATTTATGGTTGCAAATTAATTGCTTGGGAATTGCATGCAAACCACAAAATCGTGCTTTTGGATAAGCCTTCCGACCTGCACATCCCTTTCACTGCCAAGAATCAATGAAAGCACAGCAGGCTGAGGGCTGTTGAACACGCAGCATCGGAAAACGGCTTCTGCAAGGAGACCAGAAGCCAGTGGAGGCAGGCTCCCACGTGGGTACAAGAGCTTTGGCACAAGAAAGCCAATGGGTAGTTGATCAAAGTGTATGTTGAGACCATCCCACCACCACCCTTGTAGTCCCAATGATAAGGCATGGCTGTTGCCTACATGGAGTTGGCCTTCTTTGGCTTGCCTGCTTGCATCGTTCTAGGTCACAGCCAGGATCACAGAAAAATGGTGTGAGCTCAATCTTGTCCTGCTAAGAACGATTGGGTGGGGAGGAGACCACACAAACCCCAAATCTCTCCCACAGTCCCTCAATGTACCCTTTGTGGAGAAGTGGCTTATATAAGAGGGTCCCAAGCCTGGACAAAGGAAACCAAAGCCCTATTCAGGCACTCTAGCTTCTGGACTTATTGGTCCACCTAGAGAGGAGGCTTGTCCTGCACCCTCACACTCCTAGCTTGACCCCTGTGAACGACAGCAAACCAGAAGAGGGGGAGCTGCTCTACAAATGGAGGTCCTACACATGAACAAGAACTTCAGAAAACCAGGCTTCTTGCTCACCTGTAGAGACTGCAAATAAGCAAGGGCCTTTTTCTTCTTCACACCTGGGGCTGAAACTGAATAACTTGATAACAGGAAAGGCCAGCGTGGCAATGAACCTAGAAGGTGCCATGCCTGGATAGGGCCAAAGTCTTCTTTTGCATTTCTTCTGAGATAAGGAAGGACCTGACTTACCGGGGCCGATGATTGTTGCCAGGCCGGTGAGTCACAACAAAGGGCAATGGCGGCAGCTATGTGCAAGGAAGGAAAATGCGTCAGCAGCAAGGCACTGACCCGAGCCAATAGAAAGCCCAGGTGGTACATGTGGCTCGGAACAACCCGGGATCTTGGGAAAGGATGATGTACTCCCGGGGGCCGGGTCAGCACCAGATTTAAAGGGAAGGTGGGAATTAGTACCCCTCTTTCACATTCTGGAGATGGCCTCAGAAAGTGTTTAATGACACAGGCCGACGATGGGGTCTACGCCCCTCGGGGACCTGTTGAAGGATTAATGGACATTGGACAGGGGTGTAGACATAGTATGTAGGGGTGGAGGAGACCCTTTTCCAGCCCTCTTCCCTGATGTAGTTAGTGGCAATCAACAGTCAAAGAGGAATCTTGTAGATTTCAGTAAATCACATTGGAGCTACCCCTCTTTTATTCACTAGTAGTGACTATGCAACTAGTTGGGTAGGATAGAAATGTAAATAGACAGTCAGCATCCACTTCTGAGGCACACGTAAGGCATTACTGATTGGAAAAACCTAGAGGACCAGGGGCATCATTTATTCCCGGTTTCTGGGGGGTTTTTTGGCTACAACTTCATGCTGAGAGCGAAACATCCTTTTGAACTACATGCAAAAAAAGCTGCTTTTCAGATCTCCCTGAAACCCCCCATCCAAACAATAACAACTAAATCCCCTCCGCTCCCCTCAAGACCGAGCATGTGCCTACTCACCAAAAGACAAACATATTATAATCTTGAAGCAGCAAGCAAGGCAGAGAGGGGCTGTATCGTAACTGACCTTTTGGATCTCTAAGGTATAGTACCCTGTTACTGAGGAGTGTGACAGCATCCTGTGTTGAATGTAAGCTTTCTTTTCTTCCTCTTTTAGAGCGCAGGCGT